>LT934114.1:758677124-758806350 GCA_900231445.1 Triticum turgidum subsp. durum
GAGAGAGAGCTTGCGGTCTTGTCTCAACATTCGAGGTTGGATGTGTTTCCTCAGTCATCGTTCGAGGAAAGCAGAGGCCCTCGCGGAAAGATCAAAGAAAATGAAAAGCACAGCCGCCAGGGAAATGGAGGATTTGTTTCTGCTCTGTCCTTTACCGCATCGATGGATTCCATTTCAGTGGATAGAGCTCAACTTGTTGCCATCGTCATTTCAATCACAATTCACTTGGTAGGTAGACGCTTGTTCCGAGGTGTTCTTTTGCACACGCAAAAATATGTTGTATTGCAATATCCTTTCAATTTAAATTGGACAATAGCACGTTGCGAAGATAATGCCTCTTCCCTAAATAATAACTCTAAGATTCTGCACATCATGCTTTTCTCCGTTCTGGACGGACCACAACCTAAGGATTCTCTTCTTTTTTCAAGCTTGGATCTCAAAGTTTTAAACTATTTTGACATAACCATATTCAGTGTGGTTCCACTGTTGGAGTTTACCTCACACATCTGCAAGTGATCCATGAACTTATGCCAAACCATTGTCCTAGGTACCCATGCATTTGCCACCATACTAATATAGCCATCATGTCTAGTACATGCATTTTCAAACCAAAAAGGTCTATCTATTTTGTTCCCTATATACCACTTTTTAGTTCTAAACCGATATATAAGCCGTACACAATGGTCTGATTCTATCATCTGGATGTGTGTGATTGGCATATTATCAAAGCCCTACTGGAACCTATCATCCCCTCCTTGTCAAGCCAAAACCATTATGTTGTTTGAACCTTGTTGTCGGTCCCAGGTATAAGGTAGACCAATTTAACCTGAGTCATAAAACATGCATTCATCTACAACGTCTCTAAGCATCCATTTGCCATTCTCACGACCATGACCAACAAATTGTTCATGAGCCTTAAGAATCTCATTTAAGTCCCCTGCATAGAGCCAAGGATAACCATACTCTCTCCTCAGATACTTCAACAATTCGCAATTATTTTTCCTTTTATGTTTAGTCGTCTCTTCATAGAAACTGGTGAACCTCCACTCCTTCTCCTCTACCTTTTCATTCTGGATCACTACATCAATGTGAGAGTTGCTAAACAAGTTTAGGCCAACCACCCGGTTGTTGTTCCATAAGAGAACCATATCGCCACAATGTCCAACACTCTTAACAGAAAAATCGTTAGAAAAACCAAACCTCAACTGCAAAATCTTGAGCTCTCGTGGTAGACAACTTCGTGTTCGAGAGAAAAACTAAGCCGAAGTGATACAAGTTAACGAGGTTGTTTATTCATTAACTATCTCCGGCTGCTCGCAACCCTGACAATTTCAGCATAAGGTATTCATTGCTTCCGGCGGTATTCCGCGCTGGAACTCGCCATTTTTAAGTTTCCCAACTCCTTTACTTCACCATTAGTAGTATGTTTTGGGTCTCTCTTTGCTGTAGTACTAGAATTGTTGCTCATCAATCCCACTACCAAAGATCTCACTAGATAAATTAGGGAGCCACCTTTAGGAGCATTAGAGCCAGGGGAGTTAGAGCCAACAACTCCCTTCAACATCAAGCATAACTTGGTTACCTTTTTTTTGGCTCCTTTGGGTTGTATAATGATCTGGCTCAGTCACGGCCTTTCATTGCCTAATATGATCTAGCCTTCTCTCTAATTCCTCCTACGATTCATCATCCTAGCCCCAGAACTCCTCGCCATCTCCAACATAATCATTATCCATGTGATCATGATTACCGCTACCTCGACCAGATCTTCCTCTGCCTCATCCACAAACCCTTCCTCGAGGTGGCCGCATACTCCCTAAAGTTTTGAGTTCCTTGAAAACTAGCGCATTTGGAGTGTGGATCCACTTGTCATGCTCTTTTGTAAACATGACCTAACATACCGCAAGCTGCACACCATTCCGGCAACTGTTAATACTTCAACAAAAAAGATGGTGTTTGTTGTCTTTCACAATGGATAGTGTGTTTTTTAAGCGGTTTCCCCGCATCCAATTTAACCCGGGCCTGAAAGAATTTCTGAGAGAAATCTTGTGATGCTGGTACAACATATATGAATTCTCCCACTTTACTTGCAAGCATTTTTTAGCAGCCCCATGAAACCATCTAGGAGATCAGGGATCTGAATCCAGATGTCTATATGAATAGTTGAGTTGAGCTCAGCTTCGTGTACTCATCGCAGGGTGCAAGAATGACACAAAAAACTATACGTCCACGGGTCTTGTCCATAACCTCCTCTCAGTCACCGAGACATGAGGATGGCATCATGTGTGGATTTTCATCCAAAGATCTGATTTAACCTCTTGAGCAAGATCCCGAGCAGATTGCATATTCTATAGAGCCAGAATTCACTATACTCCATGCATGTCTGTGTTGGCCCGAGCGATGGCCATCAAACGAGTAGCCTTAGTCAGGTTTTGATCCTCCTTTTCCACGACATCATCTAGAGATCGCCCTCCGTCAAACCCAACTCCATCATTGCCTCTAGATCGAATTGTTCCTTCACCACAGAAGTCGAAGATTCTGCCGCCATGCCTCTCCCGCCCAAGAAGAGATAACTGTCCATGGGCTTTGAAGAAACACTAACTCTCATATCTCTGAGGAAAACCACCAAGGCCGGGAAGCGCTGCAAAGAGCGCCCCTGGGTCGGCCCGGTCGAGATCCAAGCGGCTAGAGGGAGGAAGGGATTGGAGGTCTCAATGCCAGCGAGAGAAAGAGGAAACCCTAACAAGAGGGAATCGGGCAGCACATGTTGCAGACAGTCGCCAACACCCTTGCACCCTATCGCTTGAGCCATGTCGTGCTGCGGATTCTTTTTAACATGTTTATTATATCATTGGGCTACACTATTAATTAATCCAATCCAATACAATTATTGGGCTACACTATCAGCATTTCCTGTTTTGGAAAAATCTAAAAAAAAGTTCTAAAAAACACGTCGGCCGGCGGATCTTTTTAAAAAATAGATCTGACGATATCCAATGACCCAACGTCGTCCTCACTATTGCAACAAAAAGCAGTGTTGAAGAACTTTTACAACAGAGCTTATGTTGCAGGAAAATATTTACAACAGAGGTTGTGTCGCGGATTTTTTTTCCCAGCTTTGTGACATAGATGATGTCGCGGAAAAGGCTTTTGCAACATGGATGATGTTGCAGACTTTTTTTTACAATAACAGATGTTGCAGCAGCAGTACTAGTGCCATTGTCGTCTTCGTTTTGCAACTCCGCCGTTGTTGCCGAAATTTGTCAGCATGTGGCCGCACGACATGTCGGTTATGCGCGGCTTCCGCGGCGCGAGGCCGAGCCGACGATGTTGCGACGCTGGTCCTGCAACCGCTTCGTTGCCGGCGATGGAAACCTCCGCCGGGCTTGCACCGCGGCGGAGACGACAAGGAGGATGCGTCTCGTCCGCCAGGGAAGGTTGCGTCGTTCTCTCAGTCCCTATTTGGGTTCATTGGACGAGGCTCTTCCCTGCTAGTACCTCGGCGGCATCGATGTCCACCGCTCGGGCCCGGACACCCTGGTTGCTCCACCATGATCTGGAAGGCCAACGCCGACATAGTTACCTTCTAGTCGATCTACAACATACCATTTGTTGCGGTTTGCTTTCTGAAACAGGTGACCAGTTGCAGGAATGGAAATAGCTTACACAGACACATTAGAGGGCAACGTTTCATGAAGATAAGGATGAAGGAGAGATGCGGTGCGCGGGTCTAATCAAATGCGTGGGAAGAGTAGGGCGCGGCGGACGTAAAAAAAAGATCGGTCGGTTGAACACGAGTTTTTTCAAAGGAAAAAAATACACCATTTTCTTTAGCGACCGCACGGCGGCACGGGCATTTTGGTGCGTTTGGTTGCAAGAGCGGTCATGAATGGGTTGAGATCGTTCAGAAAATAGACATGTTTGGTTATAAAGCACATGAATGGTTCGAGCCAAAAAAAGAGAATATGCCATGAAGATGCTGAACCGTTCCACCCAACCAAATCGGTCGAATCAAATGGCATGCATGCATGACTATGTGAGCATGACTGGTGGTCCCGTCCTAAATAATTAGCTCACCACTTATATTCAGCCAAACAAATGAATTGAATGGTTCAATCCTAAAAAAATTGAACGGTCCCAACCCATTCATATGACACCTTCAAACAAACGCTTAACCGATTCACAACAAACCGTCGCCCGGTTCCACTCCTCCCCTCCCAGAGTCGAAACCCCCAAAACAAAACCCTAAACCCATGGCGGCGCTCACCCCCTCCGCCGGCGCCCGCCTCCTTCGCCGCCTCCTCTCCACCGCCGCCGAGGTGGCGCGGGAGGCGGCGCCCCCCGCCGCGAAGAACCCGAAGAAACCGGCGGCACGCCCCGTCAGGAAGCGGGCGGCGCGCGCCGTCGCCCCCCAGGACGCGGAGAAGGCGGCGCATCCCGCGGCAGAGGCGGCGCCGGACGCGGAGGGCGCGAAGAAGGCGGCGGCGGCGGCGGGGCCCAAGGACTCGCGCCCGCTGTACCGGCGGCTGTCGGCGCTGGGGAACGCCCGGGAGGGGAGCGTCTCCGCGGTGCTCAACAAGTGGCTGCGGGAGGGCCGGGAGACGCGCTCCGTGGATCTCGAGCGGTACGTCAAGGAGCTCCGCAGGTACAAGCGCCATTCCCACGCCCTCGAGGTACGAATGATTTTATCCCCCCACCTTTGACATCCCAGCACTATAATGGTGCTCTGCTTAGGACGGGATTGGTACCAGAAAGATGGTTTTTTGCAGCGTTATTCTGCAATGTGCTCAATTCATTTAGAACGGAGTGAGTAGATGAAGTGATTCGGCTTTGCCTCCTCCAGCTAATTTATTATGATTAGATTGTGCGAATGGAATAGAAGTAATCCTTGTGAAATCTTAGCTTCACCCAGTCCGTTCAGCGCCTTTGGATGGAGGGATTTTCCAGATTCATGATGGAACTAAACTATTTCCTCTGAAATTGACTTTCAAAAGCAGAGCTCTGTATTACGGGTATGTTTGGTTGATGCCCCAAGGCAGATTTTCGGCCAAGGAATCCTGTGCCCTCACCTGGTCAATTATTTTTAGGAAACTGTGAGGGGAATGGGTGGGCACTCATAGACATCCAAAACTTTTGCAACAAGCCAAGCAAGAATTGAAATGTGAATGGGCTGCCAGAAGTTTGGCAACGCTACTGTGGGCACCAACCAAACACAGCCTACATATGTGCAACCCAGAAATATTTCGCAGGCTATATCAGCTAATGCTTTGGGAACATTGATAACCTCTTTTTCTTAGTGATAACAGAAACATTTTGATAGAACTTTTAAAGATCCTTTGAACTAGATTCCATGAGCATTTCTGTAGGACATCACACCACAGAAGCGCCAAACCAGTCTGCTGAGTGCTGTTCCTTAAAATGCTTGTTCTGTTTCAGAGTTTTCTCATCTGCGTATAAAATAATATGTTATCAAGAAGAGTAGGGAGGAGATTTGATATGTTCAATGTTCCATATTTCAATATCTGTAATAGTATGTTATCACAACTATGTGCATAGCACAGTTGTCTTCAAGGCCACAAAAAATTTACTTGTAGTATGGCTGGAGTTCTCAACTCATCTTTGTTTCATACCTTCTGTTTGTACTTCTTCTATTGGTGTTTAATTATGTCTGTTGTACTTATGCAAGGATTTGTCTTTTCTTATGGCAGTTGATGGATTGGATGGTTCATACAAAGGGTATGAACATGTCTTACACTAACCATGCAATACGTTTGGATCTCATCTACAAAGTGCGTGGGATCGAGGCAGCTGAAAAATATTTCGATGGCCTTCCTGAGCCAGCCAAGAACCATCGAACCTATGGTGCACTTCTGAACTGTTATTGCTCATCGAAGAAGGAAGAGAAAGCAACGGACCTTTACCGCAAGATGGATGAGCTCGGAATCTCATCCAGCACTCTGCCCATCAACAATCTCATGTCCCTATACATGAAGTTAGGCCAGCATAAGAAGGTGTGTAGCCTGTTTGAGGAGATGAAGGAGAAGAATGTTAAGCCGGATAACCTGACGTGCTGCATTCTGATGACCAGCTGTGCGGCATTGAACAAGATAGACGACGTTGAACAAGTTCTAAAAGAAATGGAAGAAAAGGGTGGGGTTCTAGGGTGGTCTGCATACAGCACGCTGGCTTCCATCTACCAGAGTGCTGGTTTGGTTGAAAAAGCAGAGTCTGCTCTGAAGAAACTTGAGGGCCTTGTTCAAGATCGTGATGGCAGACAGCCTTTTGATTTCCTCATGAGTCTGTATGCTTCCGTAGGCAATCTGAGCGAGGTGAAGAGGGTGTGGGGCGTGGTTAAGGACACTTTCCCAAAAGTGACCAACACGAGCTACTTCAGCATGCTGCAGGCTCTTCTTAAGCTCAATGATGCCGATTACATGAAGCAGGTCTTTGAGGAATGGGAGTCTAACCATGAGTGCTACGACGTGAAGCTGACTAACGTGATGACTCGGGCCCACCTGAGGAATGGCATGGCCAAGGAAGCGGAGCAGCTGTGGGAGAAGGCCAAGGAAATGGGTGCATGTTTTGACTCTAAAACATGCGAGCTGTTTCTCGATCACTACATGGGGACAGGGGACATGAAATCGGCGCTGAACTGGGTGGAGAATGTGACGAAGCTCCCCAAGAAAGCAGGGAAGCTGGATCCTGACAAGGTCCCGAAGTTCTCCAAGTACTTTGAAGAGCAGAAGGACGTGCAAGGCGCCGAGAGGTTCTGCAGCTGCCTGAGGGCGCTCGGGTGCATCGACGGCAAAGCCTACGAGTCCCTCCTGCGGACCTATCTGGCGGCTGGCGAGACGAGCCGCTCCCTCCGGCAGCAGATCAAAGACGACAAGGTCGAGATTTGCTACGACATCGGGAAGCTGCTGAAGAGGCTGGGCGACAAGGGGCAATGAAATGGTACTACCTGTTTCTGCCCCTAGTTTACGTCGGTGGTTTCTTCTGATTCCTTCCGTGAACGATAAGCACAAAGCAGATATTATATAGCCCTTGTTCTGGCTCATGGGCGTTTGGTGCTTCTGCAAGAAGCAGCAGAAAGCAAATAATTCTTGTATTAGCACAACTTGTAGTAGTCTGAGGGGATCTTTCTCCTACATTTTTTCCATTTTTCTTTTCTTTTTTTTGCCTTTCTTCTGTATGTACTGGCTGTTTCAGACTTTTGAGTACTGGAGCAAGGACGCTACTAGAGGATCGTTTCTTGTTCTGTTTGTGCGTGCCGTCGGTTTCCATGCTCGATCGTGCCAGACTTTGTGAGCAGCAGCAGATGAAAACTGTAAACAACAGCCATATAACAAGATTGTGCTACTAGCAATGTTCCTAGTAAAAACATGTCTAAAAACCGAGTGAATACACCCTCCTTTACTTGGACCTCCATCGGGTGCAGAGGTCTGAAACAATGAAATCTGAAAGAAACACATCAACTTCGGTTCTTCAGTTAACCCGATTCAGTTCATATGTTGTCATTATGCTCAAGTTCTTACAATTAACACAACAGTCGAGCTTTTGCAATGTATGAAGATGAAGTTCATGTTGCTGTCGTTGGTTACTTCCCAGCATCAGGTCCAGCCATCTCCTCTGCGTTGAGGTTGAGAGGTACACAATGTATGAACTGAAGAGATCGAACAATTCATCAGAAAGAAAGAAAGAAACAAGCACATCAATTATAGCCTGATAACTCAGACAAATGCGCCATATTGTGATCTTATACACACCATTATGTCGTGTTCGCAGCGTAGCGACCCACAGCCGCACAATGCAGCTAACGAAATCGACAATGCGGTTCTTGTTGGTTGTTGCCAAGTAACAATGGCGAAAACTTTGCAGTCCCAGCTGCCACTCTTGCCTCAATCGTAACCAGCTCACGGCACAAGTCAAACAAGCTTCACAAAAAGGACTAAGTCATTCCCTGTTTCCATCTACTCCCTCTGTTCCTAAATATTTGTCTTTCTAGAGATTTCAACAAATGACTACATACAGAGCAAAATGAGTGAATCTACAATCTAAAATATGTCTATATACATCCGTATGTGGTAGTTCATTTGAAATCTCTAAAAAGACAAATATTTAGAAACGGAGGGAGTAGTTCGTAACCAGCCTGCCACATCCTTAGACGCCTACTCTGGTCCCTCGGCTACCTGGCCCTGCACCGTCCGCAGGTCCAGCCCCAACCCCAGCCCCAACGCCTCCTTCTCCTCGCCCCACCACGACCTGCCTCGGCATTGTCATCGCTGTTGATGGCGAATATGGGGTTTGGAGCTCAGGCAACCGCTGCTCGGACGGGTCCTTGCATGCCTCCAGGGCCAGCTTCTCGAAGTCCAGGCACCCGCAGGGTGTCCCTGCATTGCACAAGGATACACCATTAAATGGACACAAGCTATTGCTGATTTTCAATCGATGTTGCACACTACTAAGGATGTGCACAATACTCTCTTTTATGGTGTGCAACTATTAGTCTGCAGCTAGGTTATATGTGAAGTGACCATCAGGTGGGAATGGTTGGTGACTATCACAACTTCATGATGCCAGTAAAATGCCATTCCTAGATTGCAAAATCATTTTTTTCACTTGTCTAATAATTACCTTCCAATGGCAAATACATAATACTAACAATTAGCTTGAATAGCTTTCCCCCAAGCACAGAAAAGGCAACATCCATTGAACCTTGTAACTATCACAATAATGAACCGGCAAGCATCAGACAAGTTGTGTGATCATGATAACTAGTAGTAATAACTATGAAGGGAAGGAGGTAACTAGGATGCAACAGAGAGTTTACCACTTGACACTGTCGGTGACGATAATAACGACGGTGGGATGTTGTAGTATACGTGTGACTGTAGCGGCAATGAATCACACACCCTCTCAACCTGGGATGTGTCGACGTCCCAAGTGAAACAACCTGCCATGACCGACGAGCTTCCAGAATGAAATAGGAGCAGGTGCCTCCCCACTGCACCCATGAGGGTGAACCCAAAATTCAGAGAGATTGTCTTCTTCTCCATCTGAAAGTCGGTGGAATTCCCGCCATCCTTTCACCAAACGGTATAAATACGAGATGTGTCAGGTTTAGGCACGAACATCACAGTGGTGCCTTGGCCTGCCTCGGCAATGGCCATACCAACACCGAAATCTATGACATAGGATGGTTGCTCGGCCATGGAGAACTCCATCCTCCGGATGTCAAGCACGGGCATTTTCTCATTCGATTGCGAAACCCAGTAGAAGCAGCCATGGTCGTAATAGCACGACAAGAACGCAGGTCACCGGCTTAGATTGGAACGGTTCGCCATTGCCCTGTGCCAGATGAGAAGACGAAGGTCACCGGCTTAGATTGGAGCAGCAGCTTACAGACCACTCTGAATGACGTCTCCTCCTTAGCAGCTGCTGCCTCCTCGTAGCCGCTGGAAGGGGCGAGGAAGGAGTCGAGAGATGAGATTCTGGACTATGGCTCACCCGAACCTACACTCGCCACCGTCCGATCTAATACAACTTTCATGTGGATTCGAGCCCTGTCAGTATTCAAATTTCTTTAATTTTGTATTGTTTGACTTAATCCATCTCTCCAGGGGCTACTCATAGGCCTGAGTAGGCTCCTTTTTTAATCTAGTGGGCTGGCACACGCTGACCAATGTATTGTAATACAGGAGCCCAACTGCCCAAGCCCTAGAACTTTTTCAAATATATTATTCTGTTCATGCATATATAGTAAAACGGAGATAAACATTTCTGGGAAGGAGTCGGCGAAGCACGGCCCTTCAATCAGGAGTGCGGCCACAAGCAAACGGACTAGGGGTTGTTTGGTTTGTGACTAACTTTGTCAAAGATTGCCACACCTAAGGTTAGGCAAATTTGTCCAACTTAGGCAAGTGTTTGGTTCCAGCCACACCTTTGGCAAGCCATACTTGGGTCCCATATGGCATACACACAAAAAGTGTGGCAAGATTCCTTTAGGCTTGCCAACTTGTGGTTTTCATTTTGATGAACTAACCTTAGGCAAGCTTGGCAAAAATGTGTGGCAAAGTGTGGCAATGCTAGGCCTAGAACCAAACAGCCCCTAGGTCATCAGGGATCAGAGGAAGCAAGAGATACTGCCAGTGCAAGGGGTCGCACACCACCATCTCCTTGACGATGGCTCTGAGCCTCTCGGCGGCGTCGTGACGGCCGGGTCTGTCGAGGAGGACGCGGCCATCGCGGACTTCCCGTATGGACCAGTCCGACGCAGGGGCGGGGAGAAAGGCGAAGGAGAAGTCGGCGGCGCTGGAGCCGGCGCGGGGGGTGAGGCGGGACGGCGAACTTGAAGCGGTGCCGGAGGAAGGAGCGGTCGGCGACGAGCCGACGGAAGGAGACGCAGACGGCGGAGGCGCGGATGAGATCGGCTGCGGTGGGGAGGCGGAGGAGAATCTCCACCAGGAGCTCATCGGGGATCGCCGGCAAGGCCATCTTCCGGCAACGGCGGCGGCGGATGTTATGTACCTCGAAACGACGGCCGAACGCACTGTACCGAGCACACGCGATTTTCTTTACATACGTTCGGATTTCTGCCAGTTTCTCATAAATAAATCTGTTGCAGTAAAAAAAAAGGTTTTTGAAAGCCATAAGTGAATTTTAAGAAAATGTTCACAAATTTTAAGCAATGCTCTTGAATATAAACAATTTTCTATAATTCTAAAAATGTCCATGTCAGGAAAATGTTCTCAAATTTAGACTGTTCATAGATTTTAAAATGGTTTATGTTTTAACAAATCTTAAATTTTTAAAAAGTTGTCGAATTAAAAAAATCATGCATTTTTAAAAGATAATTCAGATTTTTTTTCAAATTTAAAACATGTTCACGAACATTAAAAAATTATGTGTTTATTTAAAATAATGTGAACTATAGTTTTTAAAATAAAGGAAAAAAACAGAAAAGGAAACACAAAACAAGAAGGGAAACCAATAAAGGAACGGAAAAAACGACAAGGAAAATCAACGGAATAAAAGAAACAGAAAGAAATACACCCAATACAAATAACCAACAAACAATAGAAAAACTACCGAGCAAAAAAAGGCTAACCCACGCTCCATTTTATTCCTCAATAACATTTAGAGGAGTACAAATTGATATCTAAGGGTTGTAGAAGTCAAAGATGCGACATGCAAAAAGACGCATGCATGCTTATCGAGGCTATGAGCATCAGTATTCGAGGCCCTTCCTACGAAAAGAAAAGAGCAATCCTAAAACTCCGTCGACATGATCTTGATTTCCCGCATGATATGGCCATGCTTCCCACCATTTCCTTCCTCTATGTTTGCAATCACTTCTTTCTAGTCAGAGCCAACAGCCAATGACGATGCTAATGCCTTCAGGGTGGTCGAGCCAGTGACTCCTGCAAAAACAAGAGCTGAAGCTCCCAAGTACGATCCTCCACTGTTCCTGCAAATTGCACTAGTCGAGTCGGCATTTGAAGATTTTGAAACAGGACCATCCAACTTCAGTTTTGCAAATTGCACTAACCGAGTCATGAATTTAGAAAAAAAATGGTTTATAAAATGTCCAAAAATTTAGAAATGTCATTGAATTTTAAAAAAACATTTATGAATTTTAACAAGAGTTCATTAACATTTGGTTGGGGCCTACCACGTGTGGCTTCAAGTCCCCGGGGTCTTTCTCGTCTTCAATATGCCGAAACTCTTTCTTGTTGATTTTTTGGGACTTTTTCTAGGTATTTTTTCTGAAAGATACAAAAACAACATAAAACAAAACCTAACATTGCGCACTGGATTAATATGTTAGTCCAAAATAATTTATGTCCAAAGTTCATCACAAGTACAAAGCACCTCAAACACAATAAATACTACGTTGAAACTTCTAGCACACCAAACGACCACTACTGTTGATAGAACGAACAGCCGAAGCGTCGCTGTCGCGGCTCCCCTATCGGAGTCTGCTCGACTTTGTCGATGACATGGGAAAGTCTTCATGCACGCGCCCCTAAAGGATCAAGGCCTTGAAGCCGTCGTCGTCCCTGTTGAACCCTTGAATAGATGAATCAACTGACATCTAACCTCACAGTCCCGCAGGATGCGAAACCCGTAACCTCGCGACCCCAAAGGAGATGGCAGGAATCTACACCGGAACTTCATCGACTACGACAAAGTGGCCTTGATTTCATAGATCAATGGCTGATGGCTACTATAATAATAGGCATCTACAGATTGGATTACACATAACTCTCTATCTCCCCCGCGTCCTTGTGCTCGTCAACATTCCGAGCCCTGCGCTTGGTGATCTCTGTCTGACGACATGAAGCTCGGCATGGTCTCCTCCTCCTCCCAGTAACGAGAATCATCACGGCTCGTCCCCGCAAAACCATCATCCACGTCGTCGTCCAGTAACGCCCCCTCCGGCGGCCACACGAACGCGGGCTTCACCAGCGGCACGTCCGGCAGCGGTGCCGTCCTGGCGACAACCTGCAGCACGTTGGCCAGGGTCGGCCGGTCCGATGGGTTCGGGTTGCTGCATGACAGACCAAGGAGCAGCAGCCGGGCGGCATCGTCGGCGTCGAACCCCGCCTCCGAAGCTCGGAGCTCGGCGTCAACCGCTTCGAGCAGCCTCCCCTCCTGATGGAGCCACCAGGCCCAGTCGACGAGCAGCGGGAACTCGTCGTCCGCTTTGCCGAGCGACCTCCTGCCGGTGACGACCTCGAGGACCAGCACCCCGAACGCGTAGACGTCGGTCTGCCGGGTGGCCTTGTGGCTGACGGGGTACTCCGGCGCGATGAAGCCCCAGGTGCCCGCGACGCCGACGTCGGTGAAGGAGTTCTTGTCGAAGCCGACGACTCGCGCGAGGCCGAAGTCGCCGAGGCGGCCGCGGAAGGCGGAGTCGAGCATGATGTTGCTGGCCTTGATGTCGCGGTGGAGCACCGTGCGCTCGTACTCGTGGTGGACGTAGTGCAAACCGGCGGCGACGTCCTTCACAATGTCGTAGCGTCTCTCCCAGGGCAGAACTGGCTGTTGGTGGCCACGGTGCTGCTGCCTTTCGTGGAACAGGTGCTTGTCTACGCTGCCATTGGGCATGTACTCGTAGATCAGCAGCAGCTCTCCATTCTCGTAAGACCAACCTGAAATTTGCTACGTCATATGTATGAATGTATCACATCAACCAGGGAATATACAGATGGTTAAGTTTTTAAAGACCGAGACATATACAGGTGTGTAATAAGATGCAGACATGCATTGAGCAATTATTAACGACGTACCAAGAAGGGGGACAATGTTCTTGTGGCGGAGGTGGTGGATGATGTCGACCTCGGCGAGGAAGTCCTCGTAGCCACGGTCGTCTTTCCGTGTGAACTTCTTCACGGCCACGTCGACGCGCCCTTCGCCGCGCTTCCCTGACCGGAGCGTTCCCTTGTACACGGCGCCGAAGCCGCCTCTCCCCAGCTTCATCATCTCATGGAAGTTGTGGGTCGCCTTCCTGATGGTGGCGTGCTTGAACTCCCTGGGCACCCCGGGGAGCTGTCTCAGCGCCTCCGAGAGCTTGAGCCTCATCCTGAGAGCCCTGTACCTCGACGAGAAGTAGCAGGCCGCCACGAAAACGATCGCCGTGACAACGGCTATAGGAAGCACCACCGTCAGCAGTATGGCGAAGAATTCTCTCCGCAGTTCACGCCCATGGTCGGGGAAGGCGCGGCTGTATGCACGGTCGGGACTGGGTTCAGGGATGGGTTCCGGGAGCTTCTCCATGGTGATGTTCCAGCTATAGACCACCGCCTGGCATGTGGGCAAGAACCTGCTCTTTGAGGCGAACAAACCGAAGTAGCCGGAACAGCCTGCCGGCGACCTAACGACGTCGGTGACGTTGAGCGGCGTGTGGAGCGTGGGTTCCCCGGGTTTGGGCTTGCCGCCCTCGGCCACATACACCGACAGGTTGTGAGCGGCGGCGCTGTAATCGATCCAGACGGTGTAGATCGCCATGGACGTCGCGTTCGGCTCCGGCTCGAGGGAAACGTACATGCTGGTGGTACCTTGAGAGTAGTAGTACTCTGCTTGACTGACCTCGATGGCGACGCGGCGGCCGTCGGGGAACGTGGTCCCAGAGCTGGCCAAGGATGTGTAGGTGGCTCTGTGGAAGCCATCCAATACGGGAGGCAGTATCCCGAACATAAGGCCGCCGTCGCCGTGGCGTGATGTGTTGGCGCTCATGGTGAATGTGGCGTTGAAGGACGCCTCAAGCTTCGGCTCGTCGTACCTCCACGGCCATTGCCACTTAAAGTTGGTGTCGGATGGGGCGCTGGCCGGCTGCCACAGAATGGCTTCCACCGGGAGGATGGCACATCCGGCCCGCCTCTTGGGGTCAGGAGGGTGGTAATCAACGGGCGGCTGGTAGACGTCGTCGGTGGTGAGGTGGAGGGCGCCGTCTATGACGCCTGCGTCAATGATGGGCAGGTCGAGCTGGAAGATGCAGACGTCGCCGTCCTTCACATCGGAGTCAGAGTGGTCGGAGGGCCAACAATCCGAAAACGATGCTGCGGTGCAGGGGCGCACGGCTATGACCAATACAAGGATGCAGCGCAACAGACCTGGCAACGGCAGACTTACTGCAAGCTTCAGCTCCCGCCGGCGCCGGGGAAGACGGACCTTCATCGTCGTTCCCTTTCCCCTGTTTTCCTCTTGTAAACTCCTCTTCTCCTCTGTCTTTCTTCTCTTCTGATTTGGTCTGTCTATATGCATGACGTGAGTGAATCGAGTCCATGAACTGGAACTGTAGTAGCACGGCGTGGGAACGTACGTGGACCGTTGAGACCAGCGATAAGATGACACGTACGCATGTCATGTTAGTGGTCAAGATAACGCGTCGACAAGTCAAGTCCAGGCAGTGGATTGATTCTTTTTATCATCTTAGAGCATCTAAAGCCACGCGCCTCAAACCCAATTTATACGCATGGGCATGAGCGGACTGCGCGGGCACTGGCAGATAAAAAAAAGCCGATTCAGACGGACGGCTCATATTGACCCCAAACGTCCGGGCTAACCGGCACGTCTCATATCTAGCCCAAAGTTAAGACGGATATGGAAGGTCCGGGCGTGCTCGGGCGCGTCCGTCACGTCGGATCTGGCCCATCCCGACCCTACACAAGGTTTTCGAGTCGACGAGTCGTTTTGGGGTAGATACTCTTGAATAGTCGACCCTGCAATTGCGACTAGTCACAGACTCGTCGACACATTGTTAACTCGACTTTTTTTTCGACTCATCGACTAGTCGTTCGACTCAAACACAGTGACCCTACACATATTTGTCCCCATCCGCTCTCTGGATCAAACCCTGGCCACTCCACACATTTGCATTTGTTGTGCTGACCCAAAGAAATAAATATGTCAGGCTTTAAATGCTTTGTTCAGGCCATGATAATCTGTAGTAACTCGTGGATCGATGTTCAATTAATAACATTTACAAAAGATAGGACAACATTTACAACCAGACAATGCTTAGAATATGTTTAAAAAGCATTTACAAAAGATAGGATGATAATTCAATTGACAACCAGACAATGCTTAGAATATGTTAAGAAAACATTCACAAAATATAGGATGATAATTCAATTGACAACCAAGCAATGCTTAGAATATGTTAAGAAAACATAAGTTTCCGATAATAATAAGCTTAAGATTTGGACGCTGATAAGTGCCACACGTGTGGGCGTTAGGGAGTCCGTCCACACATTTTGTGTGATGTATAAGAGGAACAGCCCACACACCTACGTGTGGGCAAAATAAATAATGCCCACACATCTCTTTTTTTCCCTCCCGACCCCTCTCACACGCGTGCGTGTGGACGAAGTTGATAACGCCCACACGTCCGTATGTCAGGCCTCGTACCTCCTGGTCCCGCACGCCATGCGTGACAGTCACCGCGCGCCCGCAGTTGCCATGGTCCAGACCCTCGTCCATGTTCATTTAACTGCGGTTGCCATGTCGCTGAACTACGGTTGCCATGTCTGACAACTGCAGTTGCCATGGTTGCTCAACTGCAGTTGCCATGTATGGTCTGGTCTAATGTAGTTGCCATGATTTCAAAACTTTAGGAGTTGCCACATACTAACACTAGGGCAGTTGCCATGTGCTCACAAGCATGCTAGGACAGTTGCTATGTAAAAGAAAGAGTTGCCATCTACGTACGTGCACGTTAGGGCAGTTGCCATGTACATGCACATTAGGGCAGTTGCCATGTACCATGCAAAAACACATGGCAACTCGGTAAAAGATAGTTGCCATCTGCTTACGTGCACACTAGGCAGTTGCCGTGTATCCTGCAAAACACGTGGCAACTCGAGTAAAAAAAAAGAATTGCCACCTTCTTATAAAGCACACTAGGGGCAGTTGCCATGTACACTGCAAAACACATGACAACTAGCGGCTTGGGTGTGGAAGAGGAGGCGGGCGTGTGGGCGAGATGGCAAATGCCCACACACTAGCCCTTGTGCGTGCGTGCAAAGTGGCGTGTGGGCGAACTGCTGAACGCCCACACACCAACCCCTCCCGTGTGATGAAGTTCTAACTACCTTAATAGAGCAAGCATTAAGGAAAGGTTTTAGAGTCGTTGCCACCTGTTTAGCTAGCTATGCAGATTCTTTACCTTGCATTGTAGGGGGCAAGTAAATCTCTGATGTAGTTTAATACAACATCAATAGAAGAATGTAAGAAAAAAATTGTTTGTTGTCGGTAGAAGTGTTCAAGACTACGATAGAGATTAATGCATGTAAAATTCCTACAACTCCCCTTAAGGGCATGTACAATAAAGCAGTGATGAATTCAGAAAGAAAATGTAGGGTGAGCTCAAAGTTAATTGTGAGTAAGCTAAAAGGCTTTTTAAAACAAAAATTTGACCTTTTTTTTAAAAAGCCATCATGTACGAATCAATAACTGTTTCTGATTAACTGAAACCATTTCCCCATTGTAAATTACTATTTGTGATAAATGAACAAGGAAAACATTTCCTATTACGTACAAAGGGAAGCACAAAATCAAGATTTGACTACTAATGTGCTTAAACATGAACAAGGAAGTTCCATATGGGATTATGGGTATTAAGTTCTCAAAGTACAGACGAACATGAAACTTGGGTTTCATAGTTTTTCAGTACAACAACACATATTACATCGAGTTGCATAAGATTTGGTTATGATGTTTTTCATGCAAATACATACTCTATCGCCATGGATCAGTAGCCTAGAAGATGTGCAATGTGCCTAAACAATAATTGAAAATAAAGTTGTATAATACATTTCTAGCATAGCACCTGAAACAAAATTTACCCCCAAAATGCTCGTAACAATGAAGTACCAAGAAAAGAGGAGAAATATGTAGCAGCTCTCCCTGAAATAAAATTGCACCCGAACTCCCTCTTCAGATGGAGTTCAGGAACCTGCAAAACAGGATCAACGAAAAAGAAATCCTCATATATGGAATCTCAAAATCAATGGATTAAGGGACCATCACCGCATATTGAAGGTCACCGCCTCTAGGCCATCTCATCCGCCGGCGACGGGGTGGGGGAGGCATGGGTGACATCGTGCGGGCTGACGGGGGTTGTGGTAGGTGGAGGAGTAGGCGCTCCAGCCGGGGATCCTTTGGAAATTAGCTTAGGCAGACCTATGCCTCAAGGTCTGTTGTGATGGATTCTTCTTTGCAGACTGCGTGAAGGGGTACGGTAGGGATTAGGGGTGTTTAAGTGGTGGCAGACTGGCAGCGTCTGTAATTTATTATGGTGCCGCGCGCTCAACATTGGAAGGTCTTGGACCTTTAAATTTTTTGATTCGACGGTCTGGATTATGAGTTGGATATGTCATTTTAGAACTTTGCAAAATGCATGTTCAAAAGAAAAAAATGCATAACATGCAGATGGCAACCCAATCAAACGGGTTTAAGAAAGTAACAGGATCATGGCATTATAACATCAGCAACAAAACATTATAGTGTAGTAAAAGCCAAATCCTAAGTAAAATACGAGATTCAAATAAAACAGTGTCTGCCACACCATCTGGTTCTCCAAGAATATAAAACACTCCATGTTCACTACCCCCGGCCATAAGCAACAAATGGAACCTCAAGTAGCAGCAGCAGCAATACGTCATGGCTAAACATCTCAAACCAAATCCCACATGCAGACAAATAGAGAGACCGCTCGGGTCCAGTGCTCAGATCAGATCGGCCACGTTCATCGGCATCTCATCGATCTACGTGCTGTAGTACTGCTCAATGTCCCTCAGGATACGAATGTTGTCCTTGCGCAGAAAGTTGATCGCCACACCCTGCACACCATTTTCAAAAACATATGTCAAGCAACAAGAGTATTAATTGTGCAATCAAAATCATTTTGCTCCAGCACATAAACAGAGCCAGCAGCATTTGGGATGCAGAGAGCAACTACTTAGTTTGGCTGTATAGTTTTTAAAATACTGTAGTATTCCAAAACCTTGGTATTGCAATGTGTGGGCAACAAAATACTACAGTTTCTAAAAACTGCATTTTTTTCAGTTTTTGGAAACTATGGATATGTTTGGCGGGTGCTGTTTTACAGTAGTTTTACCAGACAAAATTGCAGGGGAGAGCCAAGTAACGCACACATTTCTCTGTTTATGAAAAAGAGGTGCCAACCTCTTTTTCCAAAACAGCAAAAAAAACGCGGTTTCAAGAAAACTACAGTTTCTAAAACTGCCGTATCTGTTCATGCCAAACACACCAAAGTATTTAAAACAACGGCTTTATTGAAAACCACGGTATTTCTTGTAAAACTGCAAAAATACTTCGTTGCCAAACGCAGCCTTATTTGTTTCAGAAGAATATTTATTTGTTTCAGAAGAGTCACACACTACATGTTCACTTTTCATACAGTTTAAACAAAAATAAACTTCATTACATCGCCCCAGACTACTACTGTACTTGTTAGTTTTATTGCTTTGAGCGACACGACATAAGACTAAGAGGGCTGACTCAAGTTTTGCACAGGGGTGTGTAACTTTACCTTGCGCCCAAAACGCCCAGAGCGACCGATGCGATGGATGTAAAGCTCACGGTTATTCGGGAGATCATAATTAATGACAAGAGAGACCTGAACAAAGGCAAATACATTCAGTCAATAACCAAGAAGAATCATGCAACAGCGTGCTCAAGGGTATAAAAACAAATGAAAAGGCTCTAACTAGGCAACAAAACTTACCTGCTGAACATCCAGCCCTCAAGCCCAAACATCTGTTGTGATCAGAACACGGGTGGTGCCACCCCTGAACTCACTCATGATCGCATCCCTTTTTTTAGGCACGTCACCATGCATAGCTGATACGGTAAAGTTGTTGGCGCGCATCCTTTCAGTCGTTTAGCAAGCTATGAACTATCAATAACGTCAACTGGACATGGTTAACAAATCTGGACAAGATTTTATACACTTTGAGTCAAAGAAGCACATGGTGGGGCGCGCTGGGGCGGACTCTATCCGCCGTGCTCGCGCACATCGAGGGTGGCAATGAGCCGCCGCTCGAGTACCCGGTGCCCTCCTTTTCTCACCGCCGGGGAAGCTCCTGGACGCCGAGGCGCATGAACACGCTGTCCTCGGGCTCCCACTCCTCTGGGTCGGTGTCGGCGGCTACTACAAGAAATATGTCAACTTATGACCTTCTGTCAGTGACCCTGGAAGAATTGGTCATAGATTTATGACCACTTGAGACCAATTGGTCAAAAGCTGTTCGAGGGGCTCCAAACCCTAAACCATTGCGACCATTTTGGTCAGAAAGGTCATAATTTCCTTACACGAAATGGTCATAAAGCAAACAGCGCTAGTCCGCTGCCTTATTTCTAGTTGTTAACGACTAATATAGATGGTCATAGCCTTGTAAATTATGGTGGGTTGCTATGACTAGGCGCCACCTCATCAGTTTTGCCTATGTGTCATGTCCATGTGGCAGTTTTGCCCTAGGTTGTGAAGCAACCTATATTTCTGTAATTCCCAAAATTCCCCAAAAAATCTCATAAATTCTTTGGGTCATATCTTTGTCAAATATGTAAAAACTTTCCTTGCCTAGTTCAAAAATATTCATTTTCCTATTCTGTTCAGAACAACAGTTTGTGAAGGAAGTACCACTTTGGCATGTCCAAATAGCATCCATTTTCTATAGTGCTTTCCTATGCCCAAATAACCATCCTCCACCAAATGCCAGCTCAATCCATTCATTATTTTGAGCCGAGCTTCAACATTCGTAGTTATGTCCAGTGTGGTAGTTTGCAAAGCAACTACCACCTAGGCTCCTCCTTTTGAGCTGAAAATTTATGAAAACGGTCTTCTTAGTAACTGATCATCCTCAGCCAAAACTCACGCTCATTAGCCATGTACATTTCCCGTACCGCTAATCAAACACTTGGCTGCTAATTCATGTTTGAGCATCGATAGGTCTCCTCGTGAGAATCTTATGTTGTAATTTTCTTCCTAGCACCAACCTGGGGAGTGCCCAACCCACTAGACATGCCTAGGCCGCCCAGAACACATGGCAACGCCACGGTCACACGGCGGGCATGCGAGTTTACGCGCTCTAGAGTTGGGGCCCTCGGCCACCGCCCAAACCTCGACGTATCGCCACCAAACCATGTATTTATGATTAAATAGGTCCTTATGTAACTAGAAATGATTTTTGGAAAAAATAAATAGCAAACTATGAGGCAGCTGCAGTTCAAATTTGACCCGCTTCCAGCTGAATCGGTAGAAATTTGTCTTTTTCACGAGAGGTGGATCAAATTTTTTTACACCAGACCATTTTGTCAATTGTGCATTAAATATGGCCTAGTATTTTATAAAAATGATTTGGTCTAATTTTGCAACAATTATTTGGTAGTTCCTTCACAAAAAAACCTCCTTTCAGGCACTCGAAAAATGGAAAATGGTTTTTTCGTCCAACGAAAATGAAAACTTCCTTAGGCAACATTGTTTGCCATTCCAATATGCACCCTTGTGCACAATATGAGATCATTTGAACAAACTATGCCATGAATGTGGCCATAAGATTGATCATTTGGCTTGAAAGCCATGAATCTTCACACTTGATAGCTCATTTCTGAGAACACTTTTTTAAAATAATTACCGTATTACAATTTTATTATTTTTCCTGGAAACTTGTTCACATATAATGACACAATGCGAAGGTTTTCCAATTTTTTGATTTTTTTTTGAATTTTTTATGCCCGTTACAAAATGCGGTCAAAACGACGGGAATGACCGTTCCTAGCTAGTGGTTGAATCTTGGAATTTTTTTGGTGTTTCTCTGATTAAATAGATACTTATGTACCTAGAAATGATTTTTGAAAAAAATAAATAGCAAACTATGAGGCAGCTGCAGTTCAAATTTGACCCGCTTCCAGCTGAATCGGCGGGAATTTGTCTTTTTCACCAGAGGTGGATCAAAATTTTTGACACCCAACCATTTGGTCAATTGTGCATTAAATATGGCCTAGTATTTTATAAAATTTATTTGGTCCAATTTTGCAACAATTATTTGGTAGTTCCTTCACAAAAAAACCTCATTTTAGGCACTCGAAAAATGGAAAAAAGTTTTTTCGTCCAACGAAAATGAAAACTTCCTTAGGCAACATTGTTTGCCATTCCAATATGCACCCTTGTGCACAATATGAGATCATTTGAACAAACTATGCCATGAATGTGGCCATAAGATTGATCATTTGGCTTGAAAGCCATGAATCTTCACACTTGATTGCTCGTTTCTGAGAACACTTTTTTAAAATAATTACCGTATTACAATTTTATTATTTTTCCTGGAAACTTATTCACATATGATGACACAATGCGAAGGTTTTCCAATTTTTTGATTTTTTTGAATTTTTTATGCCCGTTTCAAAATGCGGTCAAAACGGCGGGAATGACCGTTCCTAGCTAGTGGTTGAATCTTGGAATTTTTTTGGTGTTTGTCTGATTAAATAGATACTTATGTACCTAGAAATGATTTTTGGAAAAAATAAATAGCAAACTATGAGGCAGCTGCAGTTCAAATTTGACCCGCTTCCAATTGAATCGGCGGAAATTTGTCTTTTTCACGAGAGGTGGATCAAATTTTTTTACACCCAACCATTTTGTAAATTGTGCATTAAATATGGCCTATTATTTTATAAAAATGATTTGGTACAATTTTGCAACAATTATTTGGTAGTTCCTTCACAAAAAAACCTCCTTTCGGGCACTCGAAAAATGGAAAATGGTTTTTTCGTCCAACGAAAATGAAAACTTCCTTAGGCAACATTGTTTGCCATTCCAATATGCACCCTTGTGCACAATATGAGATCATTTGAACAAACTATGCCATGAATGTGGCCATAAGATTGATCATTTGGCTTGAAAGCCATGAATCTTCACACATGATAGCTCATTTCTAAGAACACTTTTTTAAAATAATTGCTGTATGACAAGTTTGTTATTTTTCCTGGGAACTTGGCCACATATAATTACACAATGCGAAGGTTTCCCAATTTTTTGATTTGTTTTGAATTTTTTATGCCCGTTTCAAAATGCGATCAAAACGGCGGGAATGACCGTTCCTAACTAGTGGTTGAATCTTGGAATTTTCTTAGTGTTTCTCTGATTAAATAGATACTTATGTACCTAGAAATGATTTTTGGAAAAAATAAATAGCAAACTATGAGTCAGCTGCAGTTCAAATTTGACCCGCTTCCAGCTGAATCGGCGGGAATTTGTCTTTTTCATGAGAGGTGGATCAAAACTTTTTACACCCAACCATTTTGTCAATTGTGCATTAAATATGGCCTAGTATTTTAGAAAAATAATTTGGTCTAATTTTGCAACAATTATTTGGGAGGTCCTTCACAAAAAAACCTCCTTTTGGGCACTCGAAAAATGGAAAATGGTTCTTTTGCAAAGAAAATGAAAGCTCTATTTGAAAACATTGTTTGCCTTTTCAAGATGCACACCACACTTATGCAAAATACGAGATCATTTTGATATGTCATTGTTATATTTTTTATAAGAAATCAAAGTTTTGGGTCCAAAATTTTGAGATTCAAGCGCGAGATAGCTGGCCAATCAGACGCGAGGAACTGCCTTCACGCGGATCACCAAATTGGACACAGTCTGAGCCGTCCATCGCGCACCCATCCAGCGGTGGAGCTTGTGCCGAGAAAAAAACCCTAACCCACGCACCCACCCACCCTCCCCTCAATCCCAGATCCGATCCGCCCACTCACCCTCCCCCTCCCCTCGATCCCAGATCCTACCTCGCCGCCGCCCGACTACTGCTCGCCGTCCCGCCCCTCCTCCCTGCAGAGGCGCGACGCTCCGATGATGGCGTGGGCGGAGGATGAGGCCATCAGCCCCACGTCGCCTCGGCAGGGCTACACGTCTCGGAGCGGATCGACCGCGACGCCGCCACGCAGCCCGACCTGGAGGGAGGCGCTCAAGGCCTCGCGCTACGCCTCCCACCCCTACTCCTCGCATCCCGCGAAGCTGCACGAGCCCCTCTCCATCTCTCTCTCCTTCCTGGAGATGAGAGAGGCTCGGCTGCTCCTTGTAGGTTGGTGGTGAGGAGCAAGGGGGCCGAGAAGTCAGCCGCCAACGGGAAGAAGGGCAAGGCCGACAAGGTTAGCCTCCTCCCCCCCCTCCTCTTCCACCTCTCCTTCACCATCCCCGCACGGCACTCATGAGTTGTCGCTCCAGATCCACGGATCGCTAGTCAGGAGTTGCGCCCCTCTCAATCGTCGCCATCACAGAGTTCTTTGTTCAACTTCATCTGGGTTCTAGTGATTAAATTTAACCTGCAGAGTTCTTTGTTCGCAGACAAGCAGGGTTTCTTCCTGCCAGTAGCGATGTTGGAAAAGATCGGGTTGCCGCCCAAGCCGTCGATGCGAGGGGCGACCTGGGTGCTGGATGCCTCCAACTGCCAGGGCTGTGCCGCTCAGTTCTCCTTGTTTACACGGAAGGTAATCAATCTCGTGATCTCTGGCCTCGTGATGATGATGTGAAGCATAACGTACTCTGCCATAATCCAACCGGGCACAATAATCCAGTTCGTACCAATTTCAGTTGCATTTCATGGGAATCCCCTTCACTTTTGGACCACTATTTCACACTACTTGTAATATTCAAAGAAAGCCTACTCATTACTTGGATAAATTCTCGCCTCTGCCTGTGCTGTCATGACTATGCAGAACCAAGAATTAGCAGTTTTAACAGGTTGAACTGTGGGCTTGCACCATGTGCTTGCAAGGGGGTTAGATGAGGTGTTGACACACATCTCAGCCTATTAGTACTCGATCGGATCACAGCCCCCAAAAAGTACAGAACCACTACATGCTGCAAGCTTCACGCCTTTTAGTTCCATGCACTGCGATTATGTCGAGGAGGATGAGGTCATTCCCATGAGCTTGTGCAGAGGGGGAAAACTAAGTTGGTGCACATTCTCACTGGAACGACCTCAATGTATGTCGACTGATAATCTCTTTTAGTCCTAGCAGTGAAAGTTAATAATTGCTCTGTTTCATGCCTAATAAAAAAAGTTGTACTGCATGTTTGTTTTATGCTATCTGAATCTACATTGCCAAAGATGGTTGGACCAGGAGTTGTGTTAAACTTTGGTGTATTTAATATGTAGCATCATTGCCAAAGATGTGTATGGATGTGGTTAGTTGGCCAATGTATATGATTGTATTCACTTTGTACAGCTGCTCCACAACTTTTCTTATGTTGCAGTATCTGTGTATTCACTCTGTTGCCACTGAACATTGCAATCATTCAATTATTCTACTCTTTTTGTCTTGTTCACTCTGTTGCCACTGAATCTGTTGCTCTTCTTGTGCAAAAAAAATTAGTGCTGCTAGTCAGAATGAAGTTGCATGTAGGCAGCTCTTGTTCTAGATTTCTCTGGACTATGATTGTAATGGATGGAATGAAACTTAAATCATGACGTCTTGTTGCTCGTTTGAACTGGTGCTACCATGAGTTTTGTTGTGATTTCTGTGTCCTGATCTGGTATGGGGTTCAAATTGCAGATTGGCAAGGCCGGTGGTGAGAAGTGGAAGTCCCAAGTGATGTTGTAAGTTGCCCGTCTCCCCTCCCCCTCTCTATTACTGCTCGATTCTGTGCTGGTCACTTCCTTCTTTCTTCAGTGTTTGCTCGGTGTCGTGATGACAATGTGATCGTACCTGTGTTGGTTTACTTGTTTCCGTGTCAGTTTGGCTAGTGCTCCACCCAGTTTTTCAGTTAGATTTCAAATTCAGTCGCTATGCAATGGCTGATCTACTACCTGCGCTCAATTCGGTCGTATAAATCAAATATGATTACTGCTGGCTATGGAGGGGCTTTTTTCTGGAGCAATTAGTCAGTAGGAGGGGCTTTTTTCTGCTGCTTGTTTTTGCTTCAGTTGGGTACATGAATCTCTGGTTATAAGGATTTCAGAGCCACGACTTGTTCTGAATCTCTGGTTGTTTCATGATGCTAGTACGCACTTACAATATATTTTCCTAAGGTGATGCATGCATGATTAGTACCAGTGTGAGATGTCGATTCATGTATCTGTGTTTGGTGCGACATTTATGTATCCATACATTGGGATGTTGGGATACTTGGATTCCTATTTTGTCTCTTGTAGCACCGAATGCTAGTCTTTGTTTTACTAAATTCATCAGATAGTTAACTCACTGTGAGATGTCCACTCTTGTTTTGTTAACAAACATGAACTGTTAAGTCATCTATTCCTGGTTGTTGCTTTTGTTCAGTATATATGTCTACTTTCTGATTTGTAAGCATAGGTGGTTATAGGTTGCTGTGATGAATATTTGTACAGTTGTTTGCATATTTGAAAGATACATGACATGTTCCTATTCTACATCTGTTTGCATGTTCCTATTGCACTGATCATCACTATTGGTAAATGCTATTGCCTGATATAATAGAAGTATGAGCACTCAACCATTGTACAACTGTTTGCATATGTTTTTTTTATAAATGATGATTGTGAAAGGTGTTCACATGTTAATTTTTGTTGACTAAATTCTCTTATGCGCTTGACTTGGCTTGACCCAGAACAGCAGCATCTTTGATGGGTACTGACCTTCACCTTGTTTTTCTCTCGCAGGCTCGAAGGAGGCAGTATGCAAGGCACCTCCTGATGGATATTGCTTGCTGGCTTCTGCTTTTTGAATGCTTGTATTGCTGCAGCTTGTGCCGCTATTCCAAAAGTTATGTATTTGTGAACATAGGAGATAAGTTATTGATATGTGTTCATCTGTCTAATGTTATGCGAGATAAAGTTGTGTGAGAAAGTTTTCTATACTTGTGTTATTATTGTGGGAAAGAAGTACTATTACTATACTGATTTGAGAATATTGGCTGTAAATAAAAGAGGGCTTGGCCCACTATTGGATTGTAAAAAGGCCATGTCCAGAATTTATATTGCACTCAATACTTGGGCTCTAAAAAGGCCATGGCCCAAACTATGTTGGACTTGTTTCTAAAAAGAGCAATATAACTTTCAGATTCTAAAAAGGTTGAGGCCCAAAAAAATGGATTGTAAAAGACTGCATCTCAGAAAAAAAAATCCTAATTGTTGGGCCAGGCCCATTTAGCCAATCAAAGCACAGAGGAAAAAAATATAAATGGGCTGAATTAATGGGCTTGGCCCATATAAACACCGAATTGTACCGGGCTGAATCTTGTGCCACGTCAGATTGCCACGCTGGATGCCTACGTGGCCTGGGGAGGTTGCTAGTGACCAAAACGCCACAGTAGACGTATTTTGATCATAAACGTTTGCGACCATTCCAGAAGAAAGGTCGCTATAGTCAGTTTACGACGCCCAACTTTTGACCTTATGTTTTTGGTCACAAAAAGGTCATAAATGGAAATTTGTGACCTTTCAGTGACCAATAGTGGTGGTCATAAGTTGACATATTTCTTGTAGTGGGCACTCCTCTCCGTCAAGCCCGAGCCGCAGGAGACACCACCCGGTCGGCGCACCCGCGGCGGCATTGTCATCAATGAGGACGGCCGCATCCTTTCCCCTCCCCGCGGCCACTCCCGCCTGGTCAAGCCGAAGAAGGAGTCGGCAGCACTCCTCCCCGTGAAGAAGGAGCACGAGACCATGGCCATCGACCTCGAGACCGGCCTCTTATGATCGCCGCAGGACTACGTTGCGCAGGAGATGGAGCGTCAGCGCGCGGCGCCGCGACCACGACGAGGGCGGCGTTGACGTGCTCTCCAACAGCGACGACGAGGTCGCTACACCGAGCCTGTCGGTCCGCAGCGGCGACCCAGGGCAGGGCTGCAGCAAGGACGCCCCGAAGGACGGGCCGCCGAGCGACGGCGACGACGGAGGTCGCTACACCGAGCCTGTCGGTCCGCAGCGGCGACCCAGGGCAGGGCTGCAGCAAGGACGCCCCGAAGGACGGGCCGCCGAGCGACGGCGACGACGGCAACGGCAGCGACGGCTACACCGCCTTCTACAAACTCCTCGGCATGAACTATGAGTAGTTTTTTTTAATGTTTTTATCTATGTAAAAATTCGCCAAATATCAATAAAATCACCTATATTTCGTCCAAAGTTACTGAATTTCATCAAATTTTGGGCTTTTAAAAAATCGCCCATAACATTGCTATCGCGACTGGGAATTGGTTCCCCCCCCCCCCCACGCCCAAATTATGGCCGGCGGGCCCCAAGAGATGTTATTTTTTGCCTAGAAATGCCTTTGGGGGGCCGAATGGCTGGAGAAGCTCTTTCGTAAGATCCCACACTAAGTCAAGTCTCCCCTTGGTTATCTAACCTCTTCTTGCACAGCAAAGAAAAGGAATCGAAGGAAAAAAGAAAACACCTGTCCACTGCTTGGACTTGACTTGTCGACGCGTTTTCTTGACCACAAACCTGAATACGTACGTGTCATCTTGCCGCTGGTGTCACCGGTCCACGTTTCCACAGCGGTGCCACTGCATTTCCTGCTCATGGACTCGAATGCACTCATCACGTCCGTATATAATAAATGAACCAAAAATCAGAAGATAAGAACTAAGAAGATAGAGGAGAAGAGTAGTTTATATACGAAAGTAAAGCGGGGGAAAGGAGCATAAGTCCGCGACGACGATGGTCGACCTTCTTCCCTGGCACCGGCGGGAGCTGAAGCATGTAGTAAGTCTGTCGCCGTTGCCAGCAGGTCTGTTGCGATGCATCCTTGTATCGGTGATAGTCTTGCGCCCCTGTACCGCAAAATCGTTTTTCGATTGTGGGCCCTCCTACATCCCTTACTCCCGCGAGCAGGACCATGGCGTTTGCATCTTCCAGCTCCAGAACGATGAGCTGGAGAGCTCCTGGGACGCAGGCATCATAGACGGAGCCCTCCACCTCACCACCGACGACGTCTACCAGCCGCCGGTATATTACCCTCCTGACCCCACGAGGCGGGCGGGATGTGCCATCCTCCGGGAGGAAGTCGATCTATGGCGGCCGGCCTGTGCAGCATACCCATACGGCGTTCACTCGCAGTGGGCTTGGCGGTGATTTGTATGTGTTTGGAACTTTGAACCGTTTTTACAAACTTAGGCCTCCTCCTCCTTTGCTTCATAAGATAGAAATATGGTCAAATAGAAAGGCTATAGCAAGTCAGATGACATGTATCTCAAAAATATCTTTAATAAAAGATAAGTCATTTAGTTCATATTGTATACGATAAGGGTTTCCCCATTGAGTCCGAACTTCTTTTCAAATATGAAGGATAGGAATCATTCCCATGTATAGTACTCCCTCCTCCATATTAATTGTCACTAGTTTAATACAATTTTATACTAAATCAACAACAATTAATATGCATTGGAGAGAAAAAAAATTCTGAGAGTATGCCAAAGATGTACCATATTTTTATAGAAGGAAGCAAATAAATTACAAGAGTCCAATGTTTGATGAGAACATCAAATGTGGATACACTAACATCACACAAAGAGAACTAAGTCTAACTCCTCACAAAACCATCTAATCCTCCAACACCTACGTGCACCCGCAAGCTCCAATCTTTAATTTCATCAAGAATTTGCGCGGTAAGACCAACAGGCGATTTGAACTGCTCTGGTCTGCATCGGAGAGAGTACAAAGATACAGTTTGTCTAATTCACATCTAGATGTTTTTTAAGGATGTCACATCTAAGCTCCCACAAATATATAATGCAGCAACAAGAAACAAAAAAACTAGGACAAAAAAAAGACCACAAATAGAGTGGACATCAGGTTAGATGTGACATAACTATGTCACATCTAGATGTGTCCTAGACAGACCCAAAAAGATATTATTCCTGTAAACTAAAGGTCTCTAAAGAAGAAATTTCTTACAGAAATCTTACCTTATAGAATTTCTACAAAATTCCAGTAAACCAAATAAGGCCTTAACAATCTCTATTCCTTGGTTGATGATGGTAGCAAACGGAAGCCCAACTGCCCAAGATCACTCTATATATGATTTTTTTTATTCCCTGTTTTTAAATTTGGTGGCAAACTGCTTGTCTTAGAACCTTTTTGGTTGTAAACTGACTATATACGTGAACATAGATTTCAGCAAAGAAAAGTAATGTGTTAAATAACTATGCACTATGCCTTTTCATGGCAAACTTAGCGTCCATCTATTTTTGCTTGCAAATTTAGATTCCAATTGAACTTCAACTGCAAGTAGGTTTAAATCTATTAATTTGATTGGTACACAGAAGTTACTTCCTCCTTTCTAAACATATGATGTTTTACACTTTGGCACTAGCTCTAGCAAACTTCGCTGAGCATTACATATTTTTTTTCGAGAAGCTGAGCATTACAAGCATTACATTTGATGCATATATACACAGAAATTGTGAAACGATGCCATGAAACTATCATTCACTTCCAATTAATAATTTATTAGTTGATCATATCAATCAAAATAATTTCTTTTGGTTAGGAGCCAATGTCAAAAAGTATTATTATGTGTAGATTTGGCCATCATCTACTTTGAAATTTCATACAATCTTTTTAACATTTTGCTAATATTATATGTGTACAACTATACTATACGAGCCTTGATGAACTGATGTGAATATTAGTGGTCCAGATTAGCAACCTGAATATTTGACAAGGTTAAAAACGTCAAGTAAAATGGAACAAAGATTGTATAATTTTATTTGATTTGAACTGTGGTATATATGATGGAAATAGCATAACCAGATTTCTTGTTCATAATATTTTCATGTTATAATACTTTTGAGTAAATGACAGTTTTTACCCCTAAAGATACGTGTTGTGGCACTAGTTACTGTATTTACAAAAATTGTCATATTTTATCCCTTAACTTCATATATTAGTGCCACTACTTGTTCCACTTTTTTTTTTGTCACAAAACCCCCAACTTCACATCTGTGACTATACTGGTAGTATTTTTTTAAGTACCCAACTGTAAATATGACGTTAGATTTTTATTTATCATGGCAAATCAAACGTTTTTTATGACAATTTATATTTGTCGAGGATGGCAAGGATGACAAATCATTGTTTTGCAAGAAAATTGCCATGCTTACAAACTAAATATGTCATCCTCGCATCAACATAAATTGCCATTAAAAATGTTTGATTTGTCATGATTTAAAAATCTGACTCAGATTTTAGCATTACCATTTTTAATCTTGTACGTATATAGGAGTACTATATACTATGACACAACTATTTTCAGGTTGGTCTTACGAGAATGGAGAGCTGCTGCTGATCTACGAGTACATGCCCAATGGCAGCGTAGACAAGCACCTGTTCCACGAAAGGCAGCAGCACCGTGGCCACCAACAGCCAGTTCTGCCCTGGGAGAGACGCTACGACATTGTGAAGGACGTCGCCGCCGGTTTGCACTACGTCCACCACGAGTACGAGCGCACGGTGCTCCACCGCGACATCAAGGCCAGCAACATCATGCTCGACTCCGCCTTCCGCGGCCGCCTCGGCGACTTCGGCCTCGCGCGAGTCGTCGGCTTCGACAAGAACTCCTTCACCGACGTCGGCGTCGCGGGCACCTGGGGCTTCATCGCGCCGGAGTACCCCGTCAGCCACAAGGCCACCCGGCAGACCGACGTCTACGCGTTCGGGGTGCTGGTCCTCGAGGTCGTCACCGGCAGGAGGTCGCTCGGCAAAGCGGACGACGAGTTCCCGCTGCTCGTCGACTGGGCCTGGTGGCTCCATCAGGAGGGGAGGCTGCTCGAAGCGGTTGACGCCGAGCTCCGAGCTTCGGAGGCGGGGTTCGACGCCGACGATGCCGCCCGGCTGCTGCTCCTCGGTCTGTCATGCAGCAACCCGAACCCATCGGACCGGCCTGAAGTATAATCCTAGTTGCTAGTATCAGTTTTACACTAAGTTGCATTAGCTGAATAAGTGGCCGGAAGCGTGTGCATGTCCACGTCCGGTTCAGTTTTCTGTTTTTCTTCAGTTAGTTCAGTTAAGCGCCGGCAAGACCGCTTCCATGGGATGGCGTGGAGATGCAGCGGATTTGGCGGCGGCGTAGTTGCTCGCGCAAACTTAGCATCGTGGGATGGCACGATCAGTAGGCTAGGTGTGCGTGGGCGTGATCTCCTTTGTATTCGGCAACTCGTTTTGAGCTCTGCATAAATAACAGAAACACTTGAAAAGGCTGCAAGCAGTTCAGCAGCGAAAAAGACTCTGTCAGACTTCATCCTCCTTGCGATCCGATCTTCCTCCTTCCCTCTCTCTCGCTCGGTGGGTCAGTTTCTGCAACAACAAGTGGCATCAGAGCCTCGGTGGTGTTCGATCCATCCTGGGCGCCGGCGGTGTTTGATCCGTCGGAGAGATGGCCGGCAGCGACGAAGAGAAGGCGAAGAAGAAGGAAGAGGAAGAGGAGGCTAAGGCGGAGGCCTCGGCACTGGGAAGGTCCCTGGCCCGTCTCTCTACCGAGGAAGGGTCGGGGGTGCGTGTCGTGGAGCGCATCGTGCACGGTGGCGGCGGCGGCGCGCCTCCCATGATGCTCACCCGTACTAACTACTCTGATTGGGCCATGATCACTAAACTTCAGCTGCAGGCTGATGAGCTGTGGCATGTGGTGGAAACAGGCCAAGGGACGGACCGCGACGATCGGCGCGCCATGATTGCTCTCCTCAAGGGGGTACCGCCGGAGCTCATGCGGATCCTGGGCGCCAAGGCCACTGCCAAGGAGGCGTGGGACACTCTGAAGACCATGCGGATCGGCGTCGAGCGTGTGCGTGAGGCCAAGGCTCAAACTCGCCGCTCAGAGTACGAGGCGCTCCGGTACAAGGACGGCGAGGGAATCGAGTCGTACGTGATGCGGCTCAGGACAATCATCGACGAGCTGCAGGGGCTCGGCGATCCAGTGGACGAACACAAGGCCGTCCTCAAGGTGCTCCGCACCGTGCCACGCCCGTACCGCGAGATGGCCGTGGCGATCGAGTCGCTAGTCGACACCAAACAACTCTCCCTAGAGGAACTCTGCGGCCGGCTCCTCGTCGTCGAGGAGCGAGAGCGCGAGGAGACTCCGGCGCCCGGCGCGCAGCTGCTGTACACCATCGATCAGTGGCGGGCGCACGAGAAGCAGCTGGACCAAAGCGGTGCGTCCTCAGGCTCTGGAGCAGGGCGGGGACGCGGGAATGGCAAGGCAAAGAACTTCCACGGAGGGGGTGGCCGTGGCCAGGGCGGTGGCCGCGCCAATGGTGGTCCGACGACGCCCAAACGGAAGGGCAACTGCCGCTACTGCGGCATCCCAGGTCACTGGGCCAAGGAATGCCGCAAGAAGGAGAGGGAGCGGCGGGAGCAGACGGACCAACAGGCGAACGTCGCCCAGGTCGACGTCGAGCAGCCGGGCTTACTGCTGGCCACCTGCGCGGCAGCAAGCGGCGAGAGCGCGAACGGCGGCGCACGTGAACCGGGCGCGGAGATCTTCCTCAACGAAGCACGGGTCGTGCCCGTGGCGACGGACGACGACAGATGGTACCTCGACACCGGCGCTAGCAATCACATGACGGGGCGCCGCGACATGCTCTCGGAGCTCGACGAGACGGTACGAGGTACTGTACGTTTTGGTGACGGCTCGGTTGTGCAGATTTGTGGGCGTGGCGTCGTGCTCTTCACGTGCCGCAACGGAGAACATCGCGCGCTCGCCGACGTCTACTACATCCCGCAACTACGCACAAGCATTGTCAGTGTTGGGCAGCTCGATGATCACGGCTGCAAAGCCGTGATCGAGGACGGGGAACTCTGCCTGTATGACAGACAGAGACTACTGCTCGCACGGGTGCGGCGGACGAGCAACCGGCTCTACGCCGTGGCTCTGAACTTGGCCGCTCCCGTGTGCCTCCTCTCCGGAGCCCAGGACAATGCCTGGAGGTGGCACGCAAGGTTCGGGCACCTGCACTTCCGCGCTCTGCATGATCTCGGTGCAAAAGGCATGGTGCGCGGTATGCCAGCGATCGCGCACCTCGATCAGTTCTGTGAGGCCTGCACCATCGGGAAGATGCACCGCACGCCCTTCCCGCGCGCGTCGCCGTACCGAGCGGAGAGCACGCTCGAGCTAGTGCACGGCGACCTGTGCGGCCCGATCACTCCGGCGACGGCCAGCGGTAACAAGTACTTCCTGTTGATAGTTGATGATTTCAGCAGATACATGTGGCTTGAGGTACTGAAGACCAAAGATGAAGCGTTTCGCTACTTCAAGAAGATCAAGGCACACGCGGAGATGCAGGGAAATGCCAGGCTCCGGGCGTTCCGCACAGACAGAGGAGGCGAGTTCACCTCGAACGAATTCGCCGCCTACTGTGAAGGACTGGGGATCCAGAGGAACACGACGACGCCGTACTCTCCTCAGCAGAACGGAGTGGTCGAACGGAGGAACCAGACTGTTGTGGAGATGGCGCGCAGCCTCATGAAAGCCATGGGCGTGCCGTGCGTGTTCTGGGGCGAGGCTGTGCGCACCGCCGTCCACATCCTCAACCGGTAGCCGACCAGAAGCCTGCAGGGCATTACTCCTTATGAAGCGTGGCGTAAGAAGAAGCCGGCGGTGGACTACTTCCGCACCTTCGGGTGTGTCGCACACGTCAAGCTCGTCGGACCAGGGGTGACCAAGCTGGCGGACAGATCGTGCCCTGGTATCTTCCTGGGGTACGAGCCGGGAACGAAGGGCTATCGGGTGTACGACCCGGTCGGCAAGCGCCTATACATCACACGCGATGTGCGTTTTGAGGAGGAGCGGCGCTGGGACTGGAGCAAGGACAGCGGGGATGCGGCGCACGCCCGCGAGTTCACTGTCGTCTACTCCGACGCAGGCGCGCCCGTAACCACGACCTACTCTGTGTCGCCCGAGGTGGTGGGGTCACCGCGAATACCTGCAACGCCAACTACGCCAGGCACACCAGTCCCACCGCAATCCCCTCGGACGCCCATGTCCGGCGACTCGGGCATGGACGCGTCGAGTGCGCCAGCATCGGCAAGTGCTAGTCCGTCTACACCAACACCGAAATTCTACGACCCTGAGGACGGGTGGGTGACTCCGCCCACCGGGGAGTCGTTCGATGCCGAGGGGGTGCCTGTCCACTTCAAGTCGATGGAGTACGTGATCGATCACGCTCCAGAGTGCACGCTGGAGTACAGTGGGCTTTGCCTCTCTGCTGCAGAGGAGCCCGCGTCCGTCGACGATGCTCTGGAGGAGCCAGCATGGCGAAGTGCGATGGAGGCAGAGATGGAGTCCATCCGCTCCAACAACACTTGGGAGCTTGCCACGCTCCCGGCAGGCCACCGTGCGATCGGTTTGAAGTGGGTGTACAAGGTGAAGCGAGACCCGGCCGGCAACGTTATCAAGCACAAAGCGCGGCTGGTGGCGAAGGGCTATGCACAGAAGCAAGGGGTCGATTTCGATGAGGTCTTCGCGCCTGTTGCCCGACTGGAGACCGTGCGCATCCTGCTTGCCGTGGCCGCGCACCGGAGCTGGAGCGTGCATCATATGGATGTGCGCTCAGCCTTCCTCAACGGTGAGCTGGAGGAGGAGGTGTATGTGCACCAACCAGCAGGCTTCGTCGACGACGATGCCCACAAGGTACTCAAGCTGCGGAAGGCGTTGTACGGGCTCCGGCAGGCGCCACGGGCTTGGAACGCCAAGCTGGACCTCACACTGCAGTCACTTGGGTTCGCTAGGTGTCAGTTGGACTATGCTCTGTACAGGCGCGGAGATGATTCAGATTTCCTGCTGGTGGGGGTGTATGTCGACGATTTGATCATCACAGGCACGTCTGTTGACGCCATTGAGGGATTTAAAGGCCAGATGCAGGAACTGTTCCAGATGACAGATCTTGGACTGCTCAGTTACTATCTTGGCATTGAAGTGAAGCAAGAGCATGGCATGATCACTGTCTGTCAGTCCGGATATGCTGCCAAGATCTTGGAAGATGCTGGGATGAGTGACTGCAACTCGAGCTCGACGCCCATGGAGCATCGACTGAAGGTCGTCAAGAACACGGGAGAAACAGTCGATGCAACCAGGTACCGCAGCATCATTAGGAGCCTGAGATACCTGGTGAATACGCGCCCAGACATTGCATATGCTGTGGGGGTAGCTAGCAGGTTCATGGAAGCACCTGGAAAGCAGCATTGGGCGATCATCAGACAGATTCTGAGGTATGTTCGAGGCACACTGAACTATGGTTGCACCTACAAGGCAGGAGAAGGGACTGTCCTGACAGGGTTCAGCGACAGCGATCATGCCGGTGATCTGACAGACAGGAAGAGCACGATAGGTCTGGTGTTTTTCATGGGACCTAGTGTCATCACTTGGAGCTCACAGAAACAGAAGATCGTCGCTTTATCCTCCTGTGAGGCTGAATATATAGCAGCAGCTACAGCGGCCACACAAGTTGTTTGGCTCAGAGGGTTAGTTTCAGAAATGCTTGGAACAGAGAAGCAAAAGGTACAGCTCAAGATCGACAACAAATCAGCAATTGAGCTAAGCAAGAATCCCGTGCACCATGAGAGGAGCAAACACATTGACTTGAGGTACCACTACATCAGGGAATGTGTTGAAGAAAGAAAAGTGGAGGTTGAGCATGTCCGAACTGAAGATCAGTTGGCTGATATACTGACTAAGTCTCTTGGGCGTGCAAAGTTCACAGAACTCCGGTGCAGACTTGGGATCACTCAGGTCAAGTGAGAGCAACAGGATTAGGGGGTGATTTGAAGTATAATCCTAGTTGCTAGTATCAGTTTTACACTAAGTTGCATTAGCTGAATAAGTGGCCGGAAGCGTGTGCATGTCCACGTCCGGTTCAGTTTTCTGTTTTTCTTTAGTTAGTTCAGTTAAGCGCCGGCAAGACCGCTTCCATGGGATGGCGTGGAGATGCAGCGGATTTGGCGGCGGCGTAGTTGCTCGCGCAAACTTAGCATCGTGGGATGGCACGATCAGTAGGCTAGGTGTGCGTGGGCGTGATCTCCTTTGTATTCGGCAACTCGTTTTGAGCTCTGCATAAATAACAGAAACACCTGAAAAGGCTGCAAGCAGTTCAGCAGCGAAAAAGACTCTGTCAGACTTCATCCTCCTTGCGATCCGATCTTCCTCCTTCCCTCTCTCTCGCTCGGCGGGTCAGTTTCTGCAACAACACGGCCGACCCTGGCCAACGTGCTGCAGGTTGTCGCCAAGACGGCACCGCTGCCGGACGTGCCGCTGGTGAAGCCCGCGTTTGTGTGGCCGCCGGAGGGGGCGTTACTGGACGACGACGTGGATGATGGTTTTGCGGGGACGAGCCGTGATGATTCTCGTTACTGGGAGGAGGAGGAGACCATGCCGAGCTTCATGTCGTCGGAGATCACCAAGCGCAGGGCTCGGAATGTTGATCAGCACAAGGACGCGGGGGAGATAGAGAGTTACGTGTAATCCAATCTGTAGATATGATAGGCGTCTATGCTTCCATTGTTACTGGTTTTCTATTTCGTATAAACAAACTAATTTCGGACCTCACCGGAATAAATTTCACATATATCAGAAATTATTTTGGATTTTCAGATTTTGAATGTTACTTAATTTTAAAGAATCCTAAAATAATTTAAATTTATTTTGAAATCAGTTGGACCCTGCATCGAAATTTCGGGGTTAAAAATATTTCGGACATCACACAAATATGCGAAATTTTGGAAAATTCACTGAAATTTTGGTGAAATGTTTAACCCTACCCATTAGCCAGTAGACTGGAAATCGGTCGACTGACCGGAAAACTGTTTTAATCGATTTACAGACGTGTGCACTAATCGACTGGCCGTAATTTTTTCTAGAATATCAGATTTCTTTAAATTATAATGGTATAAATTGCTGTGAATTATAAGGGTCAGTTGCCTAAACTTATGGTCATGTTTACCAAGCTCGGCATTCACTTAGGGACAAGTGAGGTCTAAGCTTGGGGGGGTTGATTTTGCATTACTATTTCTTGCTGTAAATTCCTCTTTATTATCGATATTTTGCACATTATAGCTCAATTCTAATGCCCTTTCCTCTCATTGCATATTTAACGGAGGAGGGGAATTAACAAAAAATTGTAGAATAGGAGCAAAATAATGACTAGTGAAGAAAGGCATTCCTGGGGTCCGATAAATTGAGAGAAAAATACAAAAAAAAATTCATAGTAAAATATCCACGGAGCCAAAACATTGGATCAGGGGGGCCTGTGAGGCCTACACGGCCACCCCTAGCCGCGTGGGGAGGGTGCATGGGGCCCATGGGCACCGCATCTCTACGCCCTTTGGTTTATATTTGTTATTCCTCCCGAAACACTCGTGGGATTTTTACTATATTTTTTTGCCATCATCTGCAAGGCGTAGTGGAGGCGGAGCACTTTTCTGCTCCCGGAAGGCATATTCTTTCGGATCCTTTCCCTCTGAAAGGGGGTATTTGAAGCCATCGACATCACCGACACTTCTATCATCACGGGGATCATTATCAACAACATCATCATGAGCAACACCATCACCATCGTCATCCATCTCCAACCCTAGTTGTCATCTATGGTCACCCATAAGTCAGCTCCATGTCTGTATATAATTGGCATAAAATTTCTTCGGTCGGTCGAAGAACACCATGCATTGATGGGTGTTCAGATGTTGAAGTTTTCATTTGCGATAAACGACGAGATGAAAACAAAGCACCACAAAACATCTCTTTCTTTGAAACAATTTTCATTTGTGATACTTTGTTTAGGATTCATGTAGAAGTTTGGGCGGCAGGTCAAACTGGATCGTGGCTTACATGGCTAGCCCAACCGCAAAGTATTCTAAGTTAGGTAGAAAACTTGCATATATGTTAATGTTTAGAACTTCAGTTTATTTTCTACCTGTTTCTCAGTGTGACGAGCCGTGATGATTCTCGTTACTGGGAGGAGGAGGAGACCATGCCGAGCTTCATGTCGTCAGAGATCACCAAGCGCAGGGCTCAGAATGTTGACGAGCACAAGGACGCGGGGGAGATAGAGAGTTATGTGTAATCCAATCTGTAGACGATTGGCATCTATGCTTCCATTGTTACTGTTTTTTTTTTAATTTCGGAAACAAACTAATTTCGGACCTCACCGAAATATGCGAAGTTTCCGAAATGTCGCATATTTCGGAAATTATTTCAGATTTTGAGATTTCAAATGCTACTTAATTTTAATGAATTCTAACATAATTTAAGTTTATTTTGAAATCAGCTGGAACCTGCATCTAAATTTTGGGGTTAAAAATATTTCGGGCACCACAAAAATATGCGAAATTTTACTGAAATTTTGGTGAAATCTTTAACCCTACTTACATTGCCCATTAGCCAGTAGACCGAAAATAAATTTTGCACAAGTCGACTGACCAGAAAACTGTTTCAGACGATTTACAGTCGTGCGCACTGGTCTTTTAGCGATGCAGTCGTGCCGGTGCAGCTGAAAATATTTATGGGCTGCCATTTCCCTGCCTTGGCAAGGCCGCAATCTCCTGCTGGCTGTGTTTCTCGACGCAAGGCGTGCCCAGGCTATGTGTGTAAATGTTTCTAGAATATCGTAGTTTTTTTATTTATAATGGTATAAATTGTTGTGAGTTGTTAACTCAATAACTAAAAGAAGAAAAAGGGTCAGTTGCCTAAACTTATGGTCATGTTTACCAAGCTCGGCACTCATTTAGGGACAAGTGAGGTCTAAGCTTGGGGGGGTGATTTTTGCATCACTATTTCTTGCTATAAATTTTTTCTCTACTATCGATATTTTGCACATTATGACTCAATTCTAATGCCCTTTCTTCTCATTGCATATTTACCGGAGGAGGGGAATTAACGGAAAATTGTAGAATAGGAGCAAAATAACGACTAGTGAAGAAAGGCATTTCCCGGGGTCCAATAAATTCAGAGAAAAATACAGAAAATATTTTCAAAATAAAATATCCACGGAGCATAACATGGGGTCGAGGGGCCCTGTGAGGCCTACACGCCCACCCCTAGCCGCGTGGGGAGGGGGCATGGGGCCCACGGGCACCGCATCCCTGCGCCCTTGGCTTATATTTGTTATTCCTCCTGAAACACTGGTGGGAATTTTACTGGATTTTTTTCGCCGTCATCTACAAGGCGTAGCGGAGGCGGAGCACTTTTATGCTCCTGGAAGGCATATTCTTTGGGATCCTTTCCCTCTGGAAGGGGGTATTTGAAGCCATCAACATCACCGACACTTCTATCATCACGGGGATCATCATCAACACCATCACCCGTCATCCATCTCCAACCCTAGCTGTGAACTATGGTCACTTATAAGTCAGCTCCATGTATGTATAAAATTGGCATAAAATTTTGTATGGTAAGAATCTGTGTAGGGAGGGGAAATTAGTGATGCACTTCGGATGTTGAAGTTTCCATTTGTGATAAACAACGAGATGAAAACAAAGCACCACAAAACATCTCTTTCTTTGAAACAATTTACATTTGTGATGCTTTGTTTCAGGATTCATATAGAAGTTTGGGCGGCAGGTCAAAATGGATCGTGGCTTACATGGCTAGCCCGACCGCAAAGTACTCTAAGTTAGGTAGTAAACTTACATATATGTTAATGTTTAGAACTTTAGTTTATTTTCTACATGTTTCTTGGTGTGCCGAGTTTACTCATGTTTGCGTCTGAATAAGAGTTTACTTATGTATAGCCATTTTTTTGCTAGGAGTAATTTTGATTTTTATTCCTTTCTAGCCAACGTATGAGGCCACATAATAAGAAGCATAATATCATGTTGATTAGGTTCGGGGATTATGACTCTTTGCTTCCATTCAATATTTGGGGAACTGCACTACACCATGTTTTGAGCATATAGTGTTAGGATTGAAGTCCGAATGCTCATACACATTGTTAATGATAAGCTGGCCTGAAGTACTTGTTCCTTTTTTTTTCCTTCCTGGAGTTCGGTATATAGCTTGATATTCAATTATGTTAGGAATCTAGAATTGTTCCATTTTTTCCTTCTGAATCTAGGTCCAAGGAGGTACAACGGCTGTTTCTTTCCCCTTTGGGTTGTGCCCTTGTTACTTACTGCTGGTTACCTGAGCATTACCATGCTTCAGGGTTGCTTCCAGAGATGACTAAAGATGTTGTATGTCCATTGCTATGCATGTCAGCAATACCTGTTACCCATCACATTGATGGTTTATGGCCATGTTCGTCCGCTGGCAGCCTCCACCTCTCATTCTCATTTTCAAAAGAAGAAAAAGAAATACACAACATGCAGGTGGCAACCCAATCAAACGGGTTTAAGCAAGTTATATAGGGTCGTGGCATTATAACATCAACACCAAAACATAATATAGATAGAACTAAGCATTATTCAAAAGGCCAAAACTAATTAAAATAACAAGTTCAATGAGCAGAGTGCCTGCCAAAGTTGGCCAGAGCTGCTTCTCCAAGAAACAATATAAACACTTCATGTTCCTTCATACCCGCCCAAAAGCAAAACAAAGGAAACCCCAATACAGTCGTCATGGCCAAACATCAACCAAATCCCACACACAGAGACCTAGCGAGGGAGAGACCGCTCCGGTCCAGAGCTCAGATCAGATCGGCGACGTTCATCGGCATCTCGTCGATCTGCGTGCTGTAGTACTGCTCAATGTCCCTCAGGATACGGATGTCATCCTTGCGCACAAAGTTGATCGCCACACCCTGCACATCATTTTTTTTTCATATATACGTCAAGCAACAAGAGTATTAATTGTGCAAACAATTGGGATGCAGAGAGCAAACATTTGTTTCAGATAGGTGAGTCACACGCTACATGTTCACTTTTCAGAGTTTCATCAAAAACAATCTTAGGCAGTCCCATAGAGGGGTGACTCAAGTTTCGCAGGAGGGGTGGGTGTGTAACTTTACCTTGCGCCCAAAACGCCCAGAGCGGCCGATGCGATGGATGTAAAGCTCACGGTTATTCGGGAGATCATAATTAATGACAAGAGAGACCTGAACAAAGGCAAATACATTCAGCCAGTAACCAAAATAAGAATCATGCAACAGCATGCTTAAGGGTACCAAGACTTGCCTGCTGAACATCCAGCCCTCGAGCCCAAACATCTGTTGTGATCAGAACACGGGTCGTGCCACTCCTGAAATCACTCATGATTGCATCCCTTTCCTTCTGAGGCATGTCACCATGCATAGCTGATACGGTAAAGTTGTTGGTGCGCATCCTTTCAGTAAGCCAATCCACCTGGCCAAAAGGGAACAACTATCGTTTAGCAAGCTGTCAACCATCAATTATGTCAACTGGACATGGTTAACAAATCTGGACAAGATTTCATACACTTTGAGCCAAAGCAGCACATCGCTACAGTTTAATAGTGTAACCAACAGCAATCAACTGAGCTACACATTACCTTTCTCTTAGTATTGCAGAAAATGACAGCCTGAGTGATGGTCAGTGTATCATAAAGATCGCACAGAGTATCAAACTTCCATTCCTCCTTCTCAACAGCAACAAAGAATTGTTTGATGCCCTACAAACATGACATGAAAAATATAAGTGCTAAATAAGACACAATACACTAAAGCAAAACAAGTGGTGACATTTACCTCTAGGGTCAACTCATCACGCTTTACAAGGATCCTGACTGGATCAGTCATGAACTTGCTAGTTATCTCCAAGATGTCATGGGGCAGAGTTGCAGAGATCAAGACAACCTGCATATGGTTCAATAATAATACACAATTAGAAAAGTATGAGGTCTCTGCCTTTATTTCTAGCCATGAGGCTTGGTGCTCATGTTAAGTTTAACTCTAAAATGCCTGCTTTTCCCATTTAGAGTTCACTGCTAAGAGAATGTTACAAATGCTCAACCAATAACAAGCTGAAAAAATGAACAATAAAGCAAGGACACACAAATCTGTTCCTATAGTTAAACAAACCATTCATGGCTAGGTACTGGCAGATGATTATAGTAAAAGGTGCAAGACATGGGTATTGCACAAGGAAAAAGTCAAGTCAGAAAGGTGAAAGAGACAAAAAAAATACAAGCAGGTGGCAACTTGAATTCTGTAGTAAAACACATCAGCACGATGACAGGACAGACTGGTAAAGTACACAAAAGAGCAGTTTGAGAAAGGCTTAATTTCAATGACCGACCTGAAGTTCTGGGGGGAGGTATCTGTAGACATCATAGATCTGATCCTTAAAACCTCTGGTCAACATCTCATCGGCTTCATCCTAATATGGAAGAATGTTAACACTTGTAGAACTTGGTGCAAACAAAAAAAAACAAATGCAGTATGGCAATGGCAAACTAACCAGGACTAGCAGCTTGATGGCTCTTGTGCGCAAGGTCCTTCTCTTGATCATATCACATACCCTGCCTGGGGTTCCCGAAACAACATGCACTCCAGCCTCAAGCTTCCTAATATCCTCACCGATACTTTTGCCACCGACACAGGCATGCACAGACACACTCATGTAGTTCCCAACAGCTTGCATCACCCTCTCTGTTTGCGTGGCAAGTTCCCTAGTTGGTGACAGTATCAATGCTTGCACCCTGCAGAATAAAAATTGTACCCAATATTAAGTTGAGCTTTCTATTACGGAGCAAGTGCTATATATACATTATCAAAGCTAGTGCCCTACAGAGGTAAACAATGGTGTATCGCAGAGTAACACACTGGTAAATGCATAAGAAAATAAATATGTGGTGGCGCTAGCACAGATGGGGAACCACAATGTTCGCCCATATAACAAGGAAAGCCCAGAGCTATGCCAAGAGATATGCACATCCTTAAGAAAAGCGACATCAGGAAAGCAAATTAAAGGAATTGGTCGCGCAGGAGACAAACAAATTTAAGCAATTGCATCAGACAAAACAACCACAAGTTTGGAGAGTTACCTGAAAGAAAACATCCACCTGGAGTTAGCCTCCCTTCAACTCCCTGAAAAACAAATCATTCCTCTGCATCTTCTTTCATGTTGAAAGAATCACTGATGGTAGGAAATGTTAAAAGTTACAGAGTAATAAACAAGCAATTACAGTTCTAAAGAATAAGAAATTCCTACAAACATATGTTGGAAGGCATATACACAGGACACTATGTTGTTTAACAGTAGCAAGCTCTGGTGCACTTTTACATCAAATTACTACAAACAAATGATGAAAATGTAGGAATTTTCAGCAGTTCTACAGTGACAAAAAAAATGAAGTTGCAAGGGGGGATATGATGTAGTTAGAACACAATTGATTGATGCAACCTGAAATTGACCCAAATACAGGAGCATTTGCGTTTTTAACCTAGGAAGAACAAATACACAATCTAACTGCAGAGTAATAAGGCCAAAAACAACGAAGGGAAATTATAAATGGACACTCCGTTTTTTCTATTGAAACTACAGTAAAATCAATTAAAATAGCAGTTACCCAAACTGCAGGTACAACATCAATTTGGCATTTAAAGAACAGTAATGGGATGTTTGAAAATTACAGTTAGAAAGAACTAAAAATAAAAATAACGCTAGGTTGCAATAACTATAAAATCCAAGTGAACCACAGTGTAAGAACTGCAGCTTTGAAAATTACATTTTAACAGAACTAAAAATACAATAAAGCTAGGCTGTAATAACAGACAAGTGTAATAACAGTGCTGGTAGTCTTTGAAAATTACAATTTATACCATAACTAAAAATACAAAATAAACTATCCACATTGTAAACTAGGGTGTAAGAGCATTACCGTGAGCTTTGATCTTAGAAAAATACATTTTAACAAGTACACTACTGTGAGCTTTGATCTCAGAAAAATACTCCCTCCGTACCATAATGTAAGACGCTTTTTGACACTAGTTAATAACAATACTATCCAAGTGTAAAGCAAAGTGTAAGAACATTACCGGGAGATCTGAATTTTACAGTTTAACAGAACTAAAAATACAAAGAAACTATGCTATAGTAACAGTTATAAAGAAACCAGTATAATTTTAACAGTTTATTAGTGTGCGAATGTTTTAACAGATTCCACGAATCTATTGCAAAATCCACATGCCATCACAAAATCAAGAACACGGGCGGTCCCGCACACGGCACGAACGAATCTAGGCGAATGAGACGAGTTGTGGCAGCGGCCGATGGCAATCCAAGGCGATCCAGCGAGAGCGAGGGTAGCAGAGGGAGGGGGCGGGACGGGCAATGGCTTACTCGTGGATGTTGGTGTCGACGAGCTGGCAGACGGAGAGGGAGACCATGGAGGTCTTGCCGGTGCCGGACTGGGCCTGGGCGATGACGTCGCGGCCGGCGATGATGGGGACGACGGCGCGCTGCTGGATGGCGGAGGGCTTCTCGAAGCCGTAGCCGTAGATGCCGCGGAGAAGGTCCTCGCGGATGCCCATCGCGTCGAAGCTCCCCACGACCTCCACCCCCGCCGAGGTCTCGAAGCTGAGCTTGTCGTCGTCCATCGGCCCGCGCCTGGAGGACCCCGCCGCCGCCGCCGCCGCCATTACAGAAACCCTAGCCTGTGGGGGGATGAGACGTGGGGAGCAGCAGAGGAGGAGGATGGCTCTTTTGCGCCTGGGTACCTGGCGGCTCCGGCTATTCCGTTTTTATAGCCTGAACTGCGATGCGAGGTCGGTTTGATAGGAGGGAAGAGTTTTCTCGGAGTTTGGGGTGGTTTGTGTGAAAATGGCGTCACGGGCCGTGGCGTCACGGGCCGTGTGGGGCCATGGGCTGTTATTTTGACAAAAGGAATCCTAGAAAATGAAACAAATAAGCTGAGTTAGGTCAAATCAAGCCCATGCCTAGAAAAAAAAAAGCACATTCCAGCCTTGCTGCAAATGAAGCACAACTACCAGTCTGGAGACCAACATTCATGCTACTGTGAAGCCCCATATCACCCCCTCTCGCACTGCATTTGCTCTCACTTGGGATTTGTTGCGCTGGCTGCGGATTCACTGCTCTAAAACAAAGGAAATCCACCACACACGCGTGATCTCTACGTTGGAGCAACAACCCCCAATCGCCCTGACCTAAACGCTCCCGACGAGCCCCGCTGGCCCACAATCGCTGCACTGTCGACTACCCCTCTGCCCAACGAGCGCCGCTCATCGAACCCCTGATTTTGTACTGACACCTAGCATTTTCAGCTCGATTTGGGCGAGGTGTGTGGAATACCTGTGCCGACGGAGCGTTGTTGTTGATTCTTTCGTCGTGCACACCTCCACTCCCCGTCGTCATCGTGGCTCACCGCCGCGTGGCCTCTCTTCATCAGCTACTGCCCGAGTAGCGCCTGGATCTGACGCCCCTGCAAAAATGTCCCCGAGACGCTAGGCGGATGAGCACGACGGGGTTGAAGCCGGGCCCGTGCTGCTGTCTAGGCGGGCGCGTGAGAGACACCAGCACTGCACGATTAAACTCGATCGGACGGCTCGCAAGGAGGTTTGTGCCGGCCAGCATCAGTCGGTTGAAATAAAGGGTTTCCTCTAACTTTGTTTTGAGACAAATTCCTTTTTTAGGGTTTTTGTGACAATTTCCTATTAAATTTTTTTTGAGTGGTTACAATTTCCTATTACTTTTTTTGAGGCAATCTTGCGAAGCTTTTATTTAACTCGGCACAATGTTTACAGGGACGAAATAAAGATCACCTGGGTTGCCTAACCACACACGGCGGCCTACACCAAGTGAGAGAGCATGCTTCGCTAAATTGTGAGCCCCGACATTCGAGCTCCTAAATTCATGGCTAAAAAAGCAAAAAGCTTAAGACTTGGAACGATCTACAATCTCCCTAATGATAGCACCATAGGCCGCTACACTCCCCTGTCTGATGTCATCAATAACATTTTTGCAATCCGAGGCCACCGAGATCCCGCGCTCGTAGAGGTCATCCGCCAACGCAAGTGACTCCTGTACTGCCAAGGCCTCAAGCTTCATGGGATTGTCCAAGCCTTGGAAGGTAATCGTGGATGCGCCTAAGAAAACTCCATGCTGGTCTTTGCATATCGTTGAAACCGCTCCGACCGGTCTGTTTCTCAACAACGCAGCATCGACGTTGATCTTGCAGGTTCCGTCCCGTGGTGGCACCCACTGGCTCGAGCGCGGCTGCTTAGCTGTAGGACTCCCATGTGGTTTAGCTAAAACCTGGAGATCATTGATGAAAGAGGTCACTAATGCATTAGTTGAGTATGGTGTTTGGTGCACCCCCTCGTGAATCAACTTTCTCCTAGAGCTCCAAATCGCCCATAGAGTAACCCCGAGCCTTGTGAAGTCCACATGTGATAATGAATTTTCCATAGTGAACAGCCATGCTTTTGCGCTTGGATAGTCGCAGTGTTGGGAAACGTAGTAATTTCAAAAAAAAATCCTACGCACACGCAAGATCATGGTGATGCATAGCAACGAGAGGGGAGAGTGTGTCCACGTACCCTCGTAGACCATAAGCGGAAGCGTTAGCACAACACGGTTGATGTAGTCGTACGTCTTCACGGCCCGACCGATCAAGCACCGAAAGCACGACACCTCCGAGTTCTTGCACACGTACAGCTCGATGACGTCCCTCGAACTCCGATCCAGCCGAGTGTCGAGGGAGAGTCCCGTCAGCACGACGGCGTGGTGACGATGATGATGTTCTACCGATGCAGGGCTTCGCCTAAGCACCGCTATGATATTATCGAGGTGGATTATGGTGGAGGGGGGCACTGCACACGGCTAAGAGATCAATGATCAATTGTTGTGTCTAGAGGTGCCCCCCTGCCCCCATATATAAAGGAGCAAGGGGGAGGGGGCGGCCGGCCAGGAGGGGGCACGCCAAGAGGAGTCCTACTCCCACCGGGAGTAGGACTCCCTTCTTTCCTTGTCCAAGTAGAAGAGGGGGGAGGAAGGGAGAGAGGGGAGGAAGGAAAGGGGGCGCCGCCTCCCTCCTTGTCCTATTCGGACTAGAGGGGGAGGGGGGTGCGACCTGGCCTGGCCGCCCCTCCTCTTCTCCACTTTGGGCCCATGAGGCCTATTAAACCCCCGGGGGGCTTCCGGTAACCCCCGGTACTCAGGTATATATATATCCGATAACCCCCGAAACTATTCCGGTGTCCGAATATAGTCGTCCAATATATCAATCTTCATGTCTCGACCATTTTGAGACTCCTCGTCATGTCCGTGATCACATCCGGGACTCCGAACTACCTTCAGTACATCAAAACATGTAAACTCATAATATAACTGTCATTCAACTTTAAGCGTGCGGACCCTACGGGTTCGAGAACAATGTAGACCTGACCGAGACATGTTTTCGGTCAATAACCAATAGTGGAACCTGGATGCTCATATTGGCTCCCACATATTCTACGAAGATCTTTATCGGTCAAACCGCATAACGACATACGTTGTTCCCTTTGTCATCGGTATGTTACTTGCCCGAGATTCGATCGTCGGTATCCAATACCTAGTTCAATCTCGTTACTGGCAAGTCTCTTTACTCGTTACATAATGCATCATTCCGTAACTAACTTATTAACTACATTGCTTGCAAGGCTTATAGTGATGTGCATTACCGAGAGGGCCCAGAGATACCTCTCCGACAATCGGAGTGACAAAACCTAATCTCGAAATACGCCAACCCAACATGTACCTTTGGAGACACCTGTAGTACTCCTTTATAATCACCCAGTTACGTTGTGACGTTTGGTAGCACCCAAAGTGTTCCTCCGGTAAACGGGAGTTGCATAATCTCATAGTTACAAGAACATGTATAAGTCATGAAGAAAGCAACAGCAACATACTAAACGATCAAGTGCTAAGCTAACAGAATGGGTCAAGTCAATCACATCATTCTCCTAATGATGTGATCCCGTTAATCAAATGACAACTCTTTTGTCCATGGTTAGGAAACATAACCATCTTTGATAAACGAGCTAGTCAAGTAGAGGCATACTAGTGACACTATGTTTGTCTATGAATTCACACATGTATTATGTTTCCGGTTAATACAATTCTAGCATGAATAATAAACATTTATCATGATATAAGGAAATAAATAATAACTTTATTATTGCCTCTAGGGCATATTTCCTTCACACCAGCCCACCAGGGGCTGGTTCCCCTCCCACTTCAGCCCATGGGGCCCTCCGGGATGGGTGGCCCCACCCGGTGGACCCCCGGGACCCTTCCGGTGGTCCCGGTACAATACCGGTGACCCCAAAACTTTCCCGATGGCCGAAACTCAACTTCTCATATATAATTCTTTACCTCCGGAACATTCCGAAACTCCTCGTGACGTCCAGGATATCATCTGGGACTCCGAACAACTTTCAGTTTGCTGCATACAAATATCTCTACAACTCTAGCGTCACCGAACCTTAAGTGTGTAGACCCTATGGGTTCGGGAGACACGTAGGCATGACCAAGACGGCTCTCCGGTCAATAACCAACAGCGGGATCTGGATACCCATGTTGGCTCCCACATGCTCCTCGATGATCTCATCGGATGAACCATGATGTCGAGGATCCAGGCAACCCCGTATACAATTCCCTTTGTCAATCGGTATGTTACTTGCCCGAGATTCAATTGTCGGTATCCCAATACCTCGTTCAATCTCGTTACTGGCAAGTCACTTTACTCGTACCGTAATGCATGATCCCGTGACCAGACACTTGGTCACTTTGAGCTCATTATGATGATGCATTACCGAGTGGGCCCAGAGATACCTCTCCGTCATACGGAGTGACAAATCCCAGTCTCGATCCGTGTCAACCCAACAGACACTTTTGGAGATACCCATAGTATACCTTTATAGTCACCCAGTTACGTTGTGACGTTTGGTACACCCAAAGCACTCCTACGGTATCCGGGAGTTACACGATCTCATGGTCTAAGGAAAAGATACTTGACATTGGAAAAGCTCTAGCAAACGAACTACACGATCTTGTGCTATGCTTAGGGTTGGGTCTTGTCCATCACATCATTCTCCTAATGATGTGATCCCGTTATCATGACATCCAATGTCCATAGTCAGGAAACCATGACTATCTGTTGATCAACGAGCTAGTCAACTAGAGGCTCACTAGGGACATGTTGTGGTCTATGTATTCACACGTGTATTACGATTTTCTGGATAATACAGTTATAGCATGAATAAAAGACAATTATCATGAACAAGGAAATATAATAATAATCCTTTTATTATTGCCTCTAGGGCATATTTCCAACAATATTGGTGTAAAGCGCATGAAGAAACTCCATACTGATGGACTTCTGAAATCACTTGATTATGAATCACTTGGCACTTGCGAACCATGCCTCATGGGCAAGATGACTAAAACGCCGTTCTCCGGAACTATGGAGCGAGCAACAGATATATTGGAAATCATACATACCGATGTATGCGGTCCAATGAATGTTGAGGCTCACGGCGGGTATCATTATTTTCTCACCTTCACAGATGATTTGAGCAGATATGGGTATATCTACTTAATGAAACATAAGTCTGAAACATTTGAAAAGTTTAAAGAATTTCAGAGTGAAGTAGAAAATCATCGTAACAAGAAAATAAAGTTTCTACGATCTGATCGTGGAGGAGAATATTTGAGTTACGAGTTTGGTTTACATTTGAAACAATGCGGAATAGTTTCGCAACTCACGCCACCTGGAACACCACAACGTAATGGTGTGTCCGAACGTCGTAATCGCACTTTACTAGATATGGTGCGATCTATGATGTCTCTTACTGATTTAGCGCCATGGTTTTGGGGTTATGCTTTAGAGACGGCTGCATTCACATTAAATAGGGCACCATCAAAATCCGTTGAGACGACGCCTTATGAACTGTGGTTTGGCAAGAAACCAAAGTTGTCGTTTCTTAAAGTTTGGGGCTGCGATGCTTATGTAAAGAAACTTCAACCAGATAAGCTCCAACCCAAATCGGAGAAATGTGTCTTCATAGGATACCCAAAGGAGACTATTGGGTACACCTTCTATCACAGATCTGAAGGCAAGACTTTTGTTGCTAAATTTGGATCCTTTCTAGAGAAGGAGTTTCTCTCAAAAGAAGTGAGTGGGAGGAAAGTAACTTGATGAGGTAATTGTACCTGCTCCCTTATTGGAAAGTAGTTCATCACATAAACCAGTTCCTGTGACAACTACACCAGTTAGTGAGGAAGCTAATGATATTGAAACTTCAGATCAAGTTACTACCGAACCTCGTAGGTCAACCAGAGTAAGATCCGCACCAGAGTGGTACGGTAATCCTGTTATAGAAGTCATGTTACTTGACCATGACGAACCTACGAACTATGAGGAAGCGATGATGAGCCTAGATTCCGCAAAATGGCTTGAGGCCATGAAATCTGAGATGGGATCCATGTATGAGAACAAAGTATGGACTTTGGTTGACTTGCCCGATGATCGGCAGGCCATTGAGAATAAATGGATCTTCAAGAAGAAGGCTGACGCTGATGGTAATGTTACTGTCTACAAAGCTCGACTTGTTGCGAAATGTTTTCGACAATTTCAAGGGGTTGACTACGATGAGACTTTCTCACCCGTAGCGATGCTTAAGTCTGTCCGAATCATGTTAGCAATTGCCGCATTTTATGATTATGAAATTTGGCAAATGGATGTCAAAATTGCATTCCTGAATGGATTTCTGAAAGAAGAGTTGTATATGATGCAACCAGAAGGTTTTGTCGATCCAAAGGATGCTAACAAAGTGTGCAAGCTCCAGCGATCCATTTATGGACTAGTGTAAGCCTCTCGGAGTTGGAATAAACGCTTTGATAGTGTGATCAAAGCATATGGTTTTATACAGACTTTTGGAGAAGCCTGCATTTACAAGAAAGTGAGTGGGAGCTCTGTAGCATTTCTGATTTTATATGTGGACAACATATTATTAATTGGAAATGATATAGAATTTCTAGATAGCATAAAAGGATACTTGAAAAAAAGTTTTTCAAAGAAAGACCTTGGTGAAGCTGCTTACATATTGGGCATCAATATCTATAGAGATAGATCAAGACGCTTAATTGGACTTTCACAAAGTACATACCTTGATAAAGTTTTGAAAAAGTTCAAAATGGATCAAGCAAAGAAAGGGTTCTTGCCTGTAATACAAGGTGTGAAATTGAGTCAGACTCAATGCCTGACCACTGCAGAAGATAGAGAGAAAATGAAAGAAGTTCCCTATGCTTCAGCCATAGGCTCTATCATGTATGCAATGCTGTGTACCAGACCTGATGTATGCTTAGCAATAAGGTTAGCAGGGAGGTACCAAAGTAATCCAGGAGTGGATCACTGGACAGCGGTCAAGAATATCCTGAAATACCTGAAAAGGACTAAGGATATGTTTCTCATTTATGGAGGTGACAAAGAGCTAGTTGTAAATGGTTACGTCGATGCAAGCTTTGACACTGATCCGGACGATTCTAAATCGCAAACCAGATACGGGTTTTTATTAAACGGTGGAGCTGTAAGTTGGTGCAGTTCTAAACAAAGCGTCGTGGCGGTATCTACATGTGAAGCGGAGTACATAGCTGCTTTGGAAGCAGCAAATGAAGGAGTCTGGATGAAGGAGTTCATTTCCGATCTAGGTGTCATACCTAGTGCATCGGGACCAATGAAGATCTTCTGTGGCAATACTGGTGCAATTGCCTTGGCAAAGGAATCCAGATTTCACAAGAGGACCAAGCACATCAAAAGACGCTTCAATTCCATCCGGAATCAAGTCCATGTGGGAGACATAGAGATTTTGCAAGATACATATGGATCTGAATGTTGCAGACCCATTGACTAAGCCTCTTCCACGAGCAAAACATGATCAGCACCAAGACTCCATGGGTGTTAGAATCATTACCGTGTAATCTAGATTATTGACTCTAGTGCAAGTGGGAGACTGAAGGAAATATGCCCTAGAGGCAATAATAAAGTTATTATTTATTTCCTTATATCATGATAAATGTTTATTATTCATGCTAGAATTGTATTAACCGAAAACATAATACATGTGTGAATACATAGACAAACATAGTGTCACTAGTATGCCTCTACTTGACTAGCTCGTTTATCAAAGATGGTTATGTTTCCTAACCATGGACAAAAGAGTTGTCATTTTATTAACGGGATCACATCATTAGGAGAATGATGTGATTGACTTGACCCATTCCGTTAGCTTAGCACTTGATAGTATGTTGCTGTTGCTTTCTTCATGACTTATACATGTTCCTGTAACTATGAGATTATGCAACTCCCGTTTACCGGAGGAACACTTTGGGTGCTACCAAACGTCACAACGTAACTGGGTGATTATAAAGGAGTACTACAGGTGTCTCCAAAGGTACATGTTGGGTTGGCGTATTTCGAGATTAGGTTTTGTCACTCCGATTGTCGGAGAGGTATCTCTGGGCCCTATCGGTAATGCACATCACTATAAGCCTTGCAAGCAATGTAGCTAATAAGTTAGTTACGGAATGATGCATTACGTAACGAGTAAAGAGACTTGCCAGTAACGAGATTGAACTAGGTATTGGATACCGACGATCGAATCTCGGGCAAGTAACATACCGATGACAAAGGGAACAGCGTATGTTGTTATGCGGTTTGACCGATAAAGATCTTCGTAGAATATGTGGGAGCCAATATGAGCATCCAGGTTCCGCTATTGGTTATTGACCGAGAATAGTTCTAAGTCATGTCTACATTGTTCTCGAACCCGTAGGGTCCGCACGCTTAAGGTTTCGATGACAGTTATATTATGAGTTTATGAGTTTTAATGTACCAAAAGAGTTTGGAGTCCCAGATGAGATCGGGGACATGACGAGGAGTCTCGAAATGGTCGAGACGTAAAGATCGATATATTGGACGACTATATTCGGACTTCGGAAAGGTTCCGAGTGATTCGGGTATTTTTCGGAGTACCGGAGAGTTACGGGAATTCGCCGGGGAGTATATGGGCCTTATTGGGCCATACGGAAATAGAGGAGAGAGGCCAAAAGGAAGGAGGCCTGCGCCCCCCCTCTGGTCCGAATTGGACAAGGGGGCAGCCCCCTTTTCCTTTTCCCTCTCCTCCTCTTTTCTTCTCCAACAAGGAAAGGAGGAGTCCTACTCCCGGTGGGAGTAGGACTCCCCCCTTGGTGCGCCTCCTCCATAGGCCGGCCGCCTCCCCCCTTGCTCCTATATATATGGGGGCAGGGGGGCACCCCAAAGACACAACAACAATTGATCCTTGAGATCTATTAGCCGTGTGCGGTGCCCCCCTCCACCATAGTCCTCCTCGATAATATTGTAGCGGTGCTTAGGCGAAGCCCTGCGACGGTAGAACATCAAGATCGTCACCACGCCGTCGTGCTGACGGAACTCTCCCTCGATACTCGGCTGGATCGGAGTTCGAGGGACGTCATCGAGCTGAACGTGTGCTAGAACTCGGAGGTGTCGTAGTTTCAGTGCTTGATCGGTCGGGCCGTGAAGACGTACGACTACATCAACTGCGTTGTTCTAACGCTTCCGCTTTCGGTCTACAAGGGTATGTAGATTACACTCTCCCCTCTCGTTGCTATGCATCACCATGATCTTGCGTGTGCGTAGGAAAATTTTGAAATTACTACGTTCCCCAACGGTGGTATCAGAGCCTAGGTTTTATGCTTTGATGTTATTTGCACGAGTAGAACACAAGTGAGTTGTGGGCGATACAAGTCATACTGCTTACCAGCATGTCATACTTTGGTTCACCGGTATTGTTGGATGAAGCGGCCCGGACCGACATTATGCGTACACTTACGCAAGACTGGTTTTACCGCCGTGCTTCGCACACAGGTGACTAGCGGGTGTCTGTTTCTCCAACTTTAGTTAAACCGAGTGTGGCTACGCCCGGTCCTTGAGAAGGTTAAAACAACACTAACTTGACGAACTATCGTTGTGGTTTTGATGCATAGGTAAGAACGGTTCTTGCTCAGCCCGTAGCATCCACGTAAAATTTGCAACAACAAAGTAGAGGACGTCTAACTTGTTTTTGTAGGGCATGTTGTGATGTGATATGGTCAAGACGTGATGAGATATAAGTTGTTGTATGAGATGATCATGTTTTGTTGAAGTTATCGACAACTGGCAGAAGTCCTATGGTTGTCTCTTTGTTGCATAAGATGCAAGTGCCAAATAATTGATTTACTTTATCGCTATACGATAGCAATAGTTGCAAGAGCAATAGTTGGCGAGACGACCATGTAACAACACATTGATATAGATCAAGATGATGAAGATCATGGTGTCGTGCCGGTAACGATAGAGATCATGACAGTACTTTGGAGATGGAGATCACAAGCACAAGATGATGATGGCCATATCATATCACTTATATTGATTGCATGTGATGTTTATCTTTTATACATCTTATTTTGCTTAGTTTGACGGTAGCATTTTAAGATGATCTCTCACTAAATTATCAAGAAGTGTTCTCCCTGAGTATGCACCGTTGCGAAAGTTCTTCGTGCTGAGACACCACGTGATGATCGGGTGTGATAGGCTCTACGTTCAAATACAACGGGTGCAAAACAGTTGCACACGCGGAATACTCAGGTTAAACTTGACGAGCCTAGCATATAACAGATATGGCCTCGGAACACGGAGACCGAAAGGTCGAGCGTGAATCATATAGTAGATATGATCAACATATTGATGTTCACTATTGAAACTACTCCATCTCACGTGACGATCGGACATGGTGTAGTTGATATGGATCACGTAATCACTTAGAGGATTAGAGGGATGTCTATCTAAGTGGGAGTTCTTAAGTAATATGATTAATTGAACTTAAATTTATCATGAACTTAGTCCTGGTAGTATTTTGCAAATTATGTTGTAGATCAATAGCTTGCATTGTTGCTTTCATATGTTTATTTTGATATGTTCCTAGAGAAAATTGAGTTGAAAGATGTTAGTAGCAATGATGCGGATTTAATCCGTGATCTGAGGATTATCCTCATTGCTGCACAGAAAAATTATGTCCTTGATGCACCACTAGGTGACAGACCTATTGCAGGAGCAGATGCAGACGTTATGAATGTTTGGCTAGCTCAATATGATGACTACTTGATAGTTTTGTGCACCATGCTTTATGGCTTAGAACCGGGACTACAAAAACGTTTTTGAAACGTCATGGAACATATAAGATGTTTCAAGAGATGAAATTGATATTTCAGACTCAGGCCCGTGTCAAGAGGTATGAGACCTTTGACAAATACTTCGCCTAAAAGATGGAGGAGAATTGCTCAACTAGTGAGCAAGTACTTAGATTGTCTGAGTACTACAATCACTTGAATCAAGTGGGAGTTAATCTTCCAGATAACATAGTGATTGGCAGAGTTCTCTAGTCACCATCACCAAGTTACTGGAACTTCGTGATGAACTATAATGCAAGGGATGACGAAAACGATTCCCGAGCTCTTCGTGATGCTGAAATCGACGAAGGTAGAAATCAAGAAAGAGCATCAAGTGTTGATGATTGACAAGACCACTAGTTTCAAGAAAAGGGAAAAGGGAAAGAAAAGGAAACTTCAAGAAGAATGACAAGCAAGTTGTCACTCCCACGAAGAAGCCCAAAGCTAAACCAAAGCTTGAAACTGAGTGCTTACACTGCAAAGGAAATGGTCACTGGGAACGGAAATACCCTGAATATTTGGTGGATAAGAAGGATGGCAGAGTGAACAAGGGTATATTTGATATACAGATTATTGATGTGTACCTTACTAGTGTTTATAGTAGCCCCTGAGTATTTGATACTTGTTCGGTTGCTAAAAATTAGTGACTCGAAACAGGAGTTACAGAATAAACAGAGACTAGTTGAGGGTAAAGTGACGATGTGTATTGGAAGTGGTTCCAAGATTGATATGATCATCATCGCACACTCCCTATACTTTCGGGATTAGTGTTAAACCTAAATAAATGTTATTTGGCGTTTGCGTTGAGCATGAATATGATTTGATCATGTTTATTGCGATACGGTTATTCATTTAAAGTCAGAGAATAATTGTTGTTCTGTTTACATGAATAAAACCTTCGATGGTCATACACCCAATGAAAATAGTTTGTTGGATCTCGATCGTAGTAATACACATATTCATAATATTGATGCCAAAAGATGCAAAGTTGATAATGATAGTGCAACTTATTTGTGGCACTGCCGTTTGGGTCATATCGGTGTAAAGCGCATGAAGAAACTCCATAAAGATGGATTTTTGGAATCTCTTGGTTATGAATCATTTGATGCTTGCGAACCGTGCCTTTTGGGCAAGATGACTAAAACTCCGTTCTCTGGAACAATGGAACGAGCTAGTGACTTATTGGAAATAATACATACCGATGTATGCGGTCCAATGAGTATTGATGCTCGTGGCGGGTATCGTTATTTTCTGACCTTCACAAGATGATTTGAGCAGATATGAGTATATCTACTTAATGAAGCACAAGTCTGAAACATTTGAAAAGTTCAAAGAAATTCAGAGTGAAGTGGAGAATCATCGTAACAAGAAAATAAAGTTTCTACGATCTGATCATGGAGACGAATATTTGAGTTATGAGTTTGGTCTTCAATGAAAACAATGTGGAATAGTTTCACAAACTCATGCCACCTGGAACACTACAAGCATCATGGTGTGTCCGAACATCGTAACCGCACTTTATTGGATATGGTGCGACCTATGATGTCTCTTATCGGTTTACCACTATCGTTTTGGGGTTATGCATTAGAGACAGCTGCATTCACGTTAAATAGGGCACCATCTAAATCCGTTGAGACGACACCGTATGAACTATGGTTTAGCAATGAACCTAAGCTATCGTTTCTTAAAGTTTGGGGTTGCAATGCTTATGTGAAAAAGTTTCAGCATGATAAGCTCAAACCCAAATTGGAGAAGTGCGTCTTCATAGAATACCCAAAAGAGACTGTTGGGTACACCTTCTATCACAGATCTGAAGGCAAGATTTTCGTTGCAAAATTCGGATCCTTTCTAGAGAAGGAGTTTCTCTCGAAAGAAGTGAGTGGGAGGAAAGTAAAACTTGATGAGGTAACTGTACCTGCTCCCTTATTGGAAAGTAGTTCATCACAAGAACCGGTTCCTGTGACAACTACACCAATCAGTGAGGAAGCTAATGATATTGATCATGAAACTTCAGATCAAATTTCTACTGAACCTCGTAGGTCTACCAGAGTAAGATCCGCACCAGAGTGGTACGGTAATCCTGTTCTGGAAGTCATGTTACTTGACCATGATGAACCTACGAACTATGAGGAAGCGATGATGAGCCCAGATTCCGCGAAATTGCTTGAGGCCATGAAATCTGAGATAGGATCCATGTATGAGAACAAAGTATGGACTTTGATTGACTTGCTCGATGATCAGCAAGCCATGTTAAATAAATGGATCTTCAAGAGGAAGACGGACACTGATAGTAGTGTTACTATCTACTAAGCTCGACTTGTTGCGAAAGGTTTTCGACAAGTTCAAGGTGTTGAATACGATGAGACTTTCTCACTCGTATCGATGCTTAAGGCTGTTCGAATCATGTTAGCAATTGCCACATTTTATGAAATCTGGCAAATGGATGTAAAAACTGCATTCCTTAATGGATTTATTAAAGAAGAGTTGTATATGATGCAACCAGAAGGTTTTGTCAATCCTAAAGGTGCTAACAAAATGTGCAAGCTCCAACGATCCATCAATGGACTGGTGCAAGCATCTCGGAGTTGGAATATACGCTTTGATGAGTTGATCAAAGCATATGGTTTTATACAGACTTTTGGAAAGGCCTGTATTTACAAGAAAGTGAGTGGGAGCTCTGTAGCATTTCTGATATTATATGTGCAAGACATATTGTTGATTGGAAATGATATAGAATTTCTGGATAGCATAAAAAGATACTTGAATAAAAGGTTTTTCAATGAAAGACCTCGGTGAAGCTGCTTACATATTGAGCATCAAGATCTATTGAGATAGATCAAGACGCTTGATAAGTTTTTCAATAAGTACATACCTTGTCAAGATTTTGAAATAGTTCAAAATGGAACAGTCAAAGAAAGAGTTCTTGCCTGTGTTGCAAAGGTGTGAAATTGAGTAAGACTCAAGACCCGACCAGGGCAGAAAATAGAAAGAGAATGAAAGTCATTCCCTATGCATCAGTCATAGGTTCTATAAAAGTATGCCATGCTATGGACCAGACCTATTGTATACTCTGCCCTGGTTTGGCAAGGGAGTACAATAGTGATCTAGGAGTAGATCACTGGACATTGGTCAAAATTATCCTTAGTAGAATAAGGATATGTTTCTCGATTATGGAGGTGATAAAAGAGTTCGTCGTAAAGAGTTACATCGATGCAAGCTTTTACACCGATCCATATGACTCTAAGTCTCAATCTGGATACATATTGAAAGTGGGAGCAATTAGCTAGAATAGCTCCGTGCAAAGCATTGTAGACATAGAATATTTGCAAAATACATACGACTCTGTAATATGACAGACCCGTTGACTAAACTTCTCTCACGAGCAAAACATGATCATACCTTAGTACTCTTTGGGTGTTAATCACATAGCGATGTGAACTAGCTTATTGACTCTAGTAAACCTTTTGGGTGTTGATCACATGACGATGTGAACTATGGGTATTAATCACATACAGATGTGAATATTGGTGTTAAATCACATGATGATGTGAACTAGATTATTGACTCTAGTGCAAGTGGGAGACTGAAGGAAATATGCCCTAGAGGCAATAATAAAGTTATTATTTATTTCCTTATATCATGATAAATGTTTAATATTCATGCTAGAATTGTATTAACCAGAAACATAATACATGTGTGAATACATAGACAAACATAGTGTCACTAGTATGCCTCTACTTGACTAGCTCGTTTATCAAAGATGGTTATGTTTCCTAACCATGGACAAAAGAGTTGTCATTTGATTAACGGGATCACATCATTAGGAGAATGATGTGATTGACTTGACCCATTCTGTTAGCTTAGCACTTGATCGTTTAGTATGTTGCTGTTGCTTTCTTCATGACTTATACATGTTCCTGTAACTATGAGATTATGCAACTCCCGTTTACCGGAGGAACACTTTGGGTGCTACCAAACGTCACAACGTAACTGGGTGATTATAAAGGAGTACTACAGGTGTCTCCAAAGGTACATGTTGGGTTGGCGTATTTCGAGATTAGGTTTTGTCACTCCGATTGTCGGAGAGGTATCTCTGGGCCCTCTCGGTAATGCACATCACTATAAGCCTTGCAAGCAATGTAGCTAATAAGTTAGTTACGGAATGATGCATTACGTAACGAGTAAAGAGACTTGCCAGTAACGAGATTGAACTAGGTATTGGATACCGACGATCGAATCTCGGGCAAGTAACATACCGATGACAAAGGGAACAACGTATGTTGTTATGCAGTTTGACCGATAAAGATCTTCGTAGAATATGTGGGAGCCAATATGAGCATCCAGGTTCCGCTATTGGTTATTGACCGAGAATAGTTCTAAGTCATGTCTACATTGTTCTCGAACCCGTAGGGTCCGCACGCTTAAGGTTTCGATGACAGTTATATTATGAGTTTATGAGTTTTGATGTACCGAAGGAGTTCGGAGTCCCGGATGAGATCGGGGACATGACGAGGAGTCTCGAAATGGTCGAGACGTAAAGATCGATATATTGGACGACTATATTCGGACTTTGGAAAGGTTCCGAGTGATTCGGGTATTTTTCGGAGTACCGGAGAGTTACGGGAATTTGCCGGGGAGTATATGGGCCTTATTGGGCCATACGGGAATAGAGGAGAGAGGCCGAAAGGAAGGAGGCCTGCGCCCCCCCTCTGGTCCGAATTGGACAAGGGGGGCATCCCCCTTTTCCTTTTCCCTCTCCTCCTCTTTTCTTCTCCAACAAGGAAAGGAGGAGTCCTACTCCCGGTGGGAGTAGGACTCCCCCCTTGGTGCGCCTCCTCCATAGGCCGGCCGCCTCCCCCCTTGCTCCTATATATATGGGGGCAGGGGGGCACCCCAAAGACACAACAACAATTGATCCTTGAGATCTATTAGCCATGTGCGGTGCCCCCCTCCACCATAGTCCTCCTCGATAATATTGTAGCGGTGCTTAGGCGAAGCCCTGCGATGGTAGAACATCAAGATCGTCACCACGCCGTCGTGCTGACGGAACTCTCCCTCGATACTCGACTGGATCGAAGTTCGAGGGACGTCATCGAGCTGAACGTGTGCTAGAACTCGGAGGTGCCGTAGTTTCGGTGCTTGATCGGTCGGGTCGTGAAGACGTACGACTACATCAACCGCGTTGTTCTAACGCTTCCGCTTTCGGTCTACAAGGGTATGTAGATTACACTCTCCCCTCTCGTTGCTATGCATCACCATGATCTTGCATGTGCGTAGGAAAATTTTGAAATTACTACGTTCCCCAACATGGTGCGCCCCCCCTTTGGCCCCCCCTGCGCCTAGGGTTGGGAACCCTAGGGGAGGGGGCGCCTCCACTTGCCTTGGGGGGCAAGGCACCCCCTTGGCCGGCGCCCCCTAGGAGATCCCATCTCCTAGGGCCGGCGCCCCCCTGGGGACCCTATATATAGAGGGGTGGAGGGAGGGAAGCCGCACCCTTGCACTTGGTGCCTCCCTTCCCCCTTGCTACACCTCTCCCTCCCGCAGACGCTTGGCGAAGCCCTGTCGGGATCCCTGCTACATCCACCACCACGCCGTCGTGCTGCTGGATCTTCATCAACCTCTCCTTCCCCCTTTCTGGATCAAGAAGGAGGAGATGTCACGCTGACCGTACGTGTGTTGAACGCGGAGGTGTCGTCCGTTCGGCGCTAGGATCTCCGGTGATTTGGATGACGACGAGTACGACTCCCTCAACCCCGTTCCCCTGAACGCTTCCGCTTGATCTACAAGGGTATGTAGATGCACTCCTATCTCTCGTTGCTAGATGAACTCATAGATTGATCTTGGTGAAACCGTAGGAATTTTTTATTTTCTGCAACGTTCCCCAACAGTGGCATCATGAGCTAGGTCTATGCGTAGTTCTCTTTGCACGAGTAGAACACAAATCTGTTGTGGGCGTAGATGTTGTCAACTTTCTTGCCACTATTAGTCTTATTTTTCTTCAGCGGTATTGTCGGATGAAGCGGCCCAGACCGACCTTACACGTACACTTACGTGAGACAGGTTCCACCGACTGACATGCACTAGTTGCATAAGGTGGCTAGCGGGTGTCTGTCTCTCCCACTTTAGTTGGAGCAGATTCGATGAAAAGGGTCCTTATGAAGGGTAAATAGATGTTGACAAATCATGTTGTGGCTTTTTCGTAGGTAAGAAAACGTTCTTGCTAGAACCCTATTGCAGCCACGTAAAAGATGCAACAACAATTAGAGGACGTCAAACTTGTTTTTGCAGCAATTGCTTTGTGATGTGATATGGCCAAAAGTTGTGATGAATGATGAATGATATATTGTGATGTATGAGATCATGTTCTTGTAATAGGAATCACGACTTGCATGTCGATGAGTATGACAACCGGCAGGAGCCATAGGAGTTGTCTTAATTATTGTATGACCTGCGTGTCAATGATTTAACGCCATGTAATTACTTTACTTTATTGCTAAACCGTTAGCTATACTAGTAGAAGTAATAGTTGGCGAGCAACTTCATGGAGACACGATGATGGAGATCATGATGATGGAGATCATGGTGTCATGCCGGTGACGAAGATGATCATGGAGCCCCGAAGATGGAGATCAAAGGAGCTATATGATATTGGCCATATCATGTCACTACTATTTGATTGCATGTGATGTTTATCATGTTTTTGCATCTTGTTTACTTAGAACGACGGTAGTAAATAAGATGACCCCTCATAATAATTTCAAGAAAGTGTTCCCCCTAACTGTGCGCCGTTGCGATAGTTCGTTGTTTCGAAGCACCACGTGATGATCGGGTGTGATAGATTCTAACATTCACATACAACGGGTGTAAGACAGATTTACACATGCAAAACACTTAGGTTAACTTGACGAGCCTAGCATGTACAGACATGGCCTCGGAACACAAGAGACCGAAAGGTCGAACATGGGTCGTATGGAAGATACGATCAACATGGAGATGTTCACCGATGATGACTAGTCCGTCTCACGTGATGATCGGACACGGCCTAGTCGATTCAGGTCATGTAACACTTAGATGACTAGAGGGATGTCTAATCTGAGTGGGAGTTCATTAAATAATTTGATTAGATGAACTTCATTATCATGAACTTAGTCTAAAATCTTTGCAAAAAATGTCTTGTAGATCAAATGGCCAACGCTCATGTCAACATGAACTTCAACGCGTTCCTAGAGAAAACCAAGCTGAAAGATGATGGCAGCAACTATACGGACTGGGTCCGGAACCTGAGGATCATCCTCATAGCTGCCAAGAAAGCATATGTCCTAGAAGGACTGCTAGGTGAAGCACCCATCCTAGAGAACCAAGACGTTATGAACGCTTGGTAGTCACGTGCTGATGATTACTCCCTCGTTCAGTGTGGCATGCTTTACAGCTTAGAACCGGGGCTCCAAAAGCGTTTTGAGCAACATGGAGAATATGAGATGTTCGAGGAGCTGAAAATGGTTTTCCAAGCTCACGCCCGGGTTGAGAGATATGAAGTCTCCGACAAGTTCTATAGTTGTAAGATGGAGGAAAATAGTTCTGTCAGTGAGCACATACTCAAAATGTCTAGGTTGCACAACCGCCTGTCCCAGCTGGACATTAACCTCCCAGACGAGGCGGTCATTGACAGAATCCTTCAGTCGCTCCCACCGAGCTACAAGAGCTTTGTGATGAACTACAATATGCAGGGGATGGTGAAAACTATTCCTGAAGTATTTTCAATGCTGAAGTCAGCAGAGGTAGAAATCAAAAAGGAACATCAAGTGTTGATGGTCAATAAAACCACCAAGTTCAAGAAAGGCAAGGGTAAGAAGAACTTCAAGAAGGACGGCAAGGATGTTGCCGCGCCCGGTAAGCCAGTTGCCGGGAAGAAGTCAGAGAATGGACCCAAGCCTGAGACTGAGTGCTTTTATTGCAAAGGGAAGGGTCACTGGAAGCGGAACTGCCCCAAATACTTAGCGAACAAGAAGGCCGGCGACACTAAAGGTATATGTGATATACATGTAATCGATGTGTACCTTACCAGTGATTGTAGTAGCTCCTGGGTATTTGATACCGGTGTCGTTGCTCATATTTGTAACTCAAAGCAGGAGCTGCGGAATAAGCGGAGACTGGCGAAGGACGAGGTGACGATGCGCGTCGGGAATGGTTCCAAGGTCGATGTGATCGCCGTCGGCACGCTACCTCTACATTTACCCACAGGATTAGTTTTAAACCTCAATAATTGTTATTTAGTGCCAAGTTTGAGCATGAACATTGTATCTGGATCTCGTTTAATACGAGATGGCTACTCATTCAAATCCGAGAATAATGGTTGTTCTATTTATATGAGAGATATGTTTTATGGTCATGCCCCGATGGTCAATGGTTTATTCTTGATGAATCTTGAACGTAATGTTACACATATCCATAGTGTGAATACCAAAAGATGTAAAGTTGATAACGATAGTCCCACATACTTGTGGAACTGCTGCCTTGGTCATATTGGTGTCAAGCGCATGAAGAAGCTCCATGCAGATGGACTTTTAGAGTCTCTCGATTATGAATCATTTGACACATGTGAACCATGCCTCATGGGCAAAATGACCAAGACTCCGTTCTCCGGAACAATGGAGCGAGCAACCAACTTATTGGAAATCATACATACTGATGTGTGCGGTCCAATGAGCGTTGAGGCTCGCGGAGGATATGGTTATGTTCTCACTCTCACTGATGACTTGAGTAGATATGGGTATGTCTACTTGATGAAACACAAGTCTGAGACCTTTGAAAAGTTCAAGGAATTTCAGAATGAAGTAGAGAATCAACATGACCGAAAAATAAAGTTCTTACGATCAGATCGTGGAGGAGAATATTGAAGTCACGAATTTGGTACGCACTTAAGTAAATGTGGAATCGTTTCACAACTCACGCCGCCTGGAACACCTCAGCGTAATGGTGTGTCCGAACGTCGTAATCGCACTCTATTGGATATGGTGCGATCTATGATGTCTCTTACCAATTTACCACTATCATTTTGGGGATACGCTCTAGAGACACCTACATTCACTTTAAATAGGGCTCCGTCTAAATCCGTTGAGACGACACCGTATGAATTATGGTTTGGTAAGAAACCTAAGATGTCGTTTCTAAAAGTTTGGGGATGCGATGCTTATGTCAAGAAACTTCAACCTGAAAAGCTCGAACCCAAGTCGGAAAAATGCGTCTTCATAGGATACCCTAAGGAAACCATTGGGTATACCTTCTACCTTAGATCCGAAGGCAAGATCTTTGTTGCGAAGAACGGATCCTTTCTGGAAAAAGAGTTTCTCTCGAAAGGAGTAAATGGGAGGAAAGTAGAACTCAATGAAGTACTACCTCTTGAACTGGAAAGTAGTGCAGCTCAGGAAAATGTTCCTGTGGTGCCTACACCGACTAGAGAGGAAATTAATGATGATGATCAAGGTACTTAGGATCAAGTTGCTACTGAACTTCGTAGGTCCACAAGGACACGTTCCACACCAGAGTGGTATGGCAACCCTGTCCTGGAGATCATGTTGTTAGACAACGGTGAACCTTTGAACTTTGAAGAAGCGATGGCGGGCCCAGATTCCAACAAATGGCTTGAAGCCATGCAATCCGAGATAGAATCCATGTATGAAAACAAAGTATGGACTTTGACAGACTTGCCCAATGATCGGCGAGCGATAGAAAACAAATGGATCTTTAAGAAGAAAAGGGATGCGGATGGTAATGTTACCATCTATAAAGCTCGACTTGTCGCTAAGGGTTATCGGCAAGTTCAAGGGGTTGACTACGATGAGACTTTCTCTCCCGTAGCGAAGCTGAAGTCCGTCCGAATCATGTTAGCAATTGCCGCATACTATGATTATGAGATATGGCAGATGGACGTCAAAACGGCATTCCTTAACGGCTATCTTAAGGAAGAACTATATATGATGCAGCCGGAAGGTTTTGTCAATCCTAAGAATGCTAACAAGGTGTGCAAGCTCCAGCGATCCATTTATGGGCTGGTGCAAGCATCTCGGAGTTGGAACATTCGCTTTGATGAGATGATCAAAGCCTTTGGGTTTATGCAGACTTATGGAGAAGCCTGCGTTTACAAGAAAGTGAGTGGGAGCGTTGTAGCATTTCTCATATTATATGTAGATGACATACTTTTGATGGGAAATGATATAGAACTCTTGGACAACATTAAGTCCTACTTGAATAAGTGTGTTTCAATGAAGGACCTTGGAGAAGCTGCTTACATATTAGGCATCAAGATCTATAGGGATAGATCGAGACACCTCATAGGTCTTTCACGAAGCACATACCTTGATAAGATATTGAAGAAGTTCAATATGGATCAGTCCAAGAAAGAGTTCTTACCTGTATTGCAAGGTGTGAGATTGAGCTCGGCTCAATGCCCGACCACGGCAGAAGATAAAGAAGAGATGAGTGTAATCCCCTATGCCTCAGCCATAGGGTCTATTATGTATGCCATGCTGTGTACTAGACCTGATGTAAACCTTGCCGTAAGTTTGGTAGGAAAGTACCAAAGTAATCCCAGCAAGGAACACTGGACAGCGGTCAAGAATATCCTGAAGTACCTGAAAAGGACAAAGGACATGTTTCTCGTTTATGGAGGTGACGAAGAGCTCGTCGTAAAGGGTTACGTCGATGCTAGCTTCGACACAGATCTGGATGACTCTAAGTCACAAACCGGATACGTGTATATGTTGAATCATGGAGCAGTGAGCTGGTGCAGTTGCAAGCAGAGCGTCGTGGCAGGATCTACATGTGAAGCGGAGTACATGGCAGCCTCGGAGGCAGTGCATGAAGCAATATGGATGAAGGAGTTCATCACCGACCTAGGAGTCATACCCAGTGTGTCGGGGCCGATCACTCTCTTCTGTGACAACACTGGAGCTATTGCCCTTGCCAAGGAGCCCAGGTTTCACAAGAAGACCAGGCACATCAAGCGTCGTTTCAAACTCCATCCGTGAAAATGTTCAAGATGGAGACATAGATATTTGCAAAGTGCATACAGATCTGAATGTCGCAGATCCGTTGACTAAACCTCTTCCGCGAGCAAAACATGATCAACACCAGAACTCTATGGGTGTTCGATTCATCACAATGTAACTAGATTATTGACTCTAGTGCAAGTGGGAGACTGTTGGAAATATGCCCTAGAGGCAATAATAAAAGGATTATTATTATATTTCCTTGTTCATGATAATTGTATTTTATTCATGCTGTAACTGTATTATCCTGGAAATCGTAATACACGTGTGAATACATAGACCACAACATGTCCCTAGTGAGCCTCTAGTTGACTAGCTCGTTGATCAACAGATAGTCATGGTTTCCTGACTATGGACATTGGATGTCATTGATAACGGGATCACATCATTAGGAGAATGATGTGATGGACAAGACCCAATCCTAAGCATAACACAAGATCGTGTAGTTCGTTTGCTAGAGCTTTTCCAATGTCAAGTATCTTTTCCTTAGACCATGAGATCGTGTAACTCCCGGATACCGTAGGAGTGCTTTTGGTGTACAAAACGTCACAATGTAACTGGGTGACTATAAAGGTATACTACGGGTATCTCGGAAAGTGTCTGTTGGGTTGACACGGATCGAGACTGGGATTTGTCACTCCGTATGAAGGAGAGGTATCTCTGGGCCCACTCGGTAATGCATCATCATAATGAGCTCAAAGTGACCAAGTGTCTGGTCACGGGATCATGCATTACGGTACGAGTAAAGTGACTTGCCGGTAACGAGATTGAACGAGGTATTGGGATACTGACGATCGAATCTCGAGCAAGTAACATACCGATTGACAAAGGGAATTGTATACGGGGTTGCCTGAATCCTCGACATCGTGGTTCATCCAATGAGATCATCAAGGAGCATGTGAGAGCCAACATGGGTATCCAGATCCCGCTGTTGGTTATTGACCGGAGAGCCGTCTCGGTCATGTCTACGTGTCTCCCGAACCCGTAGGGTCTACACACTTAAGGTTCGGTGACGCTAGGGTTGTAGAGATATTTGTATGCAGCAAACCGAAAGTTGTTTGGAGTCCTGGATGAGATCCCGGACGTCATGAGGAGTTCTGGAATGGTCCGGAGGTAAAGAATTATATATGAGAAGTTGAGTTTCGGCCATCGGGAAAGTTTCGGGGGTCACCGGTATTGTACCGGGACCACCGGAAGGGTCCCGGGGGTCCACCGGGTGGGGCCACCCATCCAGGAGGGCCCCATGGGCTGAAGTGGGAGGGGAACCAGCCCCTGGTGGGCTGGTGCGCCCCCCTTGGGCCCCCCTACGCCTAGGGTTGGGAACCCTAGGGGAGGGGGCGCCTCCACTTGCTTGGGGGGCAAGGCACCCCCCTTGGCCGCCGCCCCCCCTAGGAGATCCCATCTCCTAGGGCCGGTGCCCCCCTGGGGACCCTATCTATAGAGGGGGGAGGGAGGGAAGCCGCACCCTTGCACTTGGCACCTCCCTTCCCCCTTGCTACACCTCTCCCTCCCGCAGACGCTTAGCGAAGCCCTGCCGGGATCCCTGCTGCATCCACCACCACGCCGTCGTGCTGCTGGATCTTCATCAACCTCTCCTTCCCCCTTGCTGGATCAAGAAGGAGGAGACGTCACGCTGACCGTACGTGTGTTGAACGCGGAGGTGCCGTCCGTTCGGCGCTAGGATCTCCGATGATTTGGATCACGACGAGTACGACTCCCTCAACCCCGTTCCCTTGAACGCTTCCACTCGATCTACAAGGGTATGTAGATGCACTCCTCTCTCTCGTTGCTAGATGAACCCATAGATTGATCTTGGTGAAACCGTAGGAAATTTTTTATTTTCTGCAACATTCCCCAACAAATATGACCCAAACGACAGTTCCACAAATAAGTTGCACTATCATTATCAACTCTGCATCTTTTGGCTTCAACACTATGAATATGTGTATCACTACTATCGAGATTCAATAAAAATAGACCACTCTTCAAGGGTGCATGACCATAAAAGATATTACTCATATAAATAGAACAACCATTATTCTCTGATTTAAATGAATAACCGTCTCGCATCAAACAAGATCCAAATATAATGTTCATGCTTAACGCTGGCACCAAATAACAATTATTTAGGTCTAAAACTAATCCCGAAGGTAGATGTAGAGGTAGCGTGTCGACTGCGATCACATCGACTTTCGAACCATTTCCCACGCGCATCGTCACCTTGTCCTTAGCCAATCTTTTCTTAATCCGTAGTCCCTGTTTCGAGTTGCGAATATTAGCAACAGAACCAATATCAAATACCCAGGTGCTACTGCGAGCATTAGTAAGGTACACATCAATAACATGTATATCACATATACCTTTGTTCACCTTGCCATCCTTCTTATCCGCCAAATACTTGGGGCAGTTCCGCTTCCAGTGACCAGTATGCTTGCAGTAGAAGCACTCAGTCTCAGGTTTAGGTCCAGACTTGGGTTTCTTCTCTTGAGCAGCACCTTGTTTGTCGTCCTTCTTGAAGTTCCCCTTCTTCTTCCCTTTACCCCTTTTCTTGAAACCGGTGGTCTTGTTGACCATCAACACTTGATGCTCCTTTTTGATTTCTACCTCCGCAGCCTTTAGCATTGCAAAGAGCTCGGGTATAGTCTTGTTCATCCCTTGCATATTATAGTTCATCACAAAGCTCTTGTAGCTTGGTGGTAGTGATTGAAGAATTCTGTCAATGACACTATCATCAGGAAGATTAACTCCCAGTTGAATTAAGTGATTATTATACCCAGACATTTTGAGTATATGTTCACTGACAGAACTATTCTCTTCCATCTTGCAGCTATAGAACTTATTGGAGACTTCATATCTCTCAATCTGGGCATTTGCTTGAAATATTAACTTCAACTCCTAGAACATCTCATATGCTCCATGACGTTCAAAACATCGTTGAAGTCCCGCTTCTAAGCCGTAAAGCATGGCACACTGAACTATCGAGTAGTCATCAGCTTTGCTCTGCCAAACGTTCATAACGTCTGTAGTTGCATCTGCAGTAGGCCTGGCACCCAACGGTGCTTCCAGGACGTAATTCTTCTGTGCAGCAATGAGGATAATCCTCAAGTTATGGACCCAGTCCGTGTAATTGCTACCATCATCTTTCAACTTAGCTTTCTCAAGGAAAGCATTAAAATTCAACGGAATAACAGCACGAGCCATCTATCTACAGCAAACATAGACAAGCAAAATACTATCAGGTACTAAGTTCATGATAAATTTAAGTTCAATTAATCATATTACTTAAGAACTCCCACTTAGATAGACATACCTCTAATCATCTAAGCGATCACGTGATCCGAATCAACTAAACCATGTCCGATCATCATGTGAGATAGAGTAGTTTCCAATGGTGAACATCACTATGTTGATCATATCTACCATATGATTCACGCTCGACCTTTCGGTCTAAGTGTTCCGAGGCCATATCTGTATATGCTAGGCTCGTCAAGTTTAACCTGAGTATTCCGCGTGTGCAACTATTTTGCACCCGTTGTATTTGAACGTAGAGCCTATCACACCCGATCATCATGTGGTGTCTCAGCACGAAGAACTTTTGCAACGGTGCATACTCAGGGAGAACACTTATACCTTGAAATTTAGTGAGAGATCATCTTATAATGCTACCATCAATCAAAGCAAAATAAGATGCATAAAGGATAAACATCACATGCAATCAATATAAGTGATATGATATGGCCATCATCATCTTGTGCTTGTGATATCCATCTTTGAAGCACCATCATGATCACCATCGTCATCGGCGCGACGCCTTGATCTCCATCGTAGCATCGTTGTCGTTTCGCTACATATTGCTTCTACGACTATTGCTACCGCTTAGTGATAAAGTAAAGCAATTATAGGGCGATTGCATTGCATACAATAAAATGACAACCATATGGCTCCTGCCAGTTGCCGATAACTTGGTTACAAAGCATGATCATCTCATACAATAAAATATAGCATCACGTCTTGACCATATCACATCACAACATGCCCTGCAAAAACAAGTTAGACCTCCTCTACTTTGTTGTTGCAAGTTTTACGTGGCTGCTATGGGCTGAGCAAGAACCGTTCTTACCTACGCATCAAAAACCACGATGATAGTTTGTCAAGTTAGTGCTGTTTTAACCTTCTCAAGGACCGGGCGTAGCCACACTCGGTTCAACTAAAGTTGGAGAAACTGACACCCGCCAGCCACCTATGTGCAAAGCACGTCGGTAGAACCAGTCTCGGGGAGAGTGTGTCCACGTACCCTCGTAGACCGTAAGCGGAAGCATTAGCACAACGCGCTTGATGTAGTCGTACGTCTTCACGACCCGACCGATCAAGCACCGAAAGCACGACACCTCCAAGTTCTTGCACACGTACAGCTCGATGACATCCCTCGAACTCCGATCCAGCCGAGTGTCGAGGGAGAGTTCCGTCAGCACGACGACATGGTGACGATGATGATGTTCTACCGATGCAGGGCTTCGCCTAAGCACCGCTACGATATTATCGAGGTGGATTATGGTGGAGGGGGGCACCGCACACGGCTAAGAGATCAATGATCAATTGTTGTGTCTAGAGGTGCCCCCTGCCCCCGTATATAAAGGAGCAAGGGGGAGGGGGCGGCCAGCCAGGAGGGGGCGCGCCAGGAGGAGTCCTACTCCCACCGGGAGTAGGACTCCCTCCTTTCCTTGTCCAAGTAAAAGAGGGGGAAGGAAGGGAGAGAGGGGAGGAAGGAAAGGGGGTGCCGCCCCCCTCCTTGTCCTATTCGGACTAGAGGGGGAGGGGCGCGCGGCCTGCCCTGGCCACCCCTCCTCTTCTCCACTTTGGGCCCATGAGGCCCATTAAACCCCCGGGGGGGTTCCGGTAACCCCCCGGTACTCCGGTATATGTCCGATAACCCTCGGAACTATTCCGGTGTCCGAATATAGTCGTACAATATATCAATCTTCATGTCTCGACCATTTTGAGACTCCTCGTCATGTCCGTGGTCACATCCGGGACTCCGAACTACCTACGGTACATCAAAACATATAAACTCATAATATAATTGTCATCTAACTTTAAGCGTGCGGACCCTACGGGTTCAAGAACAATGTAGACATGACCGAGACATGTTTCTGGTCAGTAACCAATAGCGGAACCTGGATGCTCATATTGGCTCCCACATATTCTACGAAGATCTTTTATCGGTCAAACCGCATAACAACATACGTTGTTCCCTTTGTCATCAGTATGTTACTTGCCTGAGGTTTGATCGTCGGTATCTTAATACCTAGATCAATCTCATTACCGGCAAGTCTCTTTACTCGTTATGTAATGCATCATCCCTCAACTAACTCATTAGTCAAATTGCTTGCAAGGCTTATAGTGATGTGCATTACCGAGAGGGCCCAGAGATACCTCTCCGACAATCGGAGTGACAAATCCTAATCTTGAAATACGCCAACTCAACATGTACCTTCGGAGACACCTGTAGAGCTCCTTTATAATCACCCAGTTACGTTGTGACGTTTGGTAGCACACAAAGTGTTCTGCCGGTAAACGGGAGTTGCATAATCTCATAGTCATAGGAACATGTATAAGTCATGAAGAAAGCAATAGCAACATACTAAAAGATCAGGTGCTAAGCTAACAGAATGGGCCAAGTCAATCACATCATTATCCTAATGATGTGATCCCGTTAATCAAATGACAACTCTTTTGTCCATGGCTAGGAAACATAACCATCTTTGATAAACGAGCTAGTCAAGTAGAGGCTTACTAGTGACACTTAGTTTGTCTATGTATTCACACATGTATCGTGTTTCCGGTTAATACAATTCTAGCATGAATAATAAACATTCATCATGATATAAGGAAATAAATAATAACTTTATTTTTGCCTCTAGGGCATATTTTCTTCACGCAGGTGCTCATCTGCGTCATCAAGGAGTTAGGTGCCAAGGCCCAGACGCTTCTCAACATTGTGCAATCAAGCAAGGCGTGCCTCCAGGAGTCCGCCATCCCGCACATCTGGCACGTTGGCGAGGTGGCCATATTGCGGTGATGGAGAATATCGTATGTAGGTATAGACTCTCTTACCAAACGCCACAAAAACACCCGAATCTTGTTGGGTACTTGTGTGTGCCAAAGATATGACCAACTATTGCTCTCCTCGGTGCTGGACGGGCCCTCGGTACCATACAACCTGTTCTCTCGACTGAGCTTCGTATTTTGTATCATGTGATATGCTGAGCGGACGGTGAAATTCCCTCTCTTCTCTCTGTTCCAAGCCCAGAAGTCGTCCACTCTCCTTGTAGACAAAGGAATCTTGAGAATGGCTTCTGCATCAATGGGAATAAAAACCATACGAACCAGATCCACTCTCCATGTTGACGTTGTCTGGTCGATCAGTTCATGCACTCGGGTGGGAGGGTTGGCAATCAGCAAGGTTATAGGTCTCAAAATTTCAGGCCGCGGGATCCAATTGTGTTCCCAGATCATTGTGCTCTCTCCCGTTCTGTTCCTCCTTATGACTCCTTGATTCATTATATCTCTTCCATCATAAGAGCACGCCATATCTGTGAAGGGTGCGTACCCAGCTCGGCCTCGAGAAGCCCTGTATTGGGAAAATATGCGGCTTTCAGAATTAAAGAGCTAAGAGTATTCGGATTGTTTAGCACTCTCCAAGCCTGCCTCGCCAGTAAAGCTAGATTAAAGATCTCAAGATCGCGGAATCCCAGGCCTCCCATGTATTTAGGTCTTGTCATGATCTCCCATGATACCCACGCTGGTTTCCGCTTGCCCTGCTTACTGCCCCACCAGAACTGCCTTATGATGGATGTAATGTTCTCACAAAGACCCCTGGGTAGCCTGAAGCAGGCCATAGAATAAACCAGGATTGCCTGAGCCACATATTTGATCAAGACTTCCTTCCCTGCCGCAGAAAGGAGCTTCTCCATCCAACCCTTGACCTTCTCCCACACACGGTCTCCAAGATATTTGAATGTAACATTTTTTGAGTGACCCACATCTGTTGGCATACCCAAATATTTGTCACTTAACGATTCTCTATGGACTTGGACAGCCAGTTTCACACTATCACGAGTAGCCTGCGGACATCCTCTACTAAAGAAGATGGTGGACTTATCATTGTTTACTCGTTGACCCGAGGCTCCACAATAAGCATTCAACAGGTTTGACACTGCTTCCACACCCTCAACACTTGCTTTAAAAAACAGCAGGCTGTCATCTGCAAACAAGAGGTGGTTTACAGCCGGGGCCGTTGGCGCCACCTTGATTCCTCCAAGCACTGATGACTGAGAACTGGATTTTAAAAGGCACGAAAGGCCCTCTGCTGCAATCAAAAACAAGTAAGGGGAGATAGGGTCTCCCTATCGAATGCCTCTCGTAGGCTTGAACTATTCTAATTTCTCACTATTGAAAAGAACTGGGAAAGAAACAGAAGATACCATATTCATCACTATGTCAATCCATGGCTGTGCAAATCCCAGCTTGGCCATAATAGCCCTCAGATATGGCCATTCCAAACGATCATATGCTTTCATCATATCCAGCTTGAGGGCACATGTGCTATTGGTGAAAGTGCGTTATGTCGACTAGAGGGGGGGGTGAATAGGCGATTTTTATGAATTCTTCACTGACGAATTTGCCGGTGAGGAAATTCCTTAGCGAAGAACTATTAGCAGCGGAATAAGTACTCAGAAGTAAGCATAACAGAATACACGCATGGTCATCATGATGAAATGAAGACTAGCACAGAGTACAGAAAGCGTAATCACAGGATAACACAAGAAGAAGACAAACAGACTGAAGAAATTGAACTGAGGAAATTGAGAAAGTCTTCAGTCAAAGTCATCAAACACAGATATGAACAAACACTCAACACAGCAATGAGGAAATGAAAGGGTTGAGGAAATAGAACCAGTTAGGTTGGTGAAGACAATGATTTGGTAGACCAGTTCCAACTGCTGTCTCACTTGTACGTCTGGTTGGAGCGGCTGAGTATTTAAACTCGAGGACACGCAGTCCCGGACACCCAGTCTCTGAGCACGCAGCTCAGGACACCCAGTCCTCACCGTATTCTCCTTGAACTAAGATCACACAGATCCCGTCCAATCACTCGTGGTAAGTCTTCAGGCGACTTCCAAACCTTCACAGACTTGGTCGCTCGGCGATCCACAATTCCTCTTGGATGCTCTAGACCTTGATGCCTAACCGTCTGGAAGAAGCACAGTCTTCAAAGGTAACAAGCGTCGGATCCATGCAGGATCAATTTCTTCAGTGATGCTCAATCACTTTGGGGTTTGTAGGTGTTTGGGTTTGGGATTTTCCTCACTTGATGATTTTCGCTCAAAGTCCTCGGAGGATGGGTTGCTCTCAAATGATAAGTGTCAAGTTCTCTCGGAGCAGCCCACCAACTAGTGGTTGTAGGGGGCGGCTATTTATAGCCTAGGGAGCAACCCGACATGATAAGACATAAATGCCCCTCAATGATATGACCGTTAGGTGGATAAGATATTTTGGGACAGCTGGCGCGCAGCACAACAACGGTCGGAAATTTGACTCATAAATTCCTCAGGGCTATCATGTTCCTCACTGTGTAGGTAATTCGCACTGGCGAATTCCTAACTCCTCAGTCAGAACAAATTCATCAGCGACCAGAAGAACTCCGTCTCTGTCACTAAAGAAAGTGACTGAACTGTATGAGATTTCCAAAGGCTTCACTCGAAGGGATTGGTAGGTCTAGGATTTTGAGTTGAGCATCACATGGAAATTTTTCCTTAGTATTTCCTCGACCCCCTTTAACAGTACGGTGTTTCCTATGACTCAAGAAGGAGAAAATGAAACTACGAAAACAAAAGTCTTCACGCTTCATGTTCCACAAATGAATACCAAGTTTTCAAGGTCACACCAATTTCTTCACTTTCAAAGTCTTCAGAATATCAAAGTCTTCACTTGAAGAACTTCATTTTTAGGGGTCGACTTTCTCTATAAATATCAAACTCCTCATAGACTTATAGACCTGTGTACACTCACAAACGCATTAGTCCCTTAACCTATAAGTCTTCAATACACCAAAATCACTAAGGGGCACTAAATGCACTTACAATCTCCCCCTTTTTGGTGATTGATGACAACATAGGTTAAGTTTTCAACGGGTATAAATATATGAAGTGTATATACTAATTTTGAGGAATTTGATTGCAAGATATAGAAGAACTCCCCCTGAAGATGTGAATAGTGAGGAATTTTGCTTTTGAAGCATTGCACATTTGAAGAGTTGAATCATGGAGATCTCCCCCTATATCTTGTAATTCATACACGCATTTGATATATAATATGAAGAATTTGAAATGCATGATGAAATATGGTGCCTGATGAGATTCAGCATGCGTGCAATGTCATTAACGAGGAAATAAGCATGCAGAGCATAATGCAGCAAAAGTATCAGCGCACCATCGGGTTTAAGATTACAACTCGATCCAAGCAAAAGTTTCAGAAGAATGAGAGTTGTAACTTTTAAAAAATGCCCTTAATATAGACCCGCTTGAAGACTAACTCAGATTTCTCCCCCTTTGTCATCAAATGACCAAAAGGATTGAAACTGAGGACTAACACCCCTGAAGAATTTCAAGTCGATGAAGGAGCGCCAGCGTTGTCGGGGTTGTTTGTTGTAGTAGGGCCTGCCGCAGTGTCGTCCAAATCTTCATACTCATCAGTGTCACGTGATGAAGAATAAGAGCTGGCCACCAAGGAAGGAACTTTGACCTTCTTGAATTTCTTCGGTGGAGGTGCAGACCAGTCAAATTCTTCCTTGAGACCCATATTCTTCAGATCAACAGCGCTATAGACATGAGAGAGAACAGCCCAGGTACGGTTGAAGGTTTCATGGAGGTAGTAGTGGTTCTTCTTCATTGCATTGTGTGTTGAGGTCATGTTGTGAAGAATTGAACCAAACTGACGCTTGACCCATTTATGATTGCGATCAACCTTCTGATGAAGACTGAGGAGTAACTCACGGTCAGTCATTACCCTAGGTGCTGTGGCTTGAGGATTTTGCTTGGGAGGTATTGGCGGTAGAATCATGTGTGGCAGAATCGTCATTGGTAGAGTAAGATGCAGCCTTGCGAAATTGACCATCCAAAGGACGAATGCCTTCATCGATCACAGCAGCGGCCTTGCCTTTGTCATCAGCTGATGAAACTGTCCGTTTGAGGACTTCAATGGGAGGCAAGTAGCTATCGTGGTTCAGAGAGTCAGCTTTGTAATTCAATGAAGATCTTGCCCTGATGAATCTCATAATCCAAGGAGCATAGGGCTTCAGCTCGAATGGTGACATAGCAATATTGGCCAGATCCTCATGAAGAAATCATGGAAGTTTATGGGAACGCCATGAATGATGTTGAAAAGCATATTCTTCATGATGCCAACGACTTTTTCATCATTTGAGTCGTGGCCTTTGATGGGACTCATTGTCTTCGTCAGAATTCGATAGACAGTCCGAGGCACATAGAGTAATTCCTTGACGAGGAATTTGGTTCGTGGGGCCTGCCTTGGCTTCAATGGCTTCATCAGCACTTGCATATAGTGATTTGAAAGTTCTGGTTCGTTGTAGATACAACGAGCATCATCAAGTGGAGGACTGAGTGGTAGAGCACGAAGCAATTCAGATGCAGGTGCCTTGTAGTGAGTATTTTCAGACATCCAGTCTAATACCCAGGAGTTCACGTCTTCAGCGTCTCCGGTGATGTGCAGAGTTGCATAGAATTGAAGAATGAGGTCTTCATTCCAGTCACAGATATCAATGCAGAAATTTAGAAGTCCTGCGTCGTGAAGAACACTGAGGACTGGCTCAAAGCCGGGCAGAGACTCCATGTCCACATGAGGAATATGTGCATGATCAAAGACTTTGTCTTTGTTGAAGAGCACTGAGGAATAGAAATTGGCTTGGCTGGCAGTCCAGAAACGCCTCTTCCTTATGCGAGCAGAATCATATGGATTATAATCAGTGAAGAATACATGCTCGGCAAAGAAATCTTCAGCCTTAAACTTCTGTTTGCTTGAGAACGGATTCTTCTGCTTTGGCAGAGGGGTATCAGTGAGTTGCATCACCACCTCAGGAATCGCGAGCTCAGGTTCTTCAGGCTGAGGAATTTCTTGTTCCTCAACAGGTGCAGTCTGAGGATCAGCAGCAGCAGGTTCATCAGCACTAGTGGCTGGAATTTCTTCATGCACAGAGAGAGTGGGTTGAGTTTCTTCAGAGCCCATTTGAACTGTTGGTGCAGGGGACTGAAGAATCTGTTGGATCGGGGTGAAGAGAGGAGTATTGGGATGCTGACTTTCCCAAAAGTCATCATTCATCACAGGTGTGGTGCATCCTATATCCACATCTTCATCTTCAATTTCCTCAACACCAGCCTCTTCAGCTGTGAACTGAGGCATAGGTGAGGAAATGACTGGCGTTGAAGGGATTGCGTCCACTTCAATTTCTTCATCAACCTGCTCTGACGAAGCAGCAGAATGATGTTCTTCATCAGATCCGATTGGGATATCATAGTCTTCTCCAAAAGGAACAAGGTCCTTTGATGGCATGGAGGAAATTGGAACAGCATCAATTGGATTTTCGAGTGAGCTGGTCATTGGCTTCAGTTTCTTCGCAGCCGAAGAGTTTGACATAGCTGATGCCTTCCTTTTCTTCACTGCAGCTCGCTCTGCAGCCTTTGTCTTCTTCACATCAAATGCACATGGAAGAACTGGAGTTGGTGTAGGTGCAGATGGAGCTGAGGAATCTGGTTGATTTTCTTCAGGCGCAACTGATGCAGTTGCCCTGACTTCTTCAGTTTCTTCAGGCGCACCACTAGTGGATGCCCTGGCAATTTCTTCAGCGGCTGGAATGGGATCATCAGCCCTGGAACTAGCATTTTCATCAGCAGCCTGAACTTCATCAGCGTTGCTGGCATGTTCTTCAGTCGGCTGAGCTGAGACTTCAGCCTGAGGAATTTCATGTTGCGTTGGAGCAGCAACATTGGTGAATTTCTTCGTCAGGTTGACGAATCTGACTTTGGCTCCTTGCCAATCAGCATAATAGGCATCAAAATCCTTGCTGAGGGCTTGAATTTCAGACTGAGCCTGGAGAAGTTCCTCAGGTGTCATTCTGACAACGTTTTTCTTCAGGAGCTTCTCCTTTCTGTATTGAGCTTTCTTAATCTCTCTTGCCTTTTCAAACTTCCATTTCTCTTCAGTGATGAAATGGGTCAGCATGTGATTTTGACCAGCGGTCAGATGAAAATCAGGCATGGGGGTGTTTGGATCCTTGTGCCAGAGATCAATATAATCGAGGATTTTCCTCGGATCCAACAGCAGTGGCACAGATGTGCCTTTGGCTCTAGCATCCTTCACCTGTCTATCTCTGATGATTTCTGCAAGTTCATCATCAGAAGCTTCATCATCAGAAGGCACATGGAATGCGACCTGTTTCTTCTTTGGACTTGGCTGAGGACCTCGTCCAGCTGTTGCTTTGGTCTTCAGCAGAGTCGGGCCAGATGATGAAATTGGTGCAGCTGAGGAACTTGCTGAGACACCAGAGGCAATCGAGAAACCAGCAGTCCTTTGACATGTAGTCAGATGCACAAGAGCTAAGGACTTTGAAGGAGTAGTAGTAGTGTGAGGAATTTGCCGTGAGGGCGCTGCTGAGGAACTTGGCCGTGAGGGCGCTGTTGGTGAAGCACTTGGCTTACGAGCAGGCTTCTTTGGCATGGATTTCCTCGGTTTGACTGAGGCTTCAGTAGCAGTAGCAGTGGCAGAATCCTCATTGAATTTCTTCACTGCCTCCTTGGCTTGTCTTGACAATTTGGCTTGGCGCTTAGCCCATTCTTCAGGAAAGTCCTCACCGTGTTTGATGCTTGTGGGATCTGCTACTTGGCTAGGTGCCAATGGAGCTCTTGGGCATGGAGGATTGAGGGCGAATTTCTTCATGTACTTTGGAGTCACATATCTGTATTCCCTCCATTCCCTTGCCCATCTCCGTTCAATCTTCTGAATGCACACCTTGCGCTGATTTTTTTTCTTTGCCATATTTTGCTTCATAGGTGTGCAATAGTCAGCATATATTTCCTCAGGGATTTCAAACGCAGTCATAACCTCAAGTTTCTTTCCTCCTTTCTGCGGCTTCTTACCGTCTGCCATATTCTTCAGTTGAGGAATTTGAACAAATGAGTTCTCTGAAGAAGTATGCAGTTTTTCTTCGAGGAACGCTGCAAATGAGTTAAGTTGATGAGAACCTAGTGATTCAGCAGCAGACATGAGTACCTGTGAACAGAGTACAGGTGCGAGGAATTTGGAGAGGTCATATGCATTCTGAGAAGGTTTTTTTTGAAAAGAACAAGTTTTGAGGAATTTGACTAGATGAACCTTGAGGAATTTCACTAAGCGTTCTTGTCTTAGGTTCCAGAGTTGTACAGATCGAAGATCCACACAATTAGGGAATCTTGAAGAAAATGGTTGCTTAGAGAAACAGTTCAAGATCATATGAAGTGTGTGGTGTTCGTATGTGTGAAGATTTGAAGAATAAACACCTTTGAAGATTTTCAGGAAAGCTTGAGAATCAAAGCGAGTAATAAAAGTAACTTTTAATTACCCGAAATGAAGAACACGACGAACTGAGAAGAACAGCCGGGAAGTTCGTCAGGTTAGATCTTCCTTGCCCTAACTCGGCGGAGGAAGACAGCTACGGCGGCGGCGGAGTGAAGATTTCCGCGGTCGGCGTGAGTACGATGGCGACGAGGTCGAGGCAGCGAAGCTCTTCCTCACCGGCGACGATGGAGTAGCGGTGGCGCTAGGGTTTGAGGAGCTCGAGCGGGAGAGAGAGGTCGAGCGGAGTAAATGAAGTGAGGAAGGGGAGAGGGGTATTTATAGACACGGTGAAAAACTGTTCGCCCGAAGATTTAGGACGAACGTGCCCCTGCCCTTTCTCCTTCACGCGACATGTGTCACCCACGTACTGTGTAGTGGAGATCGTGTACGATCGTAGGTGAATAGAATAATGCATCGTGGGATGCGGAACAGTTTGAGCGGCAAAACCGAAAATTTGGATAAGATTTGTTTTAAAGTTTCGTTCGCAATTTCTTTAGCTGCCAAGGACACAGTGAAGACTTTGAACGAGTTTCAAATAGAACGCACATGAAGAATTTGTGAATAGATTGGGTTGAGTATAGCATAGAGGGGAAGGGTCCGATCACATTCACTTAGCAGAAAAAGCAACTTGAAGAAATAGCTATAAGTGAATGTTGTAGAGGACATAAACTCATATATATATATATATATATATATATAGCCAACGAAGAAAAACGAAGGAACCAGTGAAGATTTTGTAAACTTGAAGAATTTGAAAAATTGAAGAATTTCAAAACTGAGAAAAAAAACTCAAATTGAAGATTTTCAACTTTTTGTGGTGGCGTGACCCACCGTATAAGAATGATGATTTCAGACACCGCGTACAATTTGTCGTAGGGTTCTAAGAATCAAATTCTTCATTAATTTCTTCACACTTAGAGTGTTATTCTTCATTGATTGAAGAAAAACGTTTCTTCATGTGTTGCACATCTAAGTCATCAATTTTGCATAAGTGTTAGGATGTGTGTCCTTTTCAAAGAACATTCGAAGATTCTAAGATATTTAGTTCACACTGCAACTTGCTAAATCTCTTCTCATCCAAGGGCTTAGTGAAGATATCAGCTAACTGTTCTTCAGTCTTCACGTGCTCGATGGAGATGTCGCCCTTCAACACATGATCACGAAGAAAATGATGACGAATCTGAATGTGCTTTGTCTTCGAGTGCTGAACTGGGTTGTGAGCAATCTTGATGGCACTCTCATTGTCGCAGAGGAGAGGCACATTCTTCATGTTGACGCCATAGTCCTTGAGCATTTGCTTCATCCAAAGCAGTTGAGCACAGCAAGAGCCAGCAGCAATGTATTCAGCTTCCGCAGTAGACAGTGATACGCAGTTCTGTTTCTTCGAGGACCAACAGACCAAAGATCATCCGAGGAAATGACAAGTGCCAGAAGTTGACTTGCGGTCCACACGATCACCAGCATAGTCAGAGTCAGAATATCCAATGAGATCAAAGACAGAGCCCTTGGGGTACCATAATCCTAGTGTTGGTGTGTGAGCTAGATATCGAAGAATATGCTTCACAACCTTATGGTGTGATTCCTTCGGTGCAGCTTGAAATCGGGCACACATGCAAACACTAAGCATTATATCTGGCCTAGATGCACATAAGTACAATAAAGAACCAATCATGGAGCAGTATACCTTGTGATCGAAGTCAATACCATTTTCATCAGTGCATAGATGGCCTTTTGTGGGCATAGGAATTTTGACGCCTTTGCAATCTTGCATGCCGAATTTCCTCAGTACATCTTTGAGGTATTTCTCCTGAGATATGAATATGCCATTGTGCTGTTGACGAATTTGAAGACCTAAGAAGAATTTCAACTCTCCCATTATAGACATTTGATATTCTTCACTCATCATATAGGCAAATTCATCACTATAACGTTGGTCAGTACAGCCAAAGATAATATCATCAACATATATTTGGCACACAAACAGTTCACCATCATAAGATTTAGTAAAGAGAGTAGGGTCGAGTGAACCGGGTGTGAAGCCATTCTTCACGAAGAATTCCTTCAATGTATCATACCACGCCCGAGGGGCTTGCTTGAGGCCATAGAGGGCCTTATTAAGTTTGAAGACTTTGTCAGGATTCTTTGGATCTTCAAAACCTGGGGGTTGAGCAACATATACTTCTTCCTCAAGCTTACCATTGAGGAATGCACTTTTCACATCCATTTGATATAAGATGATATCATGATGATTAGCATAAGCAAGTAATATGCGAATAGCCTCAAGTCTAGCAACAGGTGCAAAAGTTTCATCGAAATCAATTCCTTCAACCTGTGTGTAGCCTTGAGCTACCAGTCGTGCCTTATTCCTTACCACAAGTCCATTTTGATCTTGCTTGTTGCGGTAGATCCACTTTGTGCCAATGATATTATGCTTGCGAGGATCTAGATGTTTGACCAGTTCCCAGACATTGTTGAGCTCGAACTGATGTAATTCTTCTTGCATAGCCTGAATCCACTCTAGCTCCAAAAATGCTTCATCTACCTTAGTGGGATCTGTGATAGAGACAAAAGCATAGTGCCCACAAAAGTTAGATAAACGTGAAGCTTTTGAGCGTGTGAGAGGACCTGGCGCTTCAATGTCATCGATGATCTTGTCAACTTATACTTCTGTTGCAACGCGAGGATGAGCTGGTTGACGTCGAGGTATTTGATCATTTTCCTCAGCACCATTATCTTCAGGTGCGTCAGCTCGATGTTCTTCGTGTACTGGAATGAATTCTTCAGCAAATTCTTCAGTAGGAATGACATCTTCAGTTGCCTTGAACTTGATAGAATCCTCAGGTGCTGGTTCATCTAACACAGAAGGTAGGTGCTCTCTTTGCGAGCCATTAGTTTCATCGAACCGCACATCTACAGTTTCAACAATCTTGTGAAGAGCGATGTTGAAGACTCTGTAGGTGTGCGAGTCCTTTCTGTAACCAAGCATAAAACCTTCATGTGCTTTCGGTGCAAATTTAGAATTGTGGTGAGGATCTCTAATCCAACATCTAGCACCGAAGACTTTGAAATAACTCACATTGGGTTTCTTGTCAGTGAGGAGTTCATAGGCCGTCTTCTTGAAGAATTTGTGAAGATATACTCTGTTGATGATGTGGCACGCAGTATCAATTGCATCAATCCAAAAACGATCAGGCGTTTTGTATTCATCAAGCATAGTGCGAGCCATCTCAACAAGAGTTCTGTTCTTGCGCTCCACGACGCCATTTTGCTGAGGAGTATAAGGAGCAGATAATTCATGAGTAATACCAAGTTCATCAAGATAGTCATCAAGACCGGAATTCTTGAACTCAGTTCCATTGTCACTTCTGATGTGCTTGATCTTCACACCAAAGTTGGCTGAAGCCCTCGAAGAAAATCGTTTGAAGACTTCCTGCACTTCATGTTTGTAAGTAACAATGTGTACCCATGTATATCGAGAGTAATCATCAACAATGACAAAACCATATAGAGAAGCAACATTAGTGATTGCTGAGTAATGATTAGGTCCGAAGAGGTCCATGTGAAGCAATTCGAATGGACGAGTAGTGGTCATGATAGTCTTCGCTGGATGCTTGGCCTTGGTCATTTTTCCAGCTTCACAGGCTCCGCATAAGTGATCCTTGAGGAATTTGACATTCTCAATGCCAATGACATGCTTCTTCTTTGCAAGCGTGTGCAAATTCCTCATGCCTGCGTGACCAAGTCGTCGATGCCATAGCCAGCCTTCTGAAGCTTTTGCAAGTAGACACACGGCTGGTTGTGGTCCTGTAGAGAAATCAACAATATACAAATCTCCTCTCCTAAAGCCTTCGAAGACTTTGGAATTGTCAGCTTCCATAATCACAACACAACGATACTTGCCAAAGACAACAACCATATCAAGATCACAAAGCATTGAGACTGACATGAGATTGTATCCTAAGGACTCAACAAGCATGACTTTGTCCATGTGTTTATCCTTAGAGATCGCAACCTTACCAAGACCCAATACCTGACTTTTGCCTTTGTCAGCAAAGATGATATGCTTCAGATGTGACGGTGATAAAGGAACATCCATCAAGAGATTCTTGTCACCAGTCATGTGATTTGTACATCCACTATCGAGGACCCATTCAGTGGTTTTGGGTTGATCATCCTGCAGATGAATTAGTGTAACTTACAATCTCATATGCTTCATCAGTGAAGAATGTGATATGAAGCTCATGAGATGAATTTCATCAAGCGGTAAACAGATATAGCAGTATGAGGACGTGTGAAATGAAAGTTCATTTCATCATGGTTAGCCTGCGTCCTTTCAGGCAATTTTGTCAGGTCCCCAGCAAATTCTTCAGACGTTAAGGCATGTCTGGAGACCTGACCCTGCAGAAGAGATTAGTTCTTTTTCTTCACCACCCACATTTGAAGGGGTGGCAAAGAGTTCATCACTCTGCGAGCACCATATGAGAATGGTGGCATAGAAGCCAAACCATTTCGTTTCACATAAGAGGGGTTAGGGTAAGCATATGAATAAGCAGAGAAATTCTTCGAGGACTTATGAACATAATGATTTGAAGAATAATGTGCATATTCATAGCCCTTAGCTCTACCCTGCGAAACAGAGTTGTTAGCACGATGATAATCATGTGAGGACTTTGATCCATTTGAGGAATTTGATACACGTGAGGAATTTGGTCCATATGAGGACTTGGATCCATATGAAGAATTAGGTCCATATGAAGAGTTTGTTCTGGGGTTCCTATTCTTCACAGGTGGTGTCATGAGGACATTCACCTGAAGACTTTCAACATAACTTTTGGGAACCCAGATTTTCTTCATAGGGGAATCGTTCCTGCAGTTAGTCCCAACATGTCTAGCAAATACTTCACCATTCTGATTTTTGAACAATTTATAATTGGAGTCAAATAACTCATCAGAAGAATGAGGAGATTCACATGTAAAGCCAGATAACATGGATGGATCAACTGGAGGTCCTTTTGCAGCAACCCACAAGGTTTTGGGGTACTGCTCAGGTTTCCAATATGTTCCATCAACATTAAGTTTCCTCTCAAAGGCAATACCCTCTTTCCTAGGGTTTCTGTTGAGGATCTGCTTTTTGAGCACATCACAGAGAATCTGATGCCCTTTGAGGCTTTTGTACATGCCTGTCGTGTACAGTTCCTTCAGCCCTGCATCGTCAGTGATACTAGCAATGTCCTCAGATGAGGAATTAGTGATAGCAGAGGCAGGTGAAGAATTTGTAACAGTTGAAGCATTTGAACATTCAGGTGAAGAATTAGCAGATTCACGTTCAATGCACTTTAAGCATGGAGGAACAAATTCTTCCTGGGAAGTGCTGATTTGTTGAGCAAGTAATGAATCGCGCTCCTTCTGAAGATCTTCATAACTCACTCTTAGCTTCTCAAGATCTTGCTTTCTTTGAAGAAATTCATAAGAAAGTTTCTCATGATCAGATAAGAGAGTGTTATGATGACTTTGAAGATTATCAAACCTAGACTGAAATCTCTGAAGATTTTCAGTCAGGGCTTTAGTGCGATCCATTTCTTCACCCAACATATCATCACTTTTGTCTAGCATGTTTTGAACCTTTTCAAAAGCCCTTTGTTGTTTTACAGCAATCTTTGCAAGTTTAGAGTAGCTGGGCTTGAGATTCTCATCAGATTCATTTTCACTAGATTCAGAGGAGGTGTATTTGAGTACCTTTGCACCTTTTGCCATGAAGCAATAGGTGGGAGCGTAGTCATCGTTATCTTCATCAGGCTTGTCGGTGAGGTCAGTTTCTTCAGTGTTGAAGATGGACTTGCTGAAGAAAGCAGTAGCAAAAGCCAGACTCGCCACACTAGATTCGGATTCTTCAGACGCCTCATCTTCCTCATTTTCCTCAGATTCAGCTTCAGAGTCCATTTCCTTGCCAATGAATGCCCGAGCCTTCTTGGAGATGCTCTTCTTGTGAGATGAAGACTTCAAGGATTTTGATGACGAAGATTTTGACGATTTCTTCTTCTTCTTCGCATCATCAGAACTGTAATCCTTGTATTTCTTCTTCTTCAATTCCTTTTCCCACTGAGGACAATCTTGAATATAATGACCAGGTTTCTTGCATTTGTGGCACAGCCTTCTCTTATAGTCACTTGATGAGGAGTCACTGCCTCTTGAGGATTTTCCAAAGCGACCACGTCTTGAGTACTTCTGGAATTTCTTCACGAGCAGTGCTAGATCCTGGCTCAGTTCTTCAGGATCACCAAGGCTACTACCAGAGTCCTCACATTTAGACTCAGACACAACCTTGGCCTTCAGGGCACGTGGTTTGCCATAGCTCGAACCATAGAGATCTCTCTTTTCAGCAAGCTGGAACTCGTGAGTATTTAGCCTTTCGAGGATATCAGCAGGATCAAGAGACTTGTAGTCAGCCCGTTCTTGTATCATCAGACCCAGAGTATCAAATGAGGAATCAAGCGATCTCAACAGTTTCTTCACCACCTCATGGTCAGTGATGTCAGTGGCACCGAGGGCTTGAAGCTCATTTGAGATGTCAGTGAGGCGATCGAAGGTTTGTTGGACATTTTCATTGTCGAGTCTTTTGAAGCGGTTGAAGAGATTTCGAAGAACATCAACTCGAGAGTCACGCTGAGTTGAGACTCCTTCATTCACTTTGGACAGCCTATCCCAGATAAGCTTAGCAGTTTCCAAAGCACTCACTCTTCCATACTGTCCTTTACTCAGACGGCCACATATGATATTCTTCGCTTGAGAATCAAGTTGCTTGAATCTCTTCACATCGGTAGCATTCAGTGAGGGTGAAACAGAGGGAACACCATTTTCCACAACATACCAGAGATCGTTGTCAATTGCCTCGAGATGCATTCGCATCTTGTTTTTCCAGTAGGGGTAGTCCGTTCCATCAAAGGTAGGACACCCAGCCAAGACCTTGATCATACCTGCGGTCGACATAACTAAAACTCCAGGCGGTTAAACCAAAATCACACAGAACAAGGGAGTACCTTGCTCTGATACCAATTGTAAGTGTGTTATGTCGACTAGAGGGGGGGGTGAATAGGCGATTTTTATGAATTCTTCACTGAGGAATTTGCCGGTGAGGAAATTCCTTAGCGAAGAACTATTAGCAGCGGAATAAGTACTCAGAAGTAAGCATAACAGAATACACGCATGGTCATCATGATGAAATGAAGACTAGCACAGAGTACAGAAAGCGTAATCACAGGATAACACAAGATGAAGACAAATAGACTGAAGAAATTGAACTGAGGAAATTGAGAAAGTCTTCAGTCAAAGTCTTCAAACACAGATATGAACAAACACTCAACACAGCAATGAGGAAATGAAAGGGTTGAGGAAATAGAACCAGTTAGGTTGGTGAAGACAATGATTTGGTAGACCAGTTCCAACTGCTGTCTCAGTTGTATGTCTGGTTGGAGCGGCTGAGTATTTAAACTCGAGGACACGCAGTCCCGGACACCCAGTCTCTGAGCACGCAGCTCAGGACACCCAGTCCTCACCGTATTCTCCTTGAACTAAGATCACACAGATCCCGTCCAATCACTCGTGGTAAGTCTTCAGGCGACTTCCAAACCTTCACAGACTTGGTCACTCGGCGATCCACAATTCCTCTTGGATGCTCTAGACCTTGACGCCTAACCGTCTGGAAGAAGCACAGTCTTCAAAGGTAACAAGCGTCGGATCCACGCAGGATCAATTTCTTCAGTGATGCTCAATCACTTTGGGGTTTGTAGGTGTTTGGGTTTGGGATTTTCCTCACTTGATGATTTTCGCTCAAAGTCCTCGGAGGATGGGTTGCTCTCAAATGACAAGTGTCAAGTTCTCTCGGAGCAGCCCACCAACTAGTGGTTGTAGGGGGCGGCTATTTATAGCCTAGGGAGCAGCCCGACATGATAAGACATAAATGCCCCTCAATGATATGACCGTTAGGTGGATAAGATATTTTGGGACAGCTGGCGCGCAGCACAGCAACGGGCGGAAATTTGACTCTCAAATTCCTCAGGGCTATCATGTTCCTCACTGTGTAGGTAATTCGCATTGGAAAATTCCTAACTCCTCAGTCAGAACAAATTCATCAGCGACCAGAAGAACTTCGTCTCTGTCACTGAAGAAAGTGACTGAACCGTATGAGATTTCCAAAGGCTTCACTCGAAGGGATTGGTAGGTGTAGGATTTTGAGTTGAGCATCACATGGAAATTTTTCCTTAGTATTTCCTCGACCCCCTTTAACGGTACAGTGTTTCCTATGACTCAAGAAGGAGAAAATGAAACTACGAAAACAAAAGTCTTCACGCTTCATGTTCCACAAATGAATACCAAGTCTTCAAGGTCACACCAATTTCTTCACTTTCAAAGTCTTCAGAAAGTCTTCAGAATATCAAAGTCTTCACTTGAAGAACTTCATTTTTAGGGGTCGACTTTCTCTGTAAATATCAAACTCCTCATAGACTTATAGACCTGTGTACACTCACAAACGCATTAGTCCCTTAACCTATAAGTCTTCAATACACCAAAATCACTAAGGGGCGCTAGATGCACTTACAATTGGTCTTTGCTCTAGATCTTTTCATAAAATGCAGACACTCGTATGCACATATGATATTGTCCGTGATTAGCATGCCTGGGATGAAGGCTGACTGTTCCTTAGAGATGATGTCAGGGAGTATTTGCTTGAGTCTGTTCGCCACCACCTTTGAAGCAATCTTGTATAGGACATTACACAAGCTTATTGGACGAAACTGAGATAGCAGAGTTGGGTTCATTACCTTTGGTATTAGCACCAAAACAGTATCATTAATGCTCTCCGCACTTTCCTCCCCCTTGACAATTTTGAGGACCACTCTCGTGATCTCGTCTCCGCATATAGGCCAGTGTCTCTGATAAAAATGAGTCGGGAACCCATCTGGTCTTGGCGCCTTCATTGGAAACATTTGGAAAAGAGCCACTTTTACTTCTTCATTCATGTATGGAGCACACAAAGTCTCATTCATGCCTGTCGTCACCTTAACAGGGACATGTGCCATAACCTCCTCTAGCCCAGTGACGCCTTCTGATGTGTACAACATTTGGTAAAAGTCCTTTACCATCTCTCTTAACTCAGCTGGATCATCGATGAGCACTCCCAATGAATCTGCCAAAGCCTTGACCATATTCTTTTTGCGTCAGATATTGGCTCTAAGATGAAAAAACCATGTGTTCTTATCCCTCGCAGCAAGCCACTCGATCCTGGATCTTTGACGCCACATCAACTCCTCCCGATGGTACAATTCCACCAATTTATCATTAATTTTTATTTCCACATGTGACGGTCCGGTCCTCATTGGGTCGCCTCGCAAGCGATCCAACTCTAGCTTTAGCGCTCGTATGTCCTTCCGCACACTGCCAAAAGTATCCTTGTTCCATGTTGACAGATCTGTAGCTAGTTCAGCCAGTTTGCGCCTAATCTCCGCGATAGTGTGTCCCAGATGTTTGGAGCTCCACTTCTCCATGATGGTTTCCTGCCAATGCTCGTGAGTTTCCCACATGGTCTCATACCGAAAATCTTTCCATACCGAAGACGTATTACTCTCGTTTATCTCAAGATAGGGCAATGGTCCGACGTTGCAGCTGTTAGATGGGACAAGGTTGCTAGTGGAAACTGAGCACTCCACTCCGCCGACCCAAGGGCCCTATCCAATCTAACACGAGTAAAAGTGCCACCGGCTACCTTCTTCTCAAAAGTCCAGAAACGACCTCTATACCCCAAATCCATCAACATGCACACGTCGATGGTGTCTCAAAAACCCTGAATCTGGGCATTGTTGTGTTGGCCCACCCCTTCGTGCTCATCCGGACGTAGGACTTCATTAAAATCACCGATGCAAAGCTATGTCAGAGCGCTTAGGCTACTAATATTTTTCAGCACTGTCCACGTTTGGTGTCGCATATGAGTTTGCGCTTCCCCATACACACAAGTCAGACGCCATGGATCTTTTCCGGGGTCTTGGATCGAGCAATCAATATGGTAAACAGAGTAACCCAAAATCTCCAATTTTATTGGATTGTTCTACCAATGTCTCCACTCCTCCCTTGACTATCTATAGCAAAACTATTATCATTACCCAGAGTTCCAGCAAGTTCTTCTACCCTACCTCTCTCAATTTGTGTTTCTACAATAAAGAGAATAGGGGGGGCAAACTTCTTCGCTAGCTCGCGAAGCTCGTTAACTATCGCGACATTGCCCACTCCGTGACAATTCCAGCACAGGGTATTCATTGCGCTCGGCAACCCTCCAGATTGGAGGACGCCGTTGAGTTGTCTTGAAACTTGGTTGTTAAGGACATCCTTGGAGCATTCTCTGAAGCTGCATCTATCTTGGCCCTCTTGGGTTCCTGCTTGGAGCTCGGGCTGATAGGCAAGGGCGGCGCTGGGAGCAAGAGAGGTGTCTCCCCAAGCGTCATACTTGGAACTGCAGGTGCCACCTGCGCCTGGGGGTTTACAGTTTGGTTCTTCTCCATCGGATCACCTTTGGTGCGCTTGCGATTATTGTCAACTTCTGTCATTGTGGCGTTCCGAGTCACTTCATCTTCGGAGAAAGCAGCCGGCCCTGAGGCTGGGCCCCGTCCGCCTGACTAGTTGGCACGTCCCGCGCCTCTACCTCGTCCGCCACGGCCTCCCCTTCCAGTTGTGCGGTTCTGGCCAGGCCCTGGGCCAGCCCCTCGGAACCAGTCTGCGCGAAGCTCCTTGAAAACAAGCGTCGATTTTTGCATGAATCCCATCTCCATGTTCCTTGAACTGGTGCCCTAGGTGGCTACAAACTGCACACCAATCAGGGAGCCTCTCGTACTTGACCTTGAAAATCTTCCTTTCTTCTCGATGAACCAGGCTAACCGCATTCTTTAGGGGGTTAAACACATTGATTCTGACCCGAACCCTGTAAAAATTTCCCTCAAAATCTTGCGACTTAGGCTCCACATAGATGACCTCTCCCACTTTCCTGGCAAGAGCTTTCAGAAGCGGATAGAATCCATCCGGGAGATCATGCACTTGCATCCATAGTTCCATAGTATCCAGCTTCATCAGCGATGGTTTTGTGAATCCATCGTACTCAGCCATAATCACTGCATTACCTTTGTAGTTCCAGGGTCCCTCTTGCATCGCGCACTCCCAGTCACCGAGGCAAGCAAACTGCATCGTGTACAAATTTTCCTCGAGAGGGCGAATCTGTACTGGCTACGCGAGATCCCATGCCGCTCTCATCATCTTGTAAAATCCATACTGGCTATACTTCTTCTCCGTGTGAACTTGCACTATGGCCATCCATCTAGTCGTCTCCGGCGGCAGCAGATCTTCCTGTTCCACCACCACATCGTCCATGTCCTCCTCCTGGAGGCCCAACTCGCTCATCATTGCCTCCAAGTCCCCCGTTCTGGAGTTCGAAGACGACGACGCCATGCTTGTTCCCTAACCCGAGAAAGATTCGATCGGGTGTTTGAGCGGAACCCTAGCCTAACCCCAAGCCGAGAGATACTAGCACCCAGGCCGGGCAACGCTCAAAGAGCCCCCTGATCGGCCAGAATACAAACCTTCAGCGAAGTCGGGGGGAGGGTAGCAGGATCCCTATGGTGGCGCTCAAGTCGCCGCCGAGGGTAGGAGAAACCCTAACGAGAGGGTAGATCGACAAACCCAACACTGCATGATTGAACTCGATCGGACGGCTCGCAAGGAGGTTTGTGCCGGCCAGCATCAGTCGATTGAAATAAAGGGTCTCCTCTAACTTTATTTTGAGACAATATCCTTTTTTTTTCGAGTGACAGGTCCATCTATCTCAACGAAATAAGATAAATTTGTCGGCCCATTCTACAGCCACTCCAGCACATTTCTCAGCCTACACGCAGATTGCCCATTCTACAGCCCATTTAGGCCGTCGCCTACCAGTCTCGTGCCAACTCCCACACATCACCGCCGCCGCAGCCGCCGCCGCCGCCAGCACCGACGCCGAAGAACGGCCGGGAAATGGCCTTGCCGGTGATCCCCAGCAAGCTCCTGGCGGATATCTTCCTCCGCCTTCCCACCCCAGAGGACCTCATCCGCGCCTCCGCCGTCTGCGTCTCCTTCCGCCGCCTCGTCGCCGACCGCGCCTTCCTCCGGCGCTTCCGCAAGCTCCACCCTCCGCCCCTCCTCGGCTTCGTCGACTACAGCGGCTTCCACCCCGCCGAACCGCCTCATCCCTCCGCGCCGGCGGCCAGCGCCGTCGCCGACGACGACTTCGACTTCGACTTCGGCTTCCTCCCCGGGTCCTCCTTGGACTGGACCGTGCGTGAGGTCCGCGACGGCCGCGTCCTCCTCGACAGACCCGGCCGTCACGAGCCCCTCTTCAAGGAGACGGTGGTGTGCGACCCCTGCACCGGCAGTACCTCCTGCTTCCCCCGATCCCCGGTGACGTAGCCGCTTCGGTTGCGGTCCAACTCCTGATAGAGAGGCGGGGCTTCGCCGATTGCTTCCTCGTCCCTTCCGGCGACGAAGAAGAGGCAGACGCAACGGAGGAGACGTCGTTCAGAGTGATCTGGCTGGTGGTGCTTGAAAATAAACCGGTCGCCGCTGTCTTCTCTTCCACCACAGGGCAATGGCGAGCCATTACACCCCTGATTTGGAGCTTACCTGGCTTACAGTTATCGACATGGAAGTTTTGGTTCGTGTCGCGCCACTGCGCGCATGGCTGCTTCTACTGGATTTCAGGTTCAATTGAAAAATTGATCGTGCTTGACATCCGTAAGATGGAGTTCTCCATGGTTGATCACCCACCCTGTGCCAGACATTTGGGCGATGATGTGGCCATCGCGGAGGGAGGCCAAGGCAGGACTATGATGTTTGTGCCTAAACCAGACACAAAATGCCTTATTTATACTGTTTGGTGGCGAAATAATGGTGGGAATTCCACCCAGTGGCAGATGGAGAAGACAATCTCGCTGGATTCTGACTGCGTAATCGAGGGTGCAGTTGGGAGGCACTTGCTCCTATATTATGTCGGAGTCTCGTCGGCCAAGCAAGGTTGTTACACGCAGGACGTCGACACATTGCAGCTTGAGAGGGTGTGTTATTCATGTCCAAAACAGTCACAAGTATATTGCAACTTCCCACCATCGTTATTATCATCACCGACAGTGTCAAGTGGTAAGAGTGTTTAGATCCTTGCTGCACGCTCTTATATTAGTTTACAGAGGGAGTACTTCTTTTCATTTGTAGTTATAACTATCACATAGCTTGTCTGATATACTTGCTAGCTCATTAATGTGATCAGTAAGTATTTGTTACATAGTTTAGTGGTTGCTGCTTTTTTTTGTGCTTGTGGCAAAGCTGATCCAGCTAATTTGTTTGTCTTTCCTATGCGCCATCTTGAGGTAATTAGAGAAGTGAAAGGGAGGATCTAACACACTATAAGTAGAATTCTAGGGGTATTGCGAAATCATAAAAAACACTGGATCATAAGTCACAACAATTGATTCAGTTTTTATGGCAAAGATAATGGAGATTGAATACAAGTTTAAATCAGGACATTGCTGCCAGTTCATCTTTGTAGTGTTCTTTCTTAGACACATTTATTCCAGTCAAGCAGGACTTGTGTTATCTGGAAGTCTTGTGTGCTCACCGTTACAGTTGTAAATTTATCTTTATTGATTCCATACAAAAATTATCTTAAGATATAAGATGCAAAAATGTCTTTTGGTTTCCGATGTGAAAATTTATTCATTCTTTTTAATAAATATACGACACTAAAGTTTTGAATTAAATGCAGAATCACAAGCTATTTTGAATGACGTACCAAATGGTATTATTTGCACTTTTAAGATCAGGATAATCCTTGCTGCACCTCACAATGCATCTTTTTTAGCAAGAATTTTGCTGAACTTAATAGAGATTGGTAGTTCTTTCATGGGAAGGTAATGATGGCATATTGATTGTGTTGTAGTTTGCGGCTTGGCTGGAATTGAGCAATTTTCTTTGCCGTGCCATTAACCCTTTTTTGCACTGAGCATTGTGCACTAGCTTTTGGTCATCAGATTTGGGAACCTTGTCATCAGGCCACAATGGTCGTCTGCTTAGTCCCTGTCTTATCCTTTCACTGTATCTTCCTAAAACATATGTCAGGCCCCGAAACAGTATCGTGCACATCTGGCCATTCATTGGAGATTTAAAGGCTCGAGTTCTTAAGTGCTTTTGGTCCATCAGATTTGGGAACCTTGTCAGTAGGCCACAATGTATAGTCATCTGTTTAGTCCCTGTCTTATCCTTTCGCCGTGTCTTCCTAAAACATATGTCAGGCCTCGAAACGGTATCATGCACATCTGGCCATTCACTGGAGATTTAAGGGCTCGAGTCATTAAATGAACTCATCGCCGAGTTCCACTTACTGCTTCGCTTCACCTCTCTTCATCTGGAGTGCTTGGAGACAATCTAACGGCTACAGTTCAAATTACCTGATGAGCACTATTTACCGACCAACAAAAACTGCTTTAGATTGAATCCTTTTTTACTTTTACCAAAGTGATTATAATCGTCGATTCTTCTTATATAATTATGTTAGCGAAAATGATAAATATTTTCCATGGCAAATCTATTAATACTACTTCTTTCAATCACATATTTATAATGAAGGCTTTTCCAGAGAAACTATACAGAGTTTTTTTTCGACATAGAACTAAATAGAGGTTGCTAATACTGTCAAGGGATGGTAATTATGGACAGATGGATTGTGTAATACTTTGTGTCATGTACTGATGTACAGATGGAGCAATATCTGTGCCATGCCTTTTGGTCCATCACATCTGAAAACTCCTTCACTCGGCCACACTGCACTTTTCTGCTCTATCCCCGCCACAATCCTTGCATCCTGTCCTGGATAAGTGAAGCCTTTTCCAAAGCCATCAAGTCAATCCATCCAACCTGTGGCCATCAAGTCAATCCATCCAATCTACGGAACTTTGCTGTCTGGATTAATGCACTTATCTCAGAGAATCACTCGCTACGGATCTGAATTTTGGCATTCTTTTCCTTGCAACATTTTTTTTGTTTCTTTAGAATACCAAATTGTTTTCAGTTCACACCTATGTCTAGTTCCTATTCTCCTCCGCATGGCATCTATCTTGAGTTGCACCTCTGCAAGTTGGGACACTCTATTTCACCTATAGCAAGTTACTAAATTTTCACCCATGAAAACAAGTTCATCTATAGTGATTTACAGCAGTACTTTCTTCTGGCATGCCTGTCAAAGCTTGAACTTTGTTTTCCTGCATGCAGACGCAACCTTTTACATTTCTTCCTGTTTGCGGTGCACTTTTGTGATTCAAGTTATCATTAGTCTATTGAACTGATTCCTTTTTGGTACTGAACTCCGATAATTTTACAACTAAGCCTTTGTTTAGTCTACTGGTGCAGTTGAACCTGCAACCTAGGAGCCTCTGGCAGATTGCTGTTGGTGCTTTCTATGTGCAAATGCTATTTTTTCCCCTTTAATCACCTTCGTCTCCTTTATGTCTGTGCTTCCTTCTCATCCATGTCCTTCCTTTGAATCAGGGCAACACACATACTATAGAGCACAGCACAGTTGCCTTGGTTGCTGTATGACCGAGCTTAACTTTACAAGTTTCACTAACAGAAAAATATGTTTGCAGAACTTTGCTGAATTTTGTGAGTACTTAATTGCTGGGTTTGATCTTGGGTTATCTATTCATAAGTTGCCTGCATTATTTTTTATCGCATTACAAAGCTTTTCAATGAATATCCAACCATTCTCATCCCAAAGTCACTTGGTCTTCAATGTAACAGTATAATCTTGTGCATGCAGTCCCACGCCACGCCGACCACCGAGGAGTGGACGACGCTGTGCCGGCACCAGAACCACGAGAAGCTGACCTCGCTGGGGGACCGCCGTGCAAGCGCGGTCGTCGCAGCGGCCGCTCGGGCTCCAGAACCCGCGGAGGCGGGTCGCGGTGGACGGGGAGAAGGAGGCTGAGGCTTGACCCGTGGTGGACGAGGGCCTGGGGGCGGATGAGGGGCCAGATCAAGGTGTTGTCCAGGACGGCTGCGACCAAGTCCTTGGGCGGCAGGGGCTTGCCTTGACCAGGATCTGCTAGCAGCTAGCTGATGGGGACATGGAATGACTCGATCCTTTTTGTAAGATTTATACTACTGGTCTGCTGCGTGTTGATCTTTTTGGTTTCAGAACAGAAAACGGTACCGTTGTCAACACCCAAACGGCTTGATCTAGTTACGAAATCAAGCTGCAGTCTTCGAGAGGCAAGATCGGCTGCTGCACGGCTATGTCGCTGTGAGATTTTTTCCATCCAAGCATGAACGCACTAGTTGAACTTGATTCTTGTTGGTCCACTTCTTTGATCCCCGTGTGCTGTTGTAGCAGGCAAGGGCTAAATACCTGGCATCCTGGTTGATCTAGCTAGCTAGCATATGGATCCAGCACCAACAAAGTGAATGATCCCTTTTTCATACAATTTTTAGTTTCTGAACCTTGGCTCCAGGAGGTGCAGAGATGAGCATTCTGGTTGAAATGCGCTCGAGATGCACATGGATTTGCATTTGTCAGTAGCATTCTGTTTAATACTCTATATATGCAGTAGGTCAATCTGACGACTTGCTGTCGCTTCATTTATATACTATTGACATTTTCTACCGTCTGCCGCCCGATAATTAACTTGGTGTTCTTCTGCTGGTTCATGTAATCAACCATATCATGTCCTGGCAGCACTTGGCGTGTCATAGATCTGCATTGCATTGCTGCTGTTGCAAGTGCTTATGCTGGATGCTATGATTATTATTACGATTATTGTTACTCTATTATACATTGTCTTTTGTCGTGCGCTTCTGGCTGCATTCTGATATCGCTGTCCCGGTAAATCGTGTTGATCCAGCCATCTTGTAGTCTTCTCAAGTGTGTGTATCTTGTGATGAAGAATACATCACGGTTGCAGATCCAAGGACGATAGGACGGCAATCAGGCAAGCAGATACTGAACTCAACCCATCAACAATCAGCAGCATCGAGCAAGGCCGAGCAGAGATGTTTTGAAAATTCGTGAATATTTTTAAATTTTGTGAACATACTTAAAAAATGTTTAGCATTTTTAAAAGGTTGAAAATGTTTATAAATTCAAGTACTTTTTAAAGTTCAAGAACATTTTCTAAATTCATAAATTTTTAAAAATTTGCAAACAATTTTAAAATTCTTAAAGACTCTTTGAAACTCACCAACGTTTTTAATTCAAGATTTTTCTCAATTTTTTTTGATTTTTAAAACTACATTTTATTATTTTGCAAATATATTTTTTATTTTTAAAACTACATTTTTATTTTACGTATTTTTTTTTAAATATTCTCTGTGTTTTTTGTCTGTTTTGCTTTCGCTCTGTTTTTTCTTCTATTCTCTGGATGGACCGAGGCCAACTAGGCTGACTAGCCAGCTAGCCCAAGTGAGCATCACACTCATCTTCTCTCTCCTCATACACGTTTGGTCGTCCTTGCATGCCTAGCATGCGAGGCAAGACATCTCAATTTCCTACTCGATGCTTTATATTGTCGATGATTTGCATAGTGCAAAATAGCTTGGTCATCCCCAATGGGAGGCAAGGAACAAGAGCGATCTCTCCCAATTGATTTTTCTAACTGTTTGGTAGTGGTTTTTATTGTATTTTTTGTTATTTGTTTTGAGTGTTTTTCTTTTTGTTTCTTTTCTTCCACCGGTTTTCCTCATGTTTTTTCTTTATTTATTCATTTCCCTATTTAAATCCTTTTTATTTATTTGGAAAACTAGCTTACATCTTTTAAAACTAAAGAATATCTTCTAAAAATGCACGAATATAGTTTTTTTTAAATTTGAGGACAACTTTTGAAAACATGATACTTTTTTTGCAAACTATTTCTAAACTAGAGAACATTTTGTGACATGAGATTTTTCAAAATTATTGAACATTGTTTAAAAACTTGTGAACATATTTTTATAAATTATTCTATTAAAAATTCTAGTGTTCTTAAATTCTTTTTTCTTAGATGTTAAAATCATTTTTTACTGCAACCGATTTTTTACTGCAACCGATTAGTTTGAGAAAATCGCTTGTAGGCCAGGCATCGTTTTGACGCACAGCACTTTCAGCCTACACATCTGTATGGCCCAACGTAGCCCATTGTTATGTTTTTTTTTTGAGGATCAGCCCATTTTTTTATGTCGTCGGCTCATTTCGCACTCCGCAGCAGCGCACACACACATCCTAGTGCGAACTCCCACTGCCGCTGGATTCCTGTTGATCCACTTTTTTCGGTCCACGCGTGTGATGTTGTAGCAGTCAGGGGCTAAATACATGGCATCCTGTTTGATCTAGTATGTGGATCAGCACCGGCAAAGTTGACCCGCTGCAGAAAATGCATGAATGATCACAAATGAACCCCTTTCATACATTTTTCTCATTTCTGAATCCTTGCTTTCGAATGAATGATCAACAGATGTGATGCTGCAGCAAAGTCTGATCAAATTGGTCGAAACCTGGACGAGTTGAAGGAGTTGGTACCGATTATAGAGTCCCAAAAGCATGCATTACTTGATGAAACTTGAGTGCTTTGCTGGCAAAGCAGAGCAGATTGCAAGGGATGCGAAAGATGCAGAGCTCTTAGCGTTTGATGAATGCAGGTGTTTTCATATACTATATCCAACTTAATTGTTCCTATAACTTATGCTCCGGGTGTTGGTTGCAATTATCATGCTACCAAACCTGGATCAAGTTCCAATTATCATTCTCTTGCAAATTAATTTGACCCATCTTATTATGCTAGCTGGACGGGTTAATCTGAAGATTTACTGTTGCTTTATAATAATATTCGATCGATCTCTCGTATTTATATTTATATTTTCAATATATGGTCTGATGGCTTGTTGGAGGCCGTCAACTAACTTGGTGCTTATCTGTTGGTTGATATTTATATTTATGTAATGAACCATATCCTGCTGTCCTGTCAGCACTTGGCGCTCAATATATTTGCATTGCTGCTGATGAAAGTCCTTATGCTGCACGCCAATGAAGAAGCCTATTCAGGTTTGCTGTTTTGGCCTTTTCTCTTGGCTGCATTCTCATGTCACTCTCCGGGCAAATCGTATCGATCTTGTAGTCTTCACCAGTTGCAGATCCAAGGAGGGGAGGATAGGACGGCAACTAGGGAAGCATACTCAAGAACTTACAGCATCAACAACACCGAGAACGGCTGAGCAGAGATGCTTCCTTCGACGGCTCGCCCTGCAGGTGCAGGTGCCGCGGCCTACACGCAGCCGCAGCTGAGGCAGATGAGGGCGCAGTGCATCGTCTTCCTCGCCTTCAAGTATGTTATTCTTGGCCGGTAGCAAGCATCTCAATCTCTGCAAGAATTCTGTTGTTTCTTTCATTCATCCCGTCGTGTGTGTGTGATTATGTGCTAGGAACCAGATGGAGCCCAGGAAGCGGCACCTCGAGATCGCGCTCGGTGAGGATGACATCGACGGAGCCGGCTGCCACGGCGAGACGACGACGACGAGCTCACCTTCTCAAGCCTCGTCGTCCTCTGCCGCACCGTTGCCGCCGCCCCACCTCCTGTCCGTCTCATCGCTGCGGCTGTCCCCGCCGGTGACGGAGCAGGAGCAGGAGAATCGCGAACACAACGACGACCCTGCAGCAGAACATGAGTAATTGATGGTTGTATCCTCTTCTTCCCACGACCAAAAATGAATGAGAGGCTCCTTTTGGATACAAAGTGTTGTTCTCATACATACGTATAACAACTTTGATTAGCCTTGTCATACATACATATAACAACTTTGGTTAGCTTTCTAGTAGCTCATTAGTTTTATCATCCATCTTGTAGATCTTTCTGCGTTTGTGTATATCTAGCGAGATGTAAACAAACGACATATCTGTTAAAAATCTTTACGTACAAGATATAGATTAGCTAGGCCGAATTGTGTGCCTCATCATGCATATTTGTCGGAACTGAAGTACTCTTCCAAATGGTCGGTTAGTTCAACGCACAAGAAAAATACTCTAATATACTATACTGCAGAATAGTCTAGTACTACTTGTATATTGTGATGATATTTCATGCCTATATATATATGTTCTAATACTATGGTTTTTTGTTACTATGGTTAAGAGTAAGGACGATGACGGGGGCAGCTTAAAGAAAAATCCACATGACCTTTATAAGCCCATATAGTTACACGGCCAATGAAGTTAAGAGTATAGCGGAAAAAAGAAGAAGGGTAAAGAGAATGACGGGGACTAGCTTAAACAAAAATCCGTATGAGCTTATATTGTTACACGGCGAATGAAGTTAAGAGTAAGGACTATGACGGGGACTAGTTTGCAATGACACCATTTCCTTAGACGCAATATAAACGCCAATCAAAAGACATGTGAGGTTGTTTATATGGACATTCTAGAGAGGTCGCAATGGCACACAAAAAGTTATTGTTTCTCTATGGGTTTAAGAGCTTTGTCATATGGAAATACTCTGTTTCTAGTTAATTGCAACAAAGTTGACTCTTTATGAAAGAACCGCAACATAGTTTTTTCTCCTGATAAAACTAGCATTAACTCTGTTCATGGCCTATTTTTTTTTTGACTTGGCTGATTTGAGGGTACAACTTAGCAGTGTCGTTGTTGTTGGTTCTTAAACCCATCATGTGCTGAGCCAGCTGCCGAAGTTCCCTTCGCTGTCCGGCACCGTGTATGAGGAAGACAGGACCAAGTTCCCTTCGCTGTCCGGCAACCAGGATGAAGACGACGAGGATATAGACTGGGATGACCGCCTGCATTTCCCAGCCGGGGAGAAGGAGGTCGGCATCTCGAAGAACCTCCGGGACATCATCCACTTGGAGATCATGCTGGACGCCTTCTGCAGCAGGCCTGTGCCTAGTCTGTGGCGCGAACCTCAACACGAGCAGCTGCAGCTGCGGCACTGAGGAGTCTTTGCAGGCCAAGGACGCCAGGCGGCCGGGAACTCTCAAAGACCTCCTGAAGCCTATGCAGAGAAGATGATGATGAGGCAGACAGTGCATTGTAGGTATCTTGTAACCTGTGTGATAGTCTCTAGGATTGTCGTGGCCTCATGGGCAAGATATGCAGCCCGGTGAAAATGCACCGACGATGCAAATCATTCTGGGCGTTCCTCAGAAGTTCATGATTATCATTTGTATTGCCTCATCTTACGGTCGAAAGTAGAAGCCCGCAACGCAATGCTAGGATATTATGTTGTACCGCAAAACCTGACATGATATGTGGGCGAATTTGCGCGACACATGTGATTTGTCTCTTGGGGGGATCAAATTAACTGTATGTACATTTATCACTGGTTAACTCCCTGGGAAGGTTAGATTAAATTGCTGTAACACAAGGCAGAATTAATTCTTCATGTTAATTAGCAAGTGTTATGTTTTTGCTGGAACACTTGCATCTTTCAGGTTTTACTTCTTGTACCAACAGGTAACAGCCCAAAGTAGGGCAACACAGGTTTACTTACAACTGAGCAAAGATAAGTAAAAATAAATAGCATGGCTATACAGAGACACTCCATCAGCTCTGAAAAGAAACTAAGCAGACAAGAGCAGCTCTGAAACAAGGCTAAACACAGAGAGAAAACACAAAGAACGCCTTGAATGCTTGGGTGGAGCACCACAAGAAACAAAGAACATCCATTCATGCATGGCTTTTCCTCCGTGAGTTTCGCGGCGGCGCGCCGCTCATTCACCATGCTCGAAACAAGGGACCAGGCAACAGTGACCTCCACCTTGAAATGTGCAATGTGCCAGGATGTTATGTTGTAGTACAAGACCTGAAATGACATGATGAGTGGATTTGTGCTGAGACTTGAGCTTTGTCTCCTGAAAGGAATCAAATTTTATCTGTATGTGCACTTATCACTGTATGTGTATGTTTTTGCTGGAACACTAGCATCTTTCAGGTTTTACCTCTTGCAAGCCAACAGGTAACAAACCAAAGTAGGTCAACACAAAACTTACTTATAGTTGAACAAAGACAAGTGAAAAAAAGAGACGGTCATACGGAGAATCAGTTCACCAGTCACAACATATAGTAATTAAGTAGACTGAATAAACTACCAGACTAGACATCGAAGAACCTCCGTTCCAGTGCTTGCCTGAGCTGATCACTACACAGGAACACAAAGAACACTCATTCATGCCCTCTCCTCCGCGAGTTTCGCAAGGGCGCGCCGCTCATTCCACAAGCTCGAAACAAGGGACCATGCAACAGCAACCTCCACCTTGCAAAAGCCAAGATCCCAGGTGCCATTGCGAGTGCCGGCCCTCTCCCGCGCGAACACGGCCTCGCCTCGCGCAACAACGACGGCAGCGCCACCACCATCATCGCCGTCTTCTTTGCCAGCGATCTGAGGGGACGCCACTGTTGGAATAATTATGCATCTATGAGATGCCATTAGCAGAATCTAATTGCACCTAGATCACCTCACAACATGAACAGAGAAGGGTTTAGGGTTTCTTTACATGTCACGGGAGTGGACATGATCGCCTGCTCGGTGCAGGCGTGATGCAGGGGTGATGTAGTCGAAGTAGATGTTCTCCTCGACGTCCTGATTCCTTCAGGACGCCACCGGCACTGCCCAGGGACAGCGGCGGCGGCTGGCTTAGGTCTTCCCGTCGCTGCAGCACTCCCCCTGATCGGATGGGGTGAGAGAATATCGGGAGGAGAGTAAACCTTACGTGAATTGTAATCTCGCAGGTGCCCAGCTCTCTCCCGTATCCCTTTTAATATGGCGCTGGCGACAGGGGACCCAAAACCTGAGTTGGTTTTTGGGCGCCCCCGATCAGGGCGCGTTAGTTCTGATCGAGGCTCACGTACGTTGGTACGTGGACCCCTTCACTTATCGTTATCCCTTTATCCCTTTTTTTTTCTTCTGTTAGACTAATAGATCTAACTGGCCTGTTTAAGCCGTCAGATCAAAACCAACATTCTCCCCCTTGATCGTTAGGCTTAACTTCATTCGCCCATTCTATATAGGAATGATGTACCAAAGTGAGGTGTTACAACAGCTCAAAACGCCATAGAACCTCAACACTTATAGTACACCCGCCTATTTCGAAATGGAAAACATTTTACTAATTGGGGAGTGGTTTATTTTAATGGTCCTCTTATTCCAGAATCATCAGGCCTCCAGTAGTCCCATGCCGGCAACATGCTCACGAAAGATACTGGGTGGTAAGCCTTTTGTTAGCGGATCCGCAAGCATATGCTTCGTTCTTATATGTTTAACATCAACTGTTTGATCCTGGATTCTATCTTTCACAACACGATACTTTATGTCAATGTGTCTGGCAGCATTACTTGACCTGTTGTTACTCGTATAGAAAACTGCTGGTTCATTATCGCAGTACAATAAAATTGGTTTAGATATGCTGTCAACCACTTTAAGTCCGGGTATAAAATTCTTTAGCCATACAGCCTGCCCGGTGGCCTCATAACATGCTACAAATTCTGCTTGCATCGTAGATCCAGCAGTTAACGTTTGTTTGGAGCTTTTCCACGATATAGCTCCTCCCGCGAGTGTGAATATATAACCTGACGTGGATCTCATACTATCCACACACCCGGCAAAATCAGAGTCTGAATAACCAACAATTTCTAGGTTATCAGTTCTTTTATATGTAAGCATGAAGTCCTTAGTTCCTTGCATATAACGCAAGACTTTCTTTGCGGCCTTCCAGTGGTCCGGTCCTGGATTTGATTGGTATCTGCCAAGCACCCCGGTTACAAAACATAAGTCTGGGCGTGTACACACTTGAGCATACATGATGCTTCCAACAGCTGAAGCATAAGGAACCGACTTCATCTGATCAGTTTCACATTGGTTCCTCGGACATTGAAATGTCCCAAACTTATCGCCCTTAACTATAGGAGCAGGTGAGGGTGAGCACTTATGCATATTGAATTTTTTCAGTACTCTCTCAAAGTATGCCTTTTGAGATAGTCCTAACGTTCTTCTGGACCTATCTCGATGAATCTCGATGCCGAGGACATACGAGGCTTCACCAAGATCTTTCATATCAAAACTGGATGACAGAAAATTCTTGGTCTCATGCAGCATATCCTTATCGCTACATGTCAACAATATGTCATCAACGTATAGGACTAAAAATGTGAACCTACTGCCTTTAAACTTAACGTATATGCAGTTGTCCACAACATTTTCGGTGAAACCAAAAGTTTTGATAATTTTATCAAACTTGAGGTACCACTCTCTTGAAGCTTGCTTCAAGCCATAAATTGATTTCTTTAGACGACATGCTAAATGTTCCTTTCCTTCCACAACAAAGCCTTCTGGCTGAGCCATGTAAACATCTTCTTTTAAGTCACCATTTAGAAATGCCGTTTTAACATCCATTTGGTGTAGTTCTAGGTCGTAATGAGCTACTAATGCCATTATGATTCTGAAAGAATCCTTGGTTGACACAGGGGAGAAGGTTTGCTTATAATCAATGCCTTCTCTCTGTGTATACCCTTTTGCCACTAGCCTTGCCTTGAACCGTTCGACATTCCCTTTGAAATCATACTTGGTTTTGTAGACCCACTTGCAGCCTACTTTCTTAGCTCCATCGGGAACTTCTACTAATTCCCATACATCGTTTGAGCCCATAGATTTCAACTCGTCTTCCATGGCAACCAACCATTTGGACGAATTTTCGCTTTTAATGGCTTCCTTATATGAGGTTGGATCCTCCACCTTTCCCATATCATTCATGTCCTCCATCAAAAAAGTGATATAATCATCTGATATGGCTTTCTTCCTCTCACGCCGTGGTCTACCCATGGGCGGAGGTGGTGGTGGAACATCATCATTTTCATTATTTTCTCGGAGATCCTCATTTGTGTTTGGATTCTCATTATTAGTTTCTGGATCACCATTTGACTGAGAGACTGAACCGTGAGATTCAGGATCATCAGATGTCACATTTCTTCGTATTGGAAAAACAATCTCTTGGATAGTCGGGGATGGTACACAAACCCGCTTCTCCTCAAGATTGATCTCCCTTAAATTTGTGACCTCATTATCCTCAAAAATTACCGCTTGTCTAGTCTCCACAAACTTGGTGGTGTGTCTTGGACAATAAAAACGATATCCCTTTCCCCTATGAGGGTATCCAACGAAGAAACAACTAACTGTTTTTGGATCCAGTTTCTTAAGTTGTGGATTGAAAACTTTAGCTTCAGCAGGACAACCCCACACCCGTAAGTAATTCAAGCTCGGTTTCTTTCCCGCCCACATCTCGTAAGGTGTGTTCGGTGCTGACTTAGTTGGAGCAAGATTTAGTATGTGTGCAGCTGTCTTTAATGCCTCTATCCAAAGGCTTACTGGTAAACTAGAGTGACTAAGCATGCTTCGCACCATATCCATAAGGGTGCGGTTGCGGCGCTCGGCCACACCATTTTGTTGTGGTTCACCAGGCATTGAGTACTGAGCAATGATTCCATTTTCAGATAAGAACTTGGCAAAAGGTCCAGGAATCTGCCCATAAGGAGCATGCCTACCATAATACTCTCCCCCGCGATCAGACCGTACAACTTTGATTTTTGCGTTCAGTTGATTTTCAACCTCCGCTTTATAGACTTTGAATTTCTCCAAAGCTTCCGATCGGTCACGTATGGGATAAATATACCCATAGCGGGAAAAGTCATCTGTGAATGTAATGAACGAATCAAAACCATCTACAGACTTAACATTAAGGGGTCCACATATGTCGGTGTGAATTAATTCTAAAACCCTTGTGGCTCCAACTGCTCCTTTCTTAATTGTTTTTGCAAATTTTCCTTTAATGCAGTCGACACATTTGTCTGCATCTGAGAAGTCTAATGGGAGGAGTATTTCATTTTTAACTAAGCGTTCCATTCTTCCCCTCGAAATGTGGCCCAAACGACAATGCCACAATTTCAAAGAATTACTTACTCCTTTCCATTTCTTCTCAACATTAATTGCATCACTCACATGCATAACTGAATCATTATTAAGAGATAACATGTATAGTTGGCCTCGTCTAACACCGATGCCTACATTCTTATTACATTTGATCAAAACAAATTGTTTCTTGCCAAAATGGCACTCATACATATCATCATCTAAACAAGAAACTGAAATCAAATTCCTACTTAAGGTAGGCACATAAAGAACATTATTCAATCTAAGAGTGTGGCCAGTGTGTAGCTCCAACGTGAGAGATCCCACAGCTTCAACATCGGCCTCAACTCCGTTCGCAACCTTAAGCTTTCTTGTTCCTCCTCTTATGGTTTGGATTGTATCGAATCCCTGCATAGAGTTAGCAACGTGAGTGGTTGCCCCTGAATCAATCCACCATGACTTTATTGAAAAATCAACATAAAGTGATTCATCTACAAAAGTAATTTCATCAATACCTCTTTTGTTCATCCATTTTAGAAAGCCTGGGCAGTCCCTTTGATAGTGTCCCTCTTCTTTGCAGAAGTTACAAGCATTTTCTCCAGCAGTGGAGCTGCTAGGAGCAGAAGAACCACCGGCTTCTTTACCCTTGAATGCCTTAGGGTTGAATGGCTTAGTGCCTTCTTTCTTGACTTTCCTTTTCTGAGGCTTAGGGAAACCTTGTCCGTCATGCTTTCTCTTGTTAGAGCCAACATGAAAGACATGGTCTTTCTTCTGCCTCATGATCCTTTCTTCCTCCTGGACGATCCTTGCGGTCATCTCAGAGAGTGGCCATTTTTCCTTTAGAGAGTTATAGTTGACCTTAAATTGTTCAAACTCTTCAGGAAGAGACTCAAGAATAATTATGACAAGAAGGGCTTCACTTAAAGAACACTCCAAAGCCTTAAGCTTGGTGAAAGCATTTACCACCCTCAATATGTGCTGCCTAACATTTCCGTCAATAGTGTATTTCTGAAGAAGTTTAGCAAAAAGCTCATGAGCATACACTTTGTCGGAGCCTTTAAATTGCTCCTCCATTTCAGTGAGGAAATCTTTAGCAGTATCTTTCTTAGGGAGTGCTTCAGAAATGTCCGGCGATATTGTCGCTTTCATGATGAGAAGCGCAATATGGTTGGACTTATTCCACTTTTCCATCTTAACATCATACTCCTTGAGTTCTGCATACCCTGTGACACCTGCCACAGGTGCCACAGGTTTTTCTTCCCTCAAGGCATAGTCAAATTCATTACAACCCAAACATAATTCGACTTGGGACTTCCAACGAGGGAAGTTACTCCCCGTAAGTGGTTCGATCGTGTCGGACCGGAATGGAGCGGAAGCTGAAATCATCATAAAGGTTCATAAGTAAAGTTGCATGATTATAAATTTACGTTGGTAAATAAACAAACATGCCAAGTATTTAATTTCAACTCCATGTCAAAACACCGTTGGGCAGAAAAAACATGGAATGAAAATATCACAGGGGATGACTCGTAATAATAAAACAACGTTGGTCCGAATTAAAATTAGAGTCATTTCATTCTCAATTTAAACATCAACATTAAAAAAACATTATCATTATTTGATGTCTAAAAAAAAACTTCATCATCCGAAAACACATAATAAATCCTGAATAAAATATCTCGTTGGTTCAATTTTACCCAGAATAATAATGTGTTTATTACATTTTTACGCATTTTCTGGTTTAAGCAGTGCAAATCATAATATTTATTAACTTAAACGCACTGGAAAAACAGAAAATCGCGACAGTGATTTTGGCCCAAAATCCCCACGGCTGTCCGAAATGCAGCTCAGTCCAGTAGCGTAATTTTTTTTTGCTGGACTGAAACTACCTGGGCTGAAGCCCGCGGCCGGATATGGCCCGTTAAGCACCCGACGGCCCGGCTGGGAGCCGCGCGTCGCTTTCAGTCGTCGGATCGAGCCGACGGCTCGGATCGCCCTGCAAGTGAGCAAAACAGCCGGCTGGGTCAAACCCTAGCCATTTCTTCCCCTCCTCCCGATTCCCACACTCACTGGCGTTTGACGGCGGCCCGAGGCGTGACGGGGTTCGACGGCGGCCCGAGGCGCGCCGGCCATGGCGGCGCGGCGGCTGCGCTCGCCGGAGGAGCGTGCAGCGGGGTGAATCCCGCGCGCTCCCCCGTCGAACGTGGCCCCGGCGTCCGTGCTCATGGCGCATCAGGGGAGGAGGGACGCCGGCCACCGCGACATGTGGGGTGACGGCGACGAGCTCGTCCAGTCAAGTGGCGGCGGTGGCGGCTAGGAAACGTTCCGCGCGTCGCTTCGGTGGGAGGCGACGGCGTCGCGGCGTCTCCGCCCTCGCACCACTTGATGCAGTGTGGGCCCCGAAGGGAAAGGCGGCTACGCGGCGCATTAGGTGAGCCTATGCCTCATTCTTCTCCAATTCGTGTTCATCAGTGCTTATATTGGATTAAAAACAGCCCTAATTAAAGAATTAGGGTTCTACCGAAATTGGGGATTTTTCTAGGGTTCTTCAACATGGGGTTTTGCTACTGTATGTGTGCTATGTATCCCTCTGCCTTCTAATTTGATAATCCAAACGGAAACAGATACTTGAAAGAGGACCAAGTTAAATTAACAGAAACTTAATCATGAGCATTAATTCTTCAGAGGCTTAATTAAAACTGATTAAGCATAATGGCAGTGGAGATCCGTGGCAAATTAGAATACAACATGAGGGCATTAAGACAGTAGCATGCATATTTGGGCTAACCAGGGGTAAAACTTTCAATCTTGATCATAAACCCTAAACATGTCATTGATCTAAACATGATAGTGATCTACTGATCAACAATAAAGGAATCTATTGCAATCAAGATTGGCGACTGATACCATTGTTGGAATAATTATGCATCTATGAGATGCCATTAGCAGAATCTAATTGCACCTAGATCAACATGAACAGAGAAGGGTTTAGGGTTTCTTTACATGTCACGGGAGTGGACATGATCGCCTGCTCGGTGCAGGCGTGATGCAGGGGTGATGTAGTCGAAGTAGATGTTCTCCTCGACGTCCTGATTCCTTCAGGACGCCACCGGCACTGCCCAGGGACAGCGGCGGCGGCTGGCTTAGGTCTTCCCGTCGCTGCAGCACTCCCCCTGATCGGATGGGGTGAGAGAATATCGGGAGGAGAGTAAACCTTACGTGAATTGTAATCTCGCAGGTGCCCAGCTCTCTCCCGTATCCCTTTTAATATGGCGCTGGCGACAGGGGACCCAAAACCTGAGTTGGTTTTTGGGCGCCCCCGATCAGGGCGCGTTAGTTCTGATCGAGGCTCACGTACGTTGGTACGTGGACCCCTTCACTTATCGTTATCCCTTTATCCCTTTTTTTTCTTCTGTTAGACTAATAGATCTAACTAGCCTGTTTAAGCCGTCAGATCAAAACCAACAGCCACCACGGAGACAACCAGCTTCCCCCCCTCGAGGTCCACCGACACGACACGCCTCGAGAGCTCGACCGCTCCGGTCGAAGGGCTGATCGGCATCTCCCCATCCCGGGAGTCGAGTAGCAGCACCTCTCCTTCCCTCACGGTTGTGACCTCGGCGACGACGCACCCCCGGAGACCCTCTGGCCACACACTGTCGATGATCTGGACACCAATGACGGTCGCCTCGACCGAGGGGTCCAGCGGCGCGTAGGCAAGCTCAATCGTGCACCGGTCGCAGAGGATACCAGAGCGGATCACATGTGTGGCAAGGTAGGTCTGGGGGTAGTTGAAGATCCCGAAGGCCAGCATCTCGTCCTCTTCGGGGTACGTCTTGCTCTTCACCTTCAGCTGAAACTCAATCGTGATGGGGTCGATGATCACGATCGCGCGCGACGGGCCTGTCAGTAGTAGATATGGATCCTACAAAGACGATAAGAAATGTGGTAAATATATCTCCAGCCAGTCAAATCAAGTAGGTTCATCCAAATGTCCAAACAGATGGATATTAAGAATGATGGGAAATATATTTTAACATAAAACAACCGATAGAAACAAATGATGCATGGTGTATGCCTCTTGGGTTAGGATTTGACAGTTATCCTCGGTGCGGTTGAAGAGGAAGTTGCGATTGTGATCCGATGTGTCCCTGGCGGCGACCAGGCCATGTACATGCAGCGGCCACTTGACGCCGTCTTCGAGGTCGGCCACTCGGATGTTGAAGATCTGCATGGTACAATGAGGTCTCGCGTAGTTCGGGATGGGTCCGGATGTGAAGCGCATGGGACCAAGACTAGCTGCAATGTCGCATGAAGCAAAATTAAGCTATGTTTTGGTCACAGGAACGCATAGATTTTGTTGTTATCAGTAAACAAGACACATCCATGATAAATAAAGCTGGTTAGATAGGGTCTCGGATTTCGCCCTTTTTATATATTGAGAACATTGCACACAGTTAACAACATGGCCTTTGGAGGACTAACCACTCAGATGACTAATCTAAGAGTGAGGTTGATTAATTTGTGGCTGTTTCTTTCTCATCCGTAGCCACAACTAATCTTTTTTTTTGAACCCGGCTAATCAGCCACAACTAATCTATGAGCACAATCCAATGAATGAATCAAAAATATATAGGTAGCTAGTGATGCGAGTAAAACAGGGGAGCTAGAGGTGTTGCTATAGTAGCATTGTTATTACTCTGGTCATCGAAGGAGCCGAATTTGCCGGCGAAGCGGCTCTCCCACAGCCCGCGGTACCTCGCGATCCGACCTTCCTCCCTGTAAACCTCCTCCTCCTCCTCCTCCTCCTCCTCCTGCGTCGTCGTCTCTGGCGGCGGCGGCGGCGGCAGCGGACATGGAGGTGTGCTGTTAATATCCTCATCTTGGTTCTCCCTCCTCACATCCTTCACCTTCTCCGCTCTCTGCTTTCTGGTGGCACTGGCGTCCTCCATCCCCGCCAGCCCGCTGCTGATCAGCTCCTCCATCGCCGGGGATCGAGGAATCAAACGATCGATCGATCGCTTCCCTCTGCCGCTTTACTTTGTATAACTAGGTTTAGTTTTTTTTCTGTTGACAGTTGGATCAAACGTAATAAGAAAACACGCACGCGGTCACCAAACCAAACGGCCGGGGGGACATAACTTTAGGAACGTGCTGACTTGGCCTGATTTGATTTGAAAGAAAAAAAAAGGCCTAGGGCCACCCGGTGAAATTGGGGAGGGGCTAATTAGTTGAGGGGGTAGGTTACGTTTTTTCAGGGTCAGCCGGTTACGTTTTTTGTTTCTTTTTTTGAACATAGACGCAAGCGCTCATACATACGCGCATACACTCACCCTTTTAAACGCACGCATGCACGTACTATCCCTATGAGCACCTTCAAGAGACTGAACCGGCATATTATATTGAGATTTACAAAGTCACCGTAGGCGCCGCGTCGTCGACCGAAACGTCTCCTTCCACTGAAAGCGCAACGCCAGAAATCCTGAAATAAATATGTTTTTTTGTCTCTATATAAGGGACAGGGGTCAGGGTAGGTTACGTAGGTTGGGTTCAGAATTTGTGTTATGTGAAGACGACAGCTTAATTAAGTTTTAGGCCCGCAATACTAACACTTTCAGCCCACAGCACAATGTATCCCACTTTAATATACTAGCACAAATGCCTATGTGTTGCAACGGGAGAAACAAACTCAAGCCTCTCCCTCTACCGACTTGTAATTCTTGGTGCGTTGCAATCGTCACATTCACTTTACGTGGTTCAACACAAGTCATGTATTGACATATCAGGCATTGTATTTCCTTATTTACCGCAAACAACAATGATTCCCATTGCGAATTATATCAAGGTATGAGGCTATCAGCCTCTTGACTGAACATAAGCTCTGTACACTTCACTGTCACCACCGCCCACCTTCTTCATCTCTACCATGAACTTGGGCTTGTTTCCGGCAGCAAACTATGTTGTGTTTTTCCACCATGGCCATCGAACCATGGTTTGAAAAATGAACCAGCGAGAGTAAACTTATTGTTCTAATCATCATGTAAATGAAAGCAAAATTAATATTCACGAAGTTCATCTCATTGGCTGTAAATCAATCAATCAATTACTTGCACTTTTCACCACCATGTCACCGGCCTATCAGTCGTGCATGTATCCATCCGATATAATTAGAGCCCCAATCAGCCTACTCCTTTAGTCCTTTTCTTCACCCATCCGATTCAATTATAGCCACAATCAAGTTGGCGCATCCGGTTGCATGCCCCTCCTCCTTTTGTTCCTCCATCCGATTTAATTAATTAGAGCCACAACCAACGAAGCTCGCACATCCGTTAAGCGTTCCTCCTCGCTTTTCTCAATTTATTCCTTCGTTGTCTTTGTTTCTGCTTCTTGAGGCTTGCTGCAAAGGCGATTTGTAAACGTATATAAAATGATTTTTTTGAGACAATTCGCAAAGCTTTATTACGTCGTCACCAGTTGAACCGGGACGAAAGAGAGGTTTCCGGGCTGACCTAACCACACACGGCGGCCGACCCCAAGTTTCAAAGCATGCTTTGCTAAATTGTGAGCCTCCATATTGGAGCTCCTAAATTCATGAACGAAATTACAAGAATTAAAACTGCTAGAGTAGACTATGATTTCATGCACGATCGCTCCATATTCCGCTCTGTTCTTCTCATTTATGCTGTCTATCACCTCCTTGCAATTAGAGGCAACATGAATTGACTGTAGTTGGAGATCTTCCGACGGTGCTAGTGCCTCCCTCCCTGCCAAAGCTTCTAAGGTGGTCGGGTTAGTGATCGCTGTGAAACCCAACGTTGACGCCCCCAAGAACGCCCCAGACTCATCTCTTGCTATTGCTGCAATGGTTCCCACGCCACGCCTTTCTGCAACTGCTGCATCCACATTAATCTTTGACATATTGCATGGCGGCTTAAGCAATTGCTTCGGTCTCTGATTCATCTGGCCGGACGTTCTCACCGTAGGAGCCCTTGTCTGGGTCTGAAACTCTGAAATATATCATTGGATGAATAGATGCGTAGACATAGGAGATTGGTGGATATCCTCATAGACCGCTTTCCTTTTCGCACTCCAAATAGCCCATAGTGTAACTGCCAACAACATGAATTGTTGCGCGTTTAGTGCATTATTCAGGGCAAACAACCACTACCTAGGGTCATCATTGCTGTATTGGCTCAACTTGTCAACTAAGTCCTCATCAGAAAGAGCCCAGATACAATGTGCGTTAGTGCAGTCCAACATCGTATGCTGCCAAGAGTCCCGGGCGCCACAAAGCTTGCATGCTTCAGAGACACTCATATTTCTGTGTACAAGAACATCTGCGGTCGGGATCGAACTTCTTGCTAGTCTCTACAGAAACTGTTTAATCTTTGGAGGTAGATTAACTGCCCATAGCAATGACCACGAACTGCTGTCAGGCCCAGTAGCCGAGGTTCCCTCATCCTCGTCTATCCAAGATTCCCTAGCGATCTTTGTATGTATAATCAACCTATACGCCGATCGAACTGAAAAGCCACCCTTCTTCTCCGCACTCCATGCCCAGAAATCAGAAATGTTTCTTGTGCAAATTAAGTGGTATGCTCAATATTGCCTCAGCATTGATTGGCAAAAATACCGAACGGACTAGTGCTTCATTCCAAGTGGCAGTTGCAACTGTAATCAGTTCCGAGACCATATTCGGTGGCGATGGGACCCTTGATGTGATCGGACTCATCATGCCCTGTCTCGGAAGCCAGTTGTGCCTCCAAATACGCGTGGTTTGCCCATTCCCAATGCGACGTATGATCCCAAGCTTAAGCATGTCCCGTCCATCCAAAACCGCCCTCTAAATCTGAGACGGCCTCCCGCCAAGTTGAGCTTCGAGCAATGTGGTCTCCGGAAAGTATGCCGCCTTTAATATTCTGGCACTTAGGGAGTCAGGTTCTGTAAGTACTCTCCAAGCTTGCCTAGCAAGCAACACAAGATTGAAAATTTCCATATCATGAAAACCCAGACAGCCCAGGTGTTTTGGCCTTGTCATGACATCCCACGACGCCCAACTAGGTTTTCTCCTGCCTGCTTTACTACCCCACCAAAATTGACGTATAATAGTCGTGATGTTGTCACACAAGCCACGAGGAAGTCTGAAGCAGGCCATAGAGTAAACCGGCAGAGCTTGGGCCACAGCCTTAATAAGTACCTCCTTGCCTGCTGTCGATATGAGTTTCTCCATCCAGCCTTTCACCTTCTCCCAAACCCTGTCTTGGAGATATCTGAAAGTTCTCATCTTCGACTGCCCCACATCAGTTGGCATACCTAAATATTGATCACTCAGAGATTCATTCTAGACATTGAGCGTGTTTTTGATGTTATCCCTCACAAGTTGCGGGGTCCCCTTACTGAAGAATATAGATGACTTGTTGTGGTTTACCCTTTGTCCGGAAGCATTATAGTATATATCCAACATGTTTGACACCTATGTCGCCCCCTGAACACTTGACTTGAACAGCAACCGACTATCATCGCCGAAGAGAAGGTGGTTGACAGCCGGAGCTGTGGGTGCCACCTTTATCCCACTGAGTGCTGATGATCGAGAACTGGTTTTTAAAAGGCACGAAAGGCCCTCTGCTGCGATCAAGAAGAGGTAGGGGGAGATCGGATCTCCCTGACGGATGCCACGTGAAGGCAAAAAACTCTCAAGTCTTTCTCCATTAAACTGAACTGAGAACGATACCGAACTGATCATCCCCATTACTATGTCCACCCACTGTTGGTTGAAACCCAGCTTGATCATGATTGCTTGAAGATAAGACCAGTCCAGCCTGTCATATGCTTTTATCATATCCAGCTTTAAAGCGCAGTAGCTATTGGACTTTGCCTTGCTGCGTTTCATAAAGTGTAAACACTAATATGCACACATGATATTGTCAGTTATCAGTCTACCTGGAACGAAGGCTGACTGCTCTTCGGAGATGATGTCTGATAGCACCACTTTCAGCCTGTTTGCAATGACCTTTGACGCTATTTGTAGATAACATTACATAAGCTTATAGGGCGGAATTGAGTTAGCAGGGTTGGATTTATCACCATGGGTATAAGCACCAAGACCGTGTCATTCACACATTCAACGCTCTCCTCCCCTCGAACGATTCTCAACACCGCCTTTGTGACCTCCTCCCCACATAAGTCCGAGTGACGCTGATAAAAGTGTGCTGGAAAGCCATCCGGCCCCGGAGACTTTGTGGGAAACATCTGAAAAAGTGCTACTTTCACTTCTTCACTTGTATAAGGTGCAGAGAGTTGTTCATTCATTCGTGATGTTACTTTGACCGACACATGTTGCAGCACTTGATCAATTCCCGTGACACCTTCCGTTGAGTATAGATCTTTATAGAAATCAAACACCATGCTCTTTAGTGCTGCTTTGTCATCGATCATGACTCCCAAGGAGTTGGACAACGCTGACGCCACATCTGGCTAGCTCTCATATGGAAAAACCTCGTATTCTTGTCACCGGAAGCTAGCCATTCTATGCATGACCGTTGACGCCACATCATCTCCTCCTAATGGTATAGCTCGATGAGTCTCTTGTTGATCTTAAGTTCAGCATGAGTCGGCCCGACCCTAGCTGGCTCCCCTCGAAGCCGATATAGCTTAGGATTTAGGTGCTTGATCTCCTTCCGAACAGACCCAAAGATCTCCCTATTCCATCTGCCTAGGTTGTTTGATAATGCCATAAGTTTTTCCCTGAGGCCCTCCATTGTTACCGGACTCTGATCCTCGCTCCAGTGTTTGGTGATCGTGTCACGTCAGGTCTCATGCGACTCCCACATTACCTCGTATCTGAATGGAGGCTTCGCCGGCGGACGCTCATTGTCGCCTCTCAGGCCGAATAGAATAGGACAGTGGTCGGAGCCCGCTGCAGTTTCATGTTTCAGATTTTCCTCTGGATACTGAGCACTCATCTCGGCCGATATAAGGGCCCGATCCAACCTGCACCTAGTGTAACTGCCGCCTGTTACTCTCTTTTCGAAAGTCCAAAAATTGCCCTCATAGCCTAAATCCATGAGCATGCAAACATCAATAGCATCTCGAAACCCTTGAATCTGGGCATTACTATGTTCTCCTATGCCCTCATGTTCTTCTGGACGTAGCACTTCATTAAAATCGCCTATGCACACCCATGGAAGGTTGCTTGAACTTGCTATTCCCTTCATGGTGTCCCACGTTTGATGTCTCAAGTGTGTTCGGGCCTCCCCATAGAAACAAGATGCTCGCCACTTATCATAACCCGGTTCATCGATAGAGCAGTCTATATGATACCCTGAGTACCCCCAAATCTCAATTTTTATTGGATTGTTCCAAAAGATACCAAGGCCGCCACTCCGGCCATTACTACTAACTGCAAAAGAATTATCAAAGCCCAAAGTGCTTGCTAAATTTTCTACCCAAACTCTATCTAGTTGAGTTTCAACAATACAAAGTAGGGTAGGGACAAATCTCTTCGCTAGTTCGCGAAGTTCTCGAACTGTCGTGGCTTTGCCCGCACCGCGACAGTTCCAACTTAAGATACTCATTGTGCCCGGCGGTACTCCTCTCGCGAGCCCGCGAATTTTGCTTCCGAGCTGCTGCCCAACTGCTTGATGATGCTCTGACTATGGTTCACCTGTTCAGTCGCTGGCTCCATCCGAGCACGCTTAGGATCTTGCTTTGGGGGCGGGCTCAATGGCAACTGTGGTGAGGGTAAAGCAAGTAAATCAGCCCCCTTTGATGTCATCTTGTATCCCCTCTGTATGTTGGCTATTGCATCTGAGACTTGAGTATGTTTTCTGTTTCCATCCGCATCAGCCATGTGTTCATCCGTATCGGGATTGTTCGGCGCTTGCTGTCCCATGCCCTTGGCTTTTCCCCTGTTGCCGCTTCTTTTTCTCCCAGGTCCTGGCCCTGCACCCCTAAACCAATCTGCCTTGAGACGCATGAACACCAGAGCTGATGGTGGATGCACACCGTCTCCATGTTCCTTGTAAAGGTGTCCCAGCCTCCTGCAAACAGCACACCAGTTTGGGAGGCGCTCATACTTCACCCGAAAGATCATTCTCTTTTCTCCTACCTTCAATGACACAACATTTTTCAGGGGTTTACCCACATCGACCTTGACCTGCACCCAGTGGAAATTGCTTTCAAAATCATGCGAGGCTGGTTCCGCGTACGAAGTGACCAAGCTTCGAGGCAAGCGATGGGATCTGGGATACATAGCCATCTGGAAAGTCATGAATCTGAGCCCTCCAGCCGATCCAGCTTGATAGAGGACGGCTTTGAGAAGCCATCATACGGTGCAATCATCACCGCATCACCTCGAAAAGCCCAGGGTCCATCCCCCATTACTCGCTCCCAATCCCCTAGACAAGCAAACTGGAGAGTGTACAAGTTGTCTTCCAGGGGGCGTATGTTGACCTTCTGAGCAAGGTTCCAGGCCGCACGCATGTTTCTATAGAACCAATATTGGCTATACTGTTTCTCAGTATTCACCCTGGCCACCGCCATCCATCGAGTCACTTCCGGCGGCACAGATCGTTGATCGATCACCACATCGTCCAGATCCTCCTCAGAGAGGCCCAACTCCTGCATCATAGCCACCAGATCATCCGGATCACCCGACCCCGGAGCTTCTGTCGCCATCTTCTCGATTCCCTTGCCCGAAAGTGGAAAAACTACCAGGCTGTGTGACCTAACCCTAACCAAAACCCGCCGCCGCTAGTTCGTCACCCGGAGAAGGGAAACCGAGGCTAGACGTCACACCCGTCGGGAGACAGAGAGTACTCGGCGGGCAGGGGTAGGGGAAGAGATCTCAACGCACGGCGAGAGTCGCCGTCGAGAGGATAGAAAAACCCTAGAGAGACGTATATAAACTTATGGAACTAGAACTGTAGCGCGCCTTTGCAGTTCCATCAGTTGTGAGATACTGGGCCGCGGCCCGGCTTGGAGCGCCATAGCGCTTCGTGGCGCATAAAGCGCTGCATACGAGGCCTCGATCGGGGTCGTGAGAAGAGAGAGATAACCCTAATCCCCAAATCCTTGTCACAAATCCATAATCGGAAGCCCCCTCGTGGTGATGGGTGATGCCGCGAACGCCTCCGGTCGGCGTTGGCTGGCCTCAATTCTCCTCTCCCGTAAACTGCGCCTCACCGACAGCAGGAACGAGACCACGGCCACAACCGAATCCAAGGATGGCTTCACCATGGCGGTCTCCTTCTGGATGGCCGACCCACCGCAACTCATCATTTGAAAACAAGCAAACATCTTATTTTTATGGCGCATCATGTCCCATTGACTTTGATCTGAGAATAAAAAGGAACATAAACAAAAAAATTTGTGAGGGCAAAGGAAAGAGAGAAAGGGGAGCTCATCACCTACCATGGCCCAAAGCAGGGTAAGGTCCTGCCTCTGCATCTAGTACCGTCCATGACGTTGCCTGGCACTACATGAGTTGCCAAGATGTCTTCATTTTTTTGAGTTAGCGGCGCCCGTTAATCAGGCGGCCGCGGCGGTGTCCCATACGCCCGTCAGAGTCGTCTCCCAGTCTCGCGCCATGGGCTCAAACGGCGATGGAAGTGAGGCATGGAATCAAGCGGTGGTGGTGGCTAGTGGAGACGTGAGATCAAGGGCTGAAATCACATATTTGACCTGAGGACGAAATCAAATCACAAACTAACCTGGTTACAAAAAAATTTCACTCTGCTGACCCTTTGGTGTGGCGCCCGACAGCTGGGCGCCGCACCCTACTGTGCAGCGCCCATCACTTAGGCGTCACACTTCCTGCCAGCGTGGCAGCCCTGGTCCAGTTGCGGCCCCACACGCACCTGTGCAGCGCCTAAGGGATAGGCGCCACACTGTGACGTGCAACGCCTATACCTTAGGTGCTGCACAGTGACTTAAGCGCGGCCGCCCCAGCCCGACCAGGCAGTTTCTTCATCTCTCCGCTCTCTGGACAGAGAGCAGCGGCGGCGCCCCCATCTAATCCCCCCCCTCACCCCTCTCCGATCTGAAGATTTGATCTGTGGATTCGATCCCCAATCCATCCTACTAGGTAAACTCTTCCGTTCTCTTTCTTTTGCTCCGTAAATTTGTTGCCATTTTAGAGATTTGTCCAAGATTTGATGGAACCCTTGATTTGTTTGATTTGCTCGATTTAGGATGTGTATTCATATTGGTAGTACCGTAGTGTTATTTATTTGTTAGTGAAACCCTAGATTGTTTAGTTTTTTTAGATATATATGAGATGCCTATTTTTATAGATAACTATGAGATGCTGATTTTTGTAGACATATATGAGATGTTTGTTTAGATATATATTAGATGTTGAGTTCATTTGAAATATTAGATGTTTAGTTTATTTGAAATATTAGATGTTTAGTTTATTTGAACACATATGACATATTCATTGTGTGAGAAGGAGATGTTGAGATTCTTTTAGTTGAACACATGTTATATGTTTAGTGTATATTTGAGATGAAGATGAACTCATGTATGTTTATTGTTTGAAATTGTAAGGATGGTTTGGCTTCTGGATGATGTCTACGACGTGCAACACCGGTCCTACATGATGCGCGAGAAGGATAAGGTAATAATGAGTAATCTAAATCTTTTGCAAATTTGCATTTAGTTGAAATTTACATGCCCTAAGATTTGTCATTACTTGTTTTTTGCAGAAGCTTGAACCTCTGAAGATTCGGTATCACGGGTCTCTGGTCCTACCATGCCTTACGACGAGCGGTACACACCGTACATCAAGCAGGCAGGACTACTCCCGTGGATTCTGTTGGTCAGCCGGTCCACGCCGAATCTGAACGCTCCACTGGTGTCCGCTCATGTTGATCGATGGAGGCCGGAGACGCACAGTTTCCATCTTCGGACTGGGGAGATGACCGTGACGCTTGAGGATGTCTCGTTGATCACCGGTCTTTCTATCGACGGGAGGCCTCTCTGTATGAGCATCGATTCTGATGGGTGGCGCGAGCAGATGATTGCTCTTATCGGTATGGCTCCTACCGAGGCTGAGGCTGATGTAGAGGAGGGAGAAGAGAAGAAGAAGAGGGAAAGGAAAGCAGCCGGAGCTGCTTTCACGTGGATTCAAAATAACTTTGCGATGTGCCCTCCGGATGCCACTGATGATGTGATCCAGACAATGCTCGTGTGTATATGTGGTACGTTGTGTCTAGGACTTTGTTTCCTGACTCCACTGGCAAGAACGCTCCATGGATGTGGCTGAAGGCGTTGACCGTCTTCGATAGCAAATGGAGCTGGGGTTCAGCGACTCTTGCCTACTTGTACCGGCAGGTAGTTGATCTGTTTTGTGATCAACTCATTTCTTCATTAGCAATGCAAGCTTGCTGTCAAGTTAACATTGTTTTTCTTTCATATGTAGCTGGACGATGCGTGTTGCAGGATCACAGATAGTGCAGGCATTGGTGGTAATCTGCTTCTACTTTCTGTATGGAGCTGGGAGCGTCTGCCTGTTGGACGCCCGAAGAGCGTCAGGTTTGATCCTTGGTATGCAGATGAACATGACGAATTACGGCGCCCCACGTGGGCTTACAAGTGGGATATCGTTTCCGAGATGACGAACGATGTCAATCTCATGTACCAAAAGTACATTGCCGAGTTGGACACGATTACGCCTGAGCAGGTAAGGAGGTCATTACTTCAGTCCTTTCTCATGCTTGCTTGAAAAATAGACATCAAATTTGCATTGTTGCCCTGTTTCATAGGTGGAATGGCAGCCATATGGCGCGGGTGAGAGCTTGGGGTACACCCAGGAGTTCCGCCTCAACCCGATGTGCTTGCGGGATAAGGATCTCTGGCTTATGCGGTGCCCATTGATATGCAACTGGGCGGTTGAGTTTCATTTGCCGCATCGCGTGTATCGTCAGTTTGGTCTGTTCCAGCCTCACCCGCCGGACTGGGTGGACACGGACAAAGCACTTCATAGGTAAGAGAGCATGTCTGCGTATTGTCTAAGCATCGGGACTCCTTTTGATTCTGCTAATGCTTGGTTTTATACCACGTAGGTTGGACAGGAGAAGGCAGCGGAAGATAAAGGACTGGGGCAAGCATCATGCTCCGTATGTTACCCGCTTCCAGCTTTCTGTGGAGCAAGCTCGTAGCACTGCACGCGCCCCGCTTCGTGAGCACAACCAACAAGCTTTTGATAACTACATACGATGGTTTATTGGAACTACTCGAGTTGAGATATGCCCGCCGGCATATAATGAGGATATTCTTGAAGAACCCGTAAACTTTGAGGATCTAGCAAAGGGGAAGTACAACAGAGATGTCAAGAAAGGGCACGGAGTCCCTGCTGTTCCGGTGATTAACTATGTGGTAAAGTGTTCCCTTCTTTACTTTTCCGTTGACCGTATTACACATGTTTGAATGGCTAACACATTCATTCTTTCTTATCCGTAGCGCACCGAGATCAAGAAAGCAGCCGATGAGAGCCAGTCTATTCTGGAGAAGACACCGGTTGGAACTGGCAATGATGATGGTTCACTACGAGCATTCCTCAAGGTACATATCGCATTCACTATGAGAGCCAGTCTATGTTGCGAAGTTTGATATCTTACACACTTGTTCATGTTACAGCGTCAGGCCAAGAAGTTAAGGCGATTATCGAACCTTCTCGGTTGCCGTGATCCTGAATATGATGAACCATCTGCCTCTAGGTCTGGTACACCATCAGACCCCGCATCTCACCATGAGGGGGACGATGTGAGTTCCTCATATGCTTATATGGATGATGAGGGTGGGATCACCCAAGAGGTATGACTAATCCTTTAGATGTGATTCTCACTTGATTACGACACCGGCCTTCACCATATTGTTTCGTTGTGTGATAGGGCCATGAGCTTGATGATGACATGACTTTGGCGGACGCTCAAGCTCGGTCTGCATATGTGTTCAAGCCTAGGCAGCCCAGACGCCGGTACACGCCCAACGACTATGACAACAGAGGCAACCCAAAGGTGGTCGTAGGGACCTCGCGGATGGCTAGCTTGGATGATGAGGCGGAGGAGGAGGCGGAGGCAGAGCCGCAGGCGGAGGAGGAAGTGCACGAAGAGGAGCCTCATGCTCCTAAGAAGAAGAAGATTGCCTGCAGGCGTGGCACCAGGAACATGCGCGGAAGGCATTAGTGCTTTGTGTTAGGTTGATGAGCTTGCGAGGTTATGTTATATGATGAACTTGTGAACTTGTGAGGTTGATGAACTTGTGAGGTTATGTTATGGTATTTGTGCTTGCAAACTTGAAGTAATGTTGAATTGTCTTAAATGATATGATGTTCAAGTTATTAGTTCTCTTTGCTTAGCATGTCCAGTTTATAGTACTTTTATTGATGTTCTAGTTATGTGAGTGCTGCTGCAGGAGGCCAAAATGGCATCTGTTTCTGTAGTTTTTCTTATAGCAGCACTGCAGCGCCCAACAGTTAGGCGATGCACTGTACTGTGTGGCGCCCAACCGTTAGGCGCTGCACTGTACAGTGCAGCGCCCTACCCTTAGGCGCTGCACTACTCCCATGGCTTGCATCACATCCATAATACTTACAATGACTGCAGCATCACATCAATTTGAACAAACACAAATTTTATGCCGATGAGTTCATAACTTAAGATAATTCAAACATTAGTACGACATGGTTCACGACACATTCATTACAAATGACAAATGGCAGCTTTCCCTAGAAGATAGTTGACGACGAGTGCACCGAAGCGAAGTCCCTACTGAGCAGAGCGAGGCCATTTCCCCTTCTTGTCACTTGCCGAGTCCTCCTCTTGCACCTCGCGAGCCTTTGCAAGCTTTCTTGCCCTCTCCTCCTCACGAGCAAGTTTCGCTTGGCGTGCCCTCTCCTCCTCTTGTTTCTTCCGCTCCATCCTCTCCTTCTGACGACACTCTTCCTCCAAGCCTATTCGAAACGATTCTTCGAACCGCCGTTGCCGCCTAAGACAATCTGCGTATTGGTCCTTTTTCACATCTTCTGGCACTTCAAGATCTATCCACGTGAAGTACTTGCATAGAGGAGGCGGTGACTACATAAAAATTTGTTATTAGTGTTGACACACATTTGAGAGTAACATTTTCTCGAGCTTAGTGTTGCATAGAGCAGGCGGTGAAGTACTTCTCAAGCTTACCGGTGGTTGGTCATAGGCGTTAGTTGGAAGTGCACGATCATAAGCATAGTTCGGGCATACAAAATATCTCCGCCCTTCCGTCCATGCTTTCTTTCGGTTGGTGGACACCTTCACCTTGCAAACATCTCCACACCAACATGGCGGGATGTTGACATCTTTCTCCTTCACCTTGTCCAAAGATGCGTCCTCCCACTTGTTCGGCATGTCTTCTTGGTTAGCACACGGTAGCCTCGTCATGGAACCGGATGAAGCCATGCCTACAAAACCGAGAATTATTGGTCAACCCTAACCCCCACTTAACAATGAACACAACCCTAAGACCAACATAACCCTAACACCAACATCAAACACACATAACCCTAACCCTAGCATACTATGAAAGCCTAACCATACCAAATTAGCAAAGAAACACAAATTTGCAAATCCAAGTCAAAACTAGGGTTTCCCCCAAACTAGCAAGATTTGAGAAAATGTGACAATTCCTATGGATGAAAACAAGGGGATCGGAGGAGATTACCTTAAGGGAGGGGTTGGCTTCGAAATCCACGGTCAAATACTCCGGATTTGCAAGATTTGAGAAGGATTTGAGAGGGGGGAGAGGGGAAGAGAGGAAGGCCGCAAGCCTAAGGGTTTGGGTGGGGTGGGGGTGGGAGGGGAGAGAGGGTGGGGCCAGCCCAAGTGGAACACAGACTGTGCAGCGCCCAAGAGCTAGGCGCTGCACATTACATGTGTGGCGCCTATCCCTTAGGCGCTGCAGTGCTGTCTGTGGGGCCGAAACTGGACCAGGGCTGCCACGCTGGCAGGAAGTGTGACGCCTAAGTGATGGGCGCTGCACAGTAGGGTGCGGCGCCCAGCTGTCGGGCGCCACACCAAAGGGTCAGCAGAGTGAAATTTTTTCGTAACCAGGTCCGTTTGTAATTTGATTTCGTCCTCAGGTCAAATATGTGATTTCTGCCGAGATCAAGTGGGTGCCCCGGCCATGGATAAGGCCTCCTCCACCACTGAATCACACCGCCGGCTGCCACGCCAGGTCAGGCACCCTGCACCAGCCGTCCTTCATGGTTCCCAGCTCTGGCTGGACCTCCTCCGGCCAGGCCACCACCTGACCTCGTGTCCGCACTTCTGAGGCCGGGGACATCCGCCTCAGGTGCCTAGCCGGCCGACAACCAGATCCCAGCCGCTCAGCCTGACCTCTGCCAGCCGACGGCCACCTTGCCATGGATGTCGAGGTTGCATGACCGAGGCGCATGGGCACCGTGGAGGCTGTTTGATGGTGCGTGCGGACAGTGAGTGCTACGGTGAAGTGGAGAGGGTAGCAGGGCGATGGCGGCATGGTGAGCCGGTGAGCAGTGGTCGTGCGCCGTTTTTGTTGGAAAGAATGCCTCACGACTGATTCGACTGACAAATAGATGAAAATAATGCCTCACATATCTGATTAGGATATCCACGATTGATTATTTTGTTTCCTAATTAATGTGATTGAGCAATTTAAGGTAAGGTTAATTAATTTAGATTTGATCTTTAGAGATTGATCATGATTGATTCTTTCACTTAAAGACATTACTAAATAACTTGCGTCAGCATGGAAAGTTCTGATCTATTCAGATTATTTTCGTTATGTGTGAGGATGACACGAAACTAAATCGGTGGGATGGGGGAGGGGACGAAAAACCAGCAAAATAAAACGGATGAAAATTGTGGGACGAAAATAAACCATAGATGCTATTCATCAACTCAGACATTAGGAGTAGAGATGAAAAAAAGGGCGCTGCAGGTCTAGTTGCTGAGATACTGGGCAGCGGCCCGGCTTGAAGCGCCATAAAGCGCTGCATACGAGGCCTCGATCGGGGTCGTGATCAGAAGAGAGAGAGATAACCCTAATCCCCAAATCCTTCTCACGAAGCCATAATCGGAAGCCCCGTCGTGATGGGCGACGCCGCGAACGCCTCCCGTCGGCGTCGGCTGGCCTCAATTCTCCTCTCCCGGAAACCGCGCCTCACCGACAGCAGGAACGAGACGACGGCCACAGCCGAATCCAAGGATGGCTTCACCATGGCGGTCTCCTTCTGGATGGCCGACCCACCGCAGTTGTCCATCTTCTCCGTCCACTGCTGCAGACCCGCTCACTTCCAAGACGGGCCGTACTGCAATTTCAAAGATTTGCCACACGTGGTCGGCGTCGGCGCGGAGGGCCGTCTCGTCCTCATCCGCGCCGTCTTCGACCGCCGCTACACATCCGAATATTTCCTCTACAAGGCCGGCGAGTCACCATTGCTCGACCCGATTCTTCCTCCCTACGATTATGTTCATGGCGACCGCGATGATCTGCGGGGGGTCAGGGAGTTCGGCGTCCTGCAGCTGGGCACCCACTATCTCGTGGCCGCTCTCTGCCTGGACCCTTTGTCGGATGACTATCGCCTTCGGATCTACTCGTCTGAGAGAAATTCATGGAGCACCAGGACCCTGCACAATCCATGTCCTGGGGTCGACAGGATTGTGCCCGACAAGGTGATCACTCTTGGAGAAGAAGGCCTACTAGGGTGGGTTGATTTGTCACAGGGCCTGCTGGTGTGCGACCTGCGTCAAGAAGATCAGGTGCATCTCACTTTCATCCCGCTGCCGGAGCTGTTGCCTGGGAACAGATACAAACTAAAAGGTCCCATTCCCCCTCCCACCGCAGACGCAGAGAGAAGCAAAAAACTAGAAGGCGAATCTCACCCAAATCTCTGGTGGTTTCGGGATCTCGCATGGGTTGATGGCGTGCTCAAGTTTATTGAGATGGAGAATCTTGCTCCTCGTGAAAGCCGGAGCAGCGACAGGGATGATGTTATCTACGATTCAAACTTGATCATGTCGCTCGAGCGCAAAGCCGTGGATTGGCATTGCAAGCAGCCGTCCTTTGGGGGTGCCTGGAGGGCTGTCACATGGACTCGGACAGTTTCCTCCAACTGTTGGCGCCAGACATGCGCTGCCAATGTCGCTGACATCTTGGTTGTCGACGGATCAGCGCATTCATCTTTGTTGCCCGGGCTAAAGGGACAAAAGTTGACATTCAGGGACCTCTACTCAGCTTTCCCCATCCTGAGCCCGGATGGTGACGACATTCTTTATCTCAAATCTATGGTGGAACCCAGTAATAAGGATGGATGTGTGGCCGCTCTTGACTTAGGAAACAAGGCTGTGAAAGCAGTTGGCAAGTATTATCTTCCGGATGATTTTTATTACCACTTTCGCCATGACCCTGAACATCCTTTCCGTGTCTGTACATTGTCCCGCCATCTGGATATGACTCCAGGTAACTGTTACCGGCCTGCTCTTATTGTTCGCCACACCTATGCAATGCTGACAATCCTTATCTACTTAGTTATTAGTATTACTACTCCCTCCGGTCTTAACTTTGTAAAGATTTTCCATATAATATGGTCAAACTTTACCAAGTTTGACTTCAGACAAATCTTATATGCGGAGTAAAAATGACCGGAGGGAGTATGTTCTTGTGACTGCCTTGGCGAATTAACTTGGGCGCTATTTGGACCCACTTGATGGCTGCCTGATGCCTGCATATTGCTTTGTGTGTCTTGTGCATATTTGCCAGTTCCCTAAAAACCCAGGATTGTAAGTATGGTGTTGCATATGAATTCAGCGGTTTCTGTAGGCACTGAAGTCTCAGCATGTCGCAAGATCATAGGGGATGCTAGCAGCTCTTCAAATTTTCCAAGAAACACCTCAGTAAGTATTTTGTATCACCTTTTATTTCAACAGAAGAATTTCCACCAAGTAACTTGCCATATCTTCGGTGCATAGTTCGGTGTGGGTGAGCTCAATTCCTGCGAACCAAGGAGCAAAATCCAAAGGCAAGTTTCTTATTCTCCGTGGAACCTCTCTTCTGCTAAGGCCTGGGCACCTATGATCCGACTTAATTAGATCAATTCATTCTATAATTTGATAGCTATTCGCCGATTAGTTTTACCTGACATTACCATATTGGGATCTCTTGTCTAATCGACTTTCTCTTCTTCAGGCCAGTGGAATTGGCTCAGAAAAACAAGCGTGCACGAAATGCTGCTGGGATTATTAGGCAGAACGATCATATTTCCCAGGTCCATCCTATTGAAAACAATCTGCAGAAGTTTCTGCGACGACAGTCCAATTTGCGTTCTGTTTATTATCAGCGGCTCATCCGATTTCTCTCTCCCACTCTGTCTTTTGTTGGTGATGCGAGAAACAGCTTGACGAGAAGGTGCTGGAGCTAGAGCGGGAGGTAGAGCGTGAGCTAGAGCGGAAGAAAGAGCAGAAGGTATATTTTCGGCCGAGATCCGTGTGAACTTGCTTTTGCGAATTTCGCCCTTGCCTGTTGTTCGCTTTGCCATGCATCGATAGTTGGCAATCCCATATGCCCTGTTTCCAATCCATTTTCCCTTCATCATTCAGCAAGATTAATTAGAATGCATTATTTACAGCCACAACAGCTGTGCTTCAAAAAGTGGGATGCGGCATGCTATCCCCCTGGGCATTCATGGCGGTCCCAAAACAATCTGGTATGTTGTATTCCATCCATATACCCTGTTTCACAGTTGTCTATTTTCTCATCTTCATCAAGCAAGATTAATTAGAATGTACCATTCCAGCCAGCGCGGCAATACTTCAACAAGCCAGATGGACCATGTGGCCCTGGTTATGCATCGTTGGCCCCTGTACTTCGTCGTCACAACTACCAGCCACCACCATCAGAACAGTAGTTGACTTACCGCAGTGAGTTTGGACCTCATGAGGTAAAAACATTGGTGAAGCTTATGGTATTCTGCCATCTCCTCTATTGACCTGTAGCTCTCTAGCCCTGGAACGGACCATCTTCACTTGTTAAAAATTACTCGCAAGATACATATTCTTAGTAGTAATTCTCTCACATGTGCTGTCACGGTTGATGGACCCAACTTACATGTTCTGTGCAATTTTGCATTACTAGCAAAAGAGCCCGTGCGTTGCAACGGAAAAAAAATTAACACACGCTCGTAACCCAACAACCATCACTGAAGACCACAATAGGTCTATCTTCTTTATTTTAGCGAGGCATCACATTTGTGTTGCCACTTATCCTCCTTCTCACCCTCGCAGGCGATGGCCTTAGTGTTCACATAAAACATGTTTGAATGTGGTTAATCCTAAGGCATCTCTCTCCCCCTCTCTCTCCTTCTCTCTTTCGCTTTCTCTCACCCTTGAGATGAGAAATCTATTGTTTTCCCTCGCGAGGTTTTTCAGAGGTATGCATGTGTCGTTATCGATGTTTTCTTTTCCCTATAAAGTTTTAGTGGGTGTTTATTTGCAATCCGGATCGCCGCCGGTACGAAAGAAAAATAGATCGTGTGCTATAGATTAGACGTTTGCTTTCAAAATAATATTTATAAAATATTTAACAGGTAAAAATAACATATATTCAGATTCTACACAGTTTTCTAATCAAATTTCATATACAACGTGTTAAAATCGGAGTTACGGTTTAAAAGATATGGATAATTTTAAAAAGCATTTGTTTGATTTAAATATCTTCCAAAACAATATTTAAAAATATTTAACAGGTAAAAATAACATCATATTCATATTCTACATATTTTTTAATCAAATTTCGTATATAACATGTTAAAATCGGAGTTACAGTTTAAAAGATATGGGTAATTTAGAAAATCATT
>LT934114.1:758813192-758845154 GCA_900231445.1 Triticum turgidum subsp. durum
GACTTGTTGTCTCAGCGGCTGCCCGAGCTCCAGGCCCCTTGTTGGGCGTCGACAACGATGATGATGCTGATGCGGGTCACGGTGGGGCAAGGAGAAGGAGGCGCTGGGGTTGAGGCTGCGGCTGGACCTGCGGAGGTTGCAGAGCCGGGTAGGCGAGGTGGAGACTACGGTGTGTCGGGAGGCGAGGGGCCAGAGTATGCGGTTGTAGGATTGTAGCTAGATGGAGTGAGCAAGAGTGAGTCCATCCTTTTTGTAAAGCTTACTTGTTTTATCTTGTGCCGTGCTGGTCTCTGCTTGCTCTTGTTCTGTGCAACTGTCGCTTGCGCATTGTCGTTTTTGTTGCGGTGTCAACTCAGTCAGTCGCCGTTTGTTTCGAGAGGATAGATATTCATCACTCTTTAGGTGTTGAGCCGAGTTGCTAACAGGCTATGGTGGATGTGCTTCTTTCTTTCTGAATTGTTATGTGCTCTATTCATAAATATAGCAGCAATCCTCTCTACCTTAAACTGAACTTATAGACAAGCGAGTTAAGGCTGAACTTGATCTTCAGAAGCAACCGACGACAGTAACATGAAATTCATCTTCATAAACTTCATCCTCATCTGAACTCATACTCGGGCATGCCCACCTTAGCCACGCCTGCTCCTCCGCTCCATTTCCAATATTAATGTGATTTTGTTATACTCTGTATGCCCTCTATCTCAAAATAAGCGCACCTGATTTAATACAATACAATTTCATACTAAATCAACGACACTTATTTTGGGATGGAAGGAGTAGTATATTTGGTTGTGTGTTGTCATTTAATTTGCTTGTGTAAGTGATATGAGATGATTTTACGGTTATACTAAGGGCATCTTCAATGCGGACCCTCAAACTGCCCGCAACCATCTAGACCAAGCGGTCCAGAGTTTGCCATCCAACGCAGTACCCCGTCGGTTTGTCGATCGGTCTGGTTGTCCATTTTTCTGCAAATCGGACGCAACTTGGGTGCTCTGCGGGAGTCTTGACCACTGCCACGCACGTGTCTATCCCGAGCCGCCGCCTCCCAGAACGGTAAGTGCGGCGATAGCCAGGGAGGACCGGCTGCCAGGGAGTTCCTCGCGGTGGAGGCCGCCGACGAGGAGTACATGGTGGAACTCCGCCGCCAGTACCCAGAGTTGGTGGATGCAGAGCAGCAGCGGTTGGCCTACGAGGCGGTTGACGGGGCGGTTGTTGTCATCTCCGACGATGATGAGGAGATCGATGTCCAAGAATGTCGCCGCATCTTCCCCAACATCGTCGACGACGGCACAGGGCCGGACCCCAAGATCGGTGGTATGATGCAGGCACTGCTAATTGCTTCCCATCAGACCAGCCAGAAACCGTACGATTAGAAGCATAGGAGCCGTCCAATCTGCTAGTGGCCCACACATGGTTTCCCAAAGTAATAACTATGAACAGCCTTGCGTGATTGATGGGTAATAATAACTATGCACAGATCACGTAATTTGAGGGAACTAATGCATGATTTTAGAAAACAGAACAGATATTAGAAAACTAATTTTGCATTCTAACGGAAAATAATGAATCTGTGGCGAAAAGCCTTCCGCACCAGGCAGTTTTTTTCCTTATGAAGCAAACTTTGTATCCAATGTATGAAGATTTGCTTCCAGTGCAATTAAAAGATATTTTTACATCCAAAAAATTGTTCCTATTCACTAGCACTGCACCAAAGCAGTGCTTATGTCGACTAATTGTTTTGCTTCCACATCGACTGAAAATTAACATGCTTCATCAGTATGTATAACATGTTTCCAACGACCTGAAAACTTGCTTCCTTCTGGTCACCAAAATCGTAGTGCTTCATCATACTATTTTGTTTCCAATGACCTAAATATTTTCTTCGTTCTACTCGGCAAAATTTTCCTTACAGATAGACATAAATTAGCATGCTTCAAATCATATGTTATGTATTCTCAATAATATTTGCTTCACTCTGCTATCCATGTGCTTCCTTACATGCTTTGTATACTGAACAAGCCAGCAGTCGATGTGTCCGAGAGTGCGTCATGAACTGACATATCAAATTCAAAGCTCCATTGAAACGTGAAAGCAAGTTGTGTGACATGGAGAAAAGCAAGCGTCCATGGAAGCATGAAACAAGTTGTACAAAGCAGGAAAAAGAATGTAGCTTAGTCACATTACTCGCCTAAATATTGTTTCATGCCAGTGGATGATTACATTACAATAACGTCAAAAACCTCTAATCTTATCCAACTACAATCTCCTCGCTGGGCATGGCATGGCCACGGGCTGCTTTGTGCCTTCCACACCACCATAAATGTCGCACATACAGCTTGAGGCTATGGCCACTACGTCATCAAGGGCGCCGCCGAGCAGAACTCACAGATGGTTTGATCACCTATATTCCAAAAAGTTTACATAATATGGTTGAACTATGGAAGAAAAGCTCCGTTAACAAATTATGGAAGCAAATTATCATGTGGTGCAAAACAACTGTATATAAGAAGCACACATAAGAAATAAGAGACGGGTTGCTCTACCACAATATAAATGATAGGATGTATTGCAGAAATTTGAGAAGCACGGTTGTAGTGGTAGTACCTCTACATGGAAGAATGAAAGCTATGAAGTAAACAAGTGATGCTATCACAACACACGTGCGACTTAGTGGAAACATAGAAATTTGAAACCGCAAGTGTAGGTGTAGAAAATTCATGGTCAACAAACCATTTTTTATGAGTTAGGACATAGGTTGTAGCGCAGGAAACGTAGAAAAACGATTACGATGTAGAAGCGCGGAGGTACGAAGTTGGATAATAATGCAAATGGGCATTATTAGTGTTGGGTCGAAGCATGTAATTTCGAAAAATAATACCAAAAAATTTGTCACCAACTATGGGAACCCCGTTAAACATTTTCAAAATCCTCAAAAAACTAACAGAAAAAAAGTTACGGGGCTTTTAAGATCTGGAGGCAAAAAAATTCGAAAAATCAAGAAGTATTATGGTCAAACTACTTATTCAAGAGGTATTAGTGTTACTAAATAATTATTCAAGAATATTAGTGTTACTAAATAATTATTTCAGTTTTTGAATTTTGGTCAAATCTGGTCAAATTATGGTCAAACTATGGTCAAACAATGGTCAAACTAATTATTCAAGAAATATTAGTGTTACTAAATAATTATTATTTTTTAAAACAATAGTTTCAAACTAGTAACGGGACTAAAGGGGAGAGGCATTAGTAATGACCCTTTAGTCCCGGTTCAAAAACCGGGACTAAAGGGCCTTACCAACCGGGACAGAAGCCCCTCTTTCTACTAGTGGGGATGACAAACCCTAGCACCAAAATTAAATCAAATAGGGTCAACCATAAATATTTTCAATGAACCTAGAATGCTTCTCAGAAAAGTTCATCATTTTTGAATTGGTTTAGAACCTCTGCCAAAAATGGTGCACATTTTCTAGGTCACTCTGGATTTTTGAAGTAATCCATTAAGTATTTGCATTTGGGCATTTAATTCCTATAAATATTTTAATTGCCCAAATAATACTGATAATGGTTGATGGCTGTTGGAAATAATTTCATAAGTGCCCATAATTATTTTCAGTATTTTATCAAATGGTTTAGTATTTTTACTAAATCAAAACAAAACAGAAAAAAATAGAAAACTAACACACAGAAAAAAAGAGAAAGAGAGAGGAAGCCCACCTGGGCCACTTACCTGGCCGGCCCAGCTGGTAGCCCAGCCAACAGGCCCAGCCCACTAGGGGTAGCGCTGTCTTCTTCCTCCTGCCAGGAGGAGAAGCAGCTGCGTGCCCGACGCTCGCCGCGCCACCTCCAAGCGGCCTGCCTGTGCCCCGACTCCTCTGAAGACGCCACGCAACCGCCCGGAGCCGTCCAGCCCTTCCTCTCTTCCCCTGGAGCTCTTCCCCCCTTCCCTGGCTCTCGCTCCCTCGCTGTTCCCCACCTCACCGGACCGCGCCGACGCCACCGACGGGCACCACCGCGGCCATCGCCTCTCCCTCGTCCTCTCGAGCGGTCCAGGAGCTCCGCCATGACCTGCTCTTCATCTCCGCCGAGACAAACGACGCCGGAGCGCCCCGCAGCGCCGCCATCGCTGTTGTCTTCGTCCTCTACACCGACAGCCGTCGTCATCGATTCGCAGCAACCCGACCGCCCCCGACCTCGCCGATGACGCCATCGGACGCGCTGTGAGCACCCGCATCGTCTCCCCCTTCTCCCCTGGTCGCGCCTGCCCTCTACGTCGTAGCCCTGCCATGGCCGAGAGCTTCTCGCCACCGCGCTCATCACTGCCGTCGCTAGGAAGCCCCAACGACCGAACCGAGCTCGCAGACTTCTTCCACGTGTTGTGTAGATGCCGCTGCGCTGCTCAGCTCCCTCGCCCGCGAGCTCTAGCCCTCTCAGCCGCAAACACCGAACTCCGGCCGCCGCTCCGCCCGTCGCCGTGACACGCCGCCCCCGGCAACCCCGCTTGCACCGCTGGAAGCGGCCGAGTGCCAGCTTTCCAACGGGACCGACCGCGCCCCGAACCGCCCCCTGTACGTGAAACCCGAGCCTCTCCGGCGAGCCACCGCCGTGGAATGTGGTCGCCGGCGTTTAACCCCGGTGACTGCTGACGTGGCGCCACCATTAGCCACTAATGACCCTACTAATTAAATCCCTGACCCATTGACAAATGGGCCCCACGCCCCTAATTAACCACTGCTTAACTCCTATTTAGTTTAAATTAATCACAGTGGCCCCACGCGTCGGCGTTGACCTCGCTAACGTGGCCGTTGACCGGGCCCACCTGTCTGTGTCACTTACCAACACTGGGTCACTGACCAGTGGGTCCCACTGGTCAGGTTTGACCTGGTCAGCCACAGCCGACCTGCTGACGTAATGCTGTTGTCATGCTGACGCAGTAATATTTTCTGGAATTTAAATAAATCATAAATGATTTATAAATTTCAGAAAATGCCCTAAACTTCTAAAAATCATATAAATTCAACCGTAGCTCAGAATGAAATAATTTATATATGAAAAATGATCAGAAAAATCCAATCTATCCATCTGTACAATTTTCATGCATGATAGAAGAACTTAGGGCTGCTGTTTAGGCCAAATCTTATAATGGCATTTAAACCTTCACATATGGAGTTTGAATTTGAACCTAGGGTTCAAACCAACTTCATTTAATCTGCTGCTAGTTGCATTAGCTCAAACCACAGCATATTGCCATCTCATGATCATGCATAATATTGTGCATTGCATTGATGGTGTTTCCTTCTGTGTTGCTGGTGTTTGTCCCCTCTCGGTAGACGACGTACCGACGACGTGATCAATGACACCGATGAAGAACTATATTATCTTCAGAAGTGCCAGGCAAGCAAAACCCCCTTGTTCATTCCGATACAATCCCACTCTCTCGCTCCTGCTCTCTTTTACTGCATTAGGACAACAACGATTCAACTGTTACTTGCTGCGGTAGCTGAACCCCTTTATCCTCTGCATGACCTGTCATTGCCACAGTAAATAGATGAAACCCACTAGCATGAGTAGGAGTTGTTTGAGCCCTGATGTGCCTACTCATTCATGCTTGTTTGTCATGCCTGCTATTGCTTAAAGTTGTGTCAGGTCTGATTCATCGGGGATGAATTGGAGGTGTGTGAACATGTCCTACTGTTGAGAGCTAAGTGTGTGAACATGATTTGGTAAAGGTAGCGGTGAGAGGCCATGTAGGAGTACATGGTGGGTTGTCTCATTGAAACCGTCCTCAGGAACTGAGTTCTGTGTTTGTGATCCATGAACAGTTACTACCGCACTTGGGTTCCGGTAACTCGGCCCCTCTCGACTTATTAATCAACTTGATCTCTGTCCAGGAGTTGCAACTAGTTTCTGGTGTTTGTAGGTAGTGTTAGTAGTCTACCAAGTGGCACCCGGTACAGGTGGGCTTGGGATAGACTAGGCACAGTGGCCCGGTGTACCAAGTGGCACCCGGATGGTGGACTTGGAAACCCTGCACACATCGTTTGGGGCCGTGAGCGACACCCCGGGCGGATCTCCTTACGGATGGAACCCGAATAGGCGATAAACCTGGACGAGAGACTTGTGTGGTTAGTCAGGTCGTGGCCGACTCCCTTGCCAGGCTTCCGCTTGAAGGTTGCCGAGATACACGAGGTGTACATGGCGGTAAGTGGAGAGAGCGTGTGTGAAGAAGTACACCCCTGCAGGGTCAATATGATCTATTCGAATAGCTGTGTCCGCGGAAAAGGACTTCTGGGTTGCCTGTACAGTTCATAGACAAGTGAAAGTGGATACTCTAAAATGCGCAAGATAAGCGTGAGTGCTATGAATGGCATTCTCGTAGGAAGACGAGAGCGGATCCATAGTGGTGTATTGATATGGTGAATATGTGGACTCGTGTGCGCCACCTCAAAAGAGTTACTTGTAGTCGTAGTTCAGGATAGCCACCGAGTCAAAGCTGGGTTGTTGCAGTTAAACTCCACCACCCCCTTTTATTGATACCGATGCATATGTAGTTAGTTCTGATGTAAGTCTTGCTGAGGACATTTGTACTCACGTTTGCCTATTTTATGTTTTTGCAGAGAGACTTCAGTCTCGCTAGTAGTTCCGCGTGGACTTCGACGTTTAGCTTGATACCTCAGCTACGATCTTGTGCCCTCGGCAGGATCTGGTAGATAGTCAGGCTTCTAAGCCTTTTTCATTTGTAGATGTCTGTACTCAGACATGTTAAGCTTCCGCTTGTGCTTGACTTGTATGCTCTGAATGTTGGGTCATGAGACCCATGTTTGTAATATCTCGCTCCTCGGAGCCTAATGAATAATACTTGAGTCGTAGAGTTATGTTGTGATGCCATGTTGTATTTACACATATCGAGCATATTGTGTGTATGATTGAAATGCTTGATATGTGTGGGATCCGACAACCTAGTTGTTTATCCTTGGTAGCCTCTCTTATGGGGAAATGTAGTCTTGTGCTTCCATGAGCCATAGTAGTCCGCTACAGCCCGGTTCACCGGAGTCCTGCTAGCCCAACACTACTGCTCCGGAACACTTGACTGGCCGGCATGTGTTTCACTTCGTTCCTGTGTCTGTCCCTTCGGGGAAATGTCACGCGGTGACATCCGGAGTCTCGCCTAGCCTGCTACAGCCCGGGTTTCCGGAGTCCTGTTAGCCCAGTGCTACAACCCGGATTCACACGCTGCTGACCGACATGCTCGAGGTTGATTCATGTATGCCTGTCCCCATGGGCTGGTGCCGCTTTGGGTTCACGACTAGCCATGTCGGCCCGGATTCTCTGTCATATGGATGCTAGCGACACTATCATATACGTGAGCCAAAAGACGCAAACGGTCCCGGGCCATGGTAAGGCGACACCCGTGGGAATACCGTGCGTGAGGCCGCAAAGTAATATGAGGTGTTACAAGCTAGATCGGTGTGACTTAAAATCGGGGTCCTGACAGAGAAAAAGTAGGGGCGAGCTGGCCGGTGGGGTGGCCGTGCTGCTCGATGGCGAGGAGAGCAGAAGGCTACTGCGTCCAGGTGGGGGAAGAAGTGGATCTGGGCATGGTGATGGTGATCGGGAAGGTGATAACTATGATTGGAATCGAGAGAGTTTAGGGGATAGATTAGGGAGAGGTTTACTCGTGGGGGCTCTGGGTAGTTAATTACTGTCAACGTTTTTTCTTTCATAAGGAGCACAATTTGTGAGACGTCACATTTTAGTTGAATCGATGGCGTTGGATTGGTCTGGCGTTGAACTTCTATCAGATTATAGATAGAAAGTGTTTTCCTTAAAAGAGTGTACTTCCAATAATACATCAACATTAATGCCATTAAATTAGTAGCATTAGATTCATGATGAAATATATATATCTATTTGGTTTCACAAATATTTATATATTTTTAGACAAACTCGGTCAAACTTCAAGATAGTTTGACCCTGCAACAAAGTTGGAAGTACACTTTTTCAAAAACGGAGGGAGTAGCATTTATGTTGAGTTAGCCGAAGTTTAAATTAAGTAGAATCTATGCTGAACTTCGGTTGAGTATATGTATATTATGTCAAATTTTGGTTGTTTTAATCAAGTCTATGTTGAATTTTATGCACATTTGATTTTTACTACGTCATATACGGGCAATTTGATTTTTTGCCACAACTTACTTTGGACTTTGACAATTTGCCACTACTTACTTTGCAATTGATATTTTTGCCACAACTTACTTTGAACTTTGACAATTTGCCACTACCTAATTTGTAATTGATTTTTTTTGCTACAACTTAGTTTGGACTTTGACGCACCCGTCCACCTGGCGCCCGGCACCGATGACGAAGATTAGGCAGGGTAGTACGTAGGATAACTTTTGCATGCTTTGTATGGATGTAGGGGTTGAAATATTAGAGAGTCAGATGCAGAGTGGCTAATTTAAGATGTGAATGGTCACTGTCCGCGAATGCATCCTGTCTGCGGACATTTGAGGGATCGGATTTGTCAAGTTCGACTGTAGCTGCTCTTAAGTAGTTAAAGGTTGAGATACATGCAAGACGAGAAAGTACTAGTCAATCAATTCCAATGACTAAAATACTTGTCGCGGGCGCATTTTTTCAAAAAAGGAGGAAAAATTAGCCACTCTCCTCTGACAGAAGCGTCAGATCCGGCGTCGGCGAGGCCGGACGCGCCGGATCCAGACCACCACCAACCGGAGACGACCTCCAGAGCAGCTGGCAACTCTTCTCCGACTTTGACGGGCTTTGCATTGACTACAATATGTTCCACAACTCTACCACATGACAAAGTGCAAATTTTCTTTTGATTAGTACTTTGTCAATTCCCACAAGAGAGCTAGTTACTGAAAATATATTTCATGGAATAAATTCAGATAATCTGGAGTTGTAAGCTTTCAATTCTTTACTGAAGTATTAGATTTCCACTACTCTTGTAATCTAAATGGGGAGTAATTCAGATAATCTGGATTTTGTTGTAATCTGTAATATAAACGTAGTGCTTGGAGTAATCCAGATTCAGATTATGACTACTTTGCCCTCCTTCCTTCCCTCCCCCTTTTAGATTATCACTACTGTATAATCTGACTGTGATCTGACTGTAATGATATGATTCAAATGTTTACAGTAATCTGACTGTGAATATGGCATACAGGTATTCATGAATGTGAACATACAGCAAGGATTCAAATCTGACTATAATTCATGACCATGCCAGATTCAGATTGTGAACAAGATCTGATTGTAATATTCTGGATCGTGTTATAGTAATATTCAGCCATTTGCCTTCTTCTTCAGAGACAGAGGATAAGCAGCAGCTCGAGCTCCACTCTGGATCAGCAGCAATAGACAGGGGAAAAGTTGGCATGGCGTCGCGAGTTTATCACCGGGTCCCGTTCTTAATTTTAAAACTATTTCTTTTTCTCTTCGTTTCATCAACCATACTCAAATGCAAGCTTGAACAACGATGATCCCACAACTCTGATGCTTTGGTTGCTTGCCATTGGACAGTGGTTGCAGCTGATCCCCAACATGGTTCGTACGAGAACTGGACGATGGTGACCAACATCCGGTTCTTGCTGGACGGGGCGACGAATATGAAATCTAAATTTGCGTAGTGTCAATGCAGATTTTCAGCTGTAGGTTCCAGATTGGTCTAGGATGGGATGGTGTAGATGTTGTAGATCTTTATCCAAAAATGTGTGGATGCATGTAAATGTTCCTCTGACCAAAAGTCTATTGCGAAATGTTGGGAGTTATTCTTAGGCAAAGTAAACAGTATTCTTAGGCAGAATAAAATAGTTTGTTCAGTTAACACTTCCTTGCATTGTTGGCAGTTGTCTGCTAGTGGTTTGCCTCATCATCATATCATAAGAAAAAGGGAAAGCAAATTCTTATGTTTTTGATAACAGATCAACAGATATCTTCACTAACCTATTGTTTCTGTTTTACATGGGCCATGGCCGATGGCAGATGGAAGATTATTGAATCATGGATGCTTTTCTGGCTTCTCCAGCATTAACCAGGTTTGAAACTAAACTGAATAGTCCTGCTGCACAACTGGTTAACTGAACTGACCGAACTGCTAAGCATGCACTGTGAAGTTTAGCAAAATGACTACTCTTTTATGTCTTTGTGAATGAATTTTCTTGATTGCACTCTTGTTTGGTTGTTCACAATTACAGTAGGTTTTCACTCTCTTTGACAGAGTAGAGGAGCAGTTTGTCCAATTCGACTTCAATCCTGTTGAAGTTGTGTCGAATATAGTGTACAAGGTAGGTTACAATTGGATTTGTAGTTGTATTGTGTTTAGATAGGATATGGAGTCGTGTCCTAGTATGACACTTGTATCCTAGGCCTCTCATATATAGCGAGGGTAGACACACGATGTAACCTATGCCAACATAATAGCACCGGAACGCAGGGGAAGCCGGCGGCATGTGCCGGTGTCCAGGGCGACCGGGTGCGGTATTGTAGCGGTGTCATGAGGAGGAGCGCCCATAGTCAGGCCCCGGGGATGTAGCCATATCGGTGAACCTCGTTAACAAGTCTCGGTGTCATGCTCGTGTGATTGCTTGGTCCTCGGATGATCGACGATATGCCTCGGATTTATTCTAACAACTGGTATCATGAGCAAGGTTACGAAGAGGTCGTTGCGTGTTGATCTGGAGGAAGAGCCGAGAGGAGAGAGATCAGTTTGATTGAAGCTACAGTCGAGCGATCGCGAGCATCAAAGCTCGGAAGAGATCGGTGTTGACAGGAGGCGTGAAAATCGATCGGGAACTCAGAATCTTCTCGGCAGGTGAAGGCAGTCGGCGGCTGGCTCGCGTAACTGCGGCGGCGTGGGCACGAGGCGCTGTGCGGCAACGCGTGTGGCCCGTCAGGGGCGCGCGTGCACGGCAGGTGGCAGGCGCCTGGAGTGTGGCTAGCGTCGGCGACCAGGCGTACGTACGAGTACGTGGAGGCGCTGGACTCTGAGGTACACGTACAACGCGAACCGAGTTTGTTTTAGAAAAAAAGAAACAGGACCGAGTCCTGGTGCAACTCGTCCTCGAAGCGGAGACCTGTGAGGCGCTATTAAATAGCAGCCTAGGCTGGGCACCGTACGACGAGACGGAGGCAACAGATCCAATCAGCGGGAGAAAAATCCATTAATGCTTGAAGCATATCACATTGGAAAGCACAGATTGACAAAGCAAAGCTAGCATCAGATATTGAGCCAGGAGCATATCACGTGAAATACCAAGTTTGGTTGGATTTTGCTATTAGTAGATGGGGGTGTACCTCATTAGGTTTTGCTCGTGTACTTGAGGCATCGCGGTGGAAGCTCGTTTAATTTTTTCACTGGGTCAGTCATACGAAGAACCATGGCGCCAACGGGTACCATATTTGAGGTGGAGAAGTTCAACGGGACATAAAACCTTGGGTTATGACAGACAAAGGTGAAAGATTTGTTGACACAACATGGATGCTTGAAATCGTTGCAGGAAGTCATGTCAGCTAAAATGAAATTATCATGTGATGGATGGAAATTCGCGGAAGATGATATGAGAGCCTGGAGCGTGTCATGCAGTCGAACGAGTTTGGCTGGGTCGGACTAGGCAGTCTGACGGATTGACGCAAGTCGGTTGGTACAAAAGACGGTGGTGGGATCGGCGAAGACGACGTAGGAGCGTGATGCTGATGGTGACCAACTTCTGGGGCGTGGAAACACGTGGCACGGGCCTGAGTGCTTGTGTGACTTCGACAAGACTATGGCGCGGGGTTGATTCAAGACGGTGCACATGTGAGCTTGAAGTCGACGGGGCGCGGGGTGGACTGATCATCTACCATGGAGTCATGTTGAAGGTGGAGCTGGATTGAGGGGCTACGGTGTAAGGATCCAGAATCGAAGCCTATTCAGCAAGGGGAAAAAGCGAGTGACATGCAGTTCGGACTGGAGCCCGATGGTCCGATGGAAGCGTGAAACTTGTCATCGATCGGTGATGATCGGTGGTACTCTGCAGTGGGGATTGAGTGGTGTGGGTTCGCAACCCTTGAGACTCAACCGGGACAGCGGAGGCTCGACGCGGTAATAGCGGCGAGGCGTGCGGTACGCACGGGGCATGGAGACAGACCAGGGCTCTGGTGGTCATACATGTGGTGAGACAACTGCAAATTTGACTCGGGATGATTACAAGCAATGGTGAAATTCCTTCAAGTTTCAGACAGACGGTCAAGAAAGGAGCGGTGGTGTTGAGTTCAGGTAACTCTTATGTGTCACCCAATATGTGAGTTGTTCACTTTCACGCAGGTCAGTGATCAGTGTGTGATGGCGTTGGACTGATACTTTGAAAGTTGGGAGCGCAAACTAGAGTAATGTGGAACTTAACTTTGCTCGAGTGTTGACTGTGGTCAAGAAAAAGAAGGGACTACAAGTTGCAGGTGGATCATATGGAGTCTTTGGAGTAGCAGCGGTGCTCATGGGATAAGCTCAAGTCCAATGTACATGAAAGTTTGACGCATTGACGAATTCAGGGTGGTGGAGTATATTCGCCAAGGTGGAGTTTGTTGGAGTTGTGTTGAATATAGTGTACAAGGTAGGTTACAATTGGACTTGTAGTTGTATTATGTTTAGATAGGATATGGAGTCGTGTCCTAGTAGGACACTTGTATCCTAGGCCTCTTATATATAGCGGGGGTAGACACACGATGTAACCTATGCCAACATAATAGCACCGGAACGCAGGGGAAGCCGGCGACATGTGCCGGTGTCCAGGGCGACCGGGTGCGGTATTGTAGCGGTGTCATGGGAAGGAACGCCCATAGTCAGGCCCCGGGATGTAGCCATATCGGTGAACCTCGTTAACAAGTCTCTGTGTCATGCTCGTGTGATTGCTTGGTCCTCGGATGATCGATGATATGCCTTGAATTTATTCTAACAAATCCGAGCAGAGAAGAACAAAGGAATATCAAAGGATCAAAGAACGGCACAGGGATCAGCGGAACTAATCATGCACTCTGTATGAAGCACAATAATACAACCATTCCGGTATTCATAGCCGGCGACAGTAATAACCATCATATTGTCTTGATCACGAACATAGGCAGCGATAGTAAGATGGAGTTTAGACCGAGCCCTGTCCATAGCTTATATCGTCTTTCTTCATAGGGACCCCTGCTTGTAACTAACAATTCAGAAACAAAAATAATGGCAGGTTGACTTTCAGGGGAGGGCACATAATTCTTCATGTGCATTCATGCATTGCATTGTATAACTAGAGTAATATTTTACAATAGAGTTTACAATGTCAGCTTGAATCCCAGTCTCAGGGAGGGAAGGGCACATACTTTTTCTTGTTTGTATAATTTCTAAGAGTAGCATCTCTTCCGAACCTAGCTGAACACACTTGTTCATGTGCACTGTAAGGTTGCAAGCAGCCACCGCAAGGTGATGATGACCCTCAACCCCGAGTCTTGCTCCGGTGACCTGTTCTTGATCAGACAGTGGTTGGGGAAGAAGCAACTCCAAAGGCCCAAGAAGCCATGCTCCTCTAGGGGAAGGCACCTCGTCAGAACACTAATCAGGTTGAGGAACCATGCTCTGCTCGACGACAAACAAATCACGTTGGGGTAACTCTGTGTCTCGTTTCCTCGTCTCCCACACCTTGTTGTCCTTGGCTCCTTGCACATGAAAGATCCAAATTCTTTCAAAGGCCAAATGATTGTAGTGGTCCGAAAAGTGAAGTGACAGGTCCGCCTTGCACTGGGATGCCTCCATGCACGCTTGGGCGTACGAGTTGAGCTGATTGACGGTTGAATTGGTGAAGTGAACCTCAGCGGTCAACAAACACTTCATGTCCAGGGAGCAGGTGATGGTCCTAATCTGCTTGTCGAAATTGGAGGCCCAAACATGGACATGATCGGGATCTAAATTAACATCAGTTCTACTAGGCAAGGATTCTCCACTCCCACTACACTACAGCATTACATCCCCAACAGACAAGTTGGTTGAGAAAACAACGTCCACCGATAGACAGTTGGTCGGGAATGACTATTGCCGACCGATCTTGTCTGCTAGGGAAAGTCCAGAAGGGAACGCCTTTTTCCGACCGACATATCTTTCCCGACCGATCGTTTGACGGCTATCTAAAGCTTTCCTGACCGACTTTCTGTTGGCCCTGCTATGAACCTTTCCCGACCGACTGTCTGATGATAATGTTTCCCGACCGACTGTTCCATGGCACTTTTTTTGCCGACCGACTTTCTGTTGGCCCTGACATGATCTTTTCCCGACCGACAGTCCGATGGTAGTACATTTGCCAACCGACTTTCGCTAGGCCCTGCCATAGACCTTTCCTGACCAACGGTAGGATGCTGTTATCTTTTGCCAACCAACAGTTCGATAGCATTTTGTTTAGCCGAGCAAGATATATTTAATTCCCACCCATTATTTGGCTTGTGCTTTGCCAAACAATATCAATCAAGTTGCATATCTGATTTACGACACGATATCAATCAAGTTCCAGTAACTTGCCAAACAATAACAATCAATATTAAACCAGAACCAAAGAAGAATATAGGTAACTAACTAAGAGGAAGCATTTATGTTTCAGCCACCAAGACACCTGATAGGTTTACAAAATGATAGATGCATGTCCGACGATTCATTGCTTGCTCCATGACAAAAATACCCAGTTGACAAGACACCATATAGGTTTACAAAATGATAACTAAAAGACACATTGTTCTTGCTCCATTACACAAAATGTCTAGCTGATGCAAACTACCATCTTAATGGTTCCTCCCTGGTCCTTTTGTATGTCATTCCTACAAAGAATAAAAAAGTCACCGGTGAATTCATGCATTCATAGAGATAATGGCAAAAATAATAATTGTATAAAGCATCAATGGCAAAAACAAACTGAGATTTTAGTATTATAAAAACAGGGCATGTTCAGAATGATGCCACAATATGTTCTAATTAGAATCTATGATGTGTTGACATAATAAAGCATCAATGTCACCATATAGCCGGTATCAATCTCCTAAAGCCGCAGACCAGGAAGATATTAAATGGAAAAGGAGCATATGCGTCATCTGGCTACAAGACAACAATTTAGCATGTCCAGACACCCAATTACTGGGAGCAACACACCACGAACGGGCACACGGAAGTCATTTTTGAAGCAAAGACTGCACTAGTTTTACTTCTTTTTCTTCTCTGGGGTGGAAAAGACTGCACTTTGCTGCACTAGATGGATATACATTAGGCAAAATGATTACTATCTAATACCACTACTAGGGAAAATCTTATACACAAAATTTTAGCAGTAGCGTGGGTCAAAAAAGCACGCTGGTGCTAAGTAGCAGTAGCGCGCCTGCACAAACCGCGCTACAGATAAAGTTCTAGCAGTAGCGCGTCTCGTTCTAAACACGTTACTACTAAAATTCCCACGGCTTAGCCGATAGGCTGCACATAGTAGTAGCGATCCATATTAAACCGCGCTACCGCTAGTTTCTTTGTAGCAGCACGTTTTTTTCTAAACTCGCTACTGCTAAAGGATATAAAATTAAATGGAAAGCAAATAGAAAGGTAATTGAAAATGAAAGAAATAGAATAAGGTGAAAGGAAAAAAATAAAATGTGAAGAAAAATAAATGAAAAAGGGGAAAAAAGAGAAAGGAGTAGCAGGAGCGTGTATACCAGAACGCGCTGTAGCTAACGTAGCAGTAGCGCGCTTTCTGGAATGCGCTACTGCTACTTCTGAATTAACCACCCGCGGGCTCAAAATTTTGCTAAGTCCTTCATTCTCCCCCTTTCCCCTACTCCTCTGTCGCCGCCGCCCGAGCCTGCCCTCACCGCCGCCGCCCGCCGCCACTCTCGACCTCACCGTCGCCGCCCTCGACCTCACCGCCGCCGCCCTCGACCTCACCGCCGTCGCCCAAGCCCGCCCAGCACTGATAACCCACAAGTGTAGGGGATCGCAACAGCTTTCGAGGGTAGAGTATTCAACCCAAATTTATTGATTCGACAGAAGGGGAGCCAAAGAATATTCTTAAGTATTAGCAGTTGAGTTATCAATTCAACCACACTTGGATAACTTAATATCTGCAACAAAGTATTTAGTAGCAAAGTAATATGATAGTAGTGGTAAAGGTAACAAAAGGTAACGAAAGCAAAAGTAATATTTTTGGTGTTTTGTAATGATTGTAACAGTAGCAACGGAAAAGTAAATAAGCGTAAACCAATATATGGAAAGCTCGTAGGCATTGGATCGGTGATGGATAATTATGCCGGATGCGGTTCATCATGTAACAGTCATAACATAGGGTGACACAGAACTAGCTCCAATTCATCAATGTAATGTAGGCATGTATTCCGAATATAGTCATACGTGCTTATGGAAAAGAACTTGCATGACATCTTTTGTCCTACCCTTCCGTGGCAGCGAGGTCCTAATGGAAACTAAGGGATATTAAGGCCTCCTTTCAATAGAGAACCGGAACAAAGCATTAGCACATAGTGAATACATGAACTCCTCAAACTATGGTCATCACCGAGAAGTATCCCGATTATTGTCACTTCGGGGTTGTCGGATCATAACACATAATAGGTGACTATAGACTTGCAAGATAGGATCAAGAACTCACATATATTCATGAAAACATAATAGGTTCAGATCTGAAATCATGGCACTCGGGCCCTAGTGACAAGCATTAAGCATAGCAAAGTCATAACAACATCAATCTCAGAACATAGTGGATACTAGGGATCAAACCCTAGCAAAACTAACTCGATTACATGATAGATCTCATCCAACCCATCACCGTCCAGCAAGCCTACGCTGGAATTACTCACACACGGCGGTGAGCATCATGAAATTGGTGATGGAGGATGGTTGATGATGACGACGGTGATGAATCCCCCTCTCCGGAGCCCCGAACGGACCAGATCAGCCCTCCCGAGAGGTTTTAGGGCTTGGCGGCGGCTCCGTATCGTAAAATGCGATGATTTCTTCTCTCTGATTTTTTTCTCTCTGAAAGCAAATATATAGAGTTGGAGTTGGCGTCGGAGGAGCTCCAGGGGGCCCACGAGGTAGGGGGGCGCGCCCTAGGGGGGAGCGCCCCCACCCTTGTGGACAGGGTGTGGGCCCCCTGGTCTTCATCTTTGGCAAGGATTTTTTATTATTTTTTCTAAGATGTTCCGTGGAGTTTCAGGTCATTCCGAGAACTTTTGTTTTCTGCACATAAAACAACATCATGGCAATTCTGCTGAAAACAACGTCAGCCCGGGTTAGTTCCATTCAAATCATACAAATTAGAGTCCAAAACAAGGGCAAAAGTGTTTGGAAAAGTAGATACGACGGAGGCGTATCAACTCCCCCAAGTTTAAACCCTTGCTTGTCCTCAAGCAATTCAGTTGACAAACTGAAGAGAAAAAAAACTTTTACAAACTCTGTTTGCTCTTGTTGTTGTAAATATGTCAAGCCAGCATTCAAGTTTTCAGCAAAGATTATAACTAACCACATTTGCAATAATTCTCGGGTCTCATGTTTACTCATATCAATGGCATAATCAACTAGTGAGTCATAATAATAAATCTCGGATGACAACACTTTCTCAAAACAATCATAATATGATATAACAGGATGGTATCTCGCTAGCCCTTTCTGAGACCGCAAAACATAAATGCAGAGCACCTTTAAAGATCAAGGACTGATTAGACATTGCAATTCATGGTAAAAGAGATCCAGTCATAGTCATACCCAATATAAATTAATAGTAATGAATGCAAATGACAGCTGCGCTCTCCAGCTAGTGCTTTTTAATAAGAGGGTGATGACTCAACATAAAAGTAAATAGATAGGCCCTTCGCAGAGGGAAGCAGGGATTTGTAGAGGTGCTAGAGCTCGGTTTTGAAATAGAGATAAATAATATTTTGAGCGGCATACTTTCATTGTCAACATAACAACTAAGAGATGGCGATATCTTCCATGCTACACACATTATAGGAGGTTCCAAAACAGAATGGTAAAGTTTATACTCCCCCTCCACCAACAAGCATCAATCCATGGCTTGCTTGAAACAACGAGTGCCTCCAACTAACATCAGGTCCTATGGGGAGTTTTGTTTGCAATTATTTTTGATTTAGTTTGCATAAAGCATGGGACTGGGCATCCCGGTGACCAGCCATGTTCTCGTGAGTGAGGAGCGGAGTCCACTCCTCTTGAGAATAACCCGCCTAACATGGAAGATAAGGGCAGCACTAGTTGATACATGAGCTATTCGAGCATACAAAACAGAATGTTTATTTGAAGGTTTAGAGTTTGGCACATACAAATTTACTTGGAACGGCAGGTAGATACCGCATATAGGAAGGTATAGTGGACTCATCTGGGATAACTTTAGGGTTTAAGAGATTGGATGCACAAGCAGTATTCCCGCTTAGTACAAGTGAAGGCTAGTAAAAGACTAGGAAGCGGCCAACTAAAGAGCGACAACAGTCATGAACATGCACTAAAATTAATAAACATTGGATGCAAGCATGAGTAGGATATAATCCACCATGAATATAAATATCGTGAAGGCTATTTTGATTTGTTCAACTACGTGTGTGAACATGTGCCAAGTCCAGTCACTTAAATCATTCAAAGGAGGATACCACCCCATCATACCACATCACAACCATTTTAATAGCATGTTGGCACGCAAGGTAAACCATTATAACTCATAGCTAATCAAGCATGGAACGAGCAACTATGATCTCTAATTGTCATTGCAAACATGTTTATTCATAATAAGCTGAATTAGGAACGATGAACTCATCATATTTACAAAAACAAGAAAGGTCGAGTTCATATCAGCTTTTCCCATCTCAGTCAGTCCATCATATATCATCATAATTGCCTTTCACTTGCACGACCGAATGATGTGAATAATAATAAGAGTGCACGTGCATTGGACTAAGCTGGAATCTGCGAGCATTCAATAAGCAGGAGAAGACAAGGCAATATGGGCTCTTGGTTAAATCAACAATAATGCATATAAGAGCCACTTCAACAATTTAATCATGGTCTTCTCATATCGACCCCCAAAGAAAAGAAAAGAAATAAAACTATTTACACGGGAAAGCTCCCAACAAGCAAAAGAAGAACAGGAAATATTTTTTGGTTTTATTTTTAATTATTACTACTACAGCAGGAAAAGTAAACTAACTAGAAGCTACACTAATTTTTTTGTTGTTTTCTTAAAGTTTAACAAACACACAAGAAGAAAGCAATAAAAAGAAAATAAACTAGCATGGATATTATAGTGAAAGAGTATGAGCACCGACATCTAGCAATGAGTGTGTGTGAACATAAATGTAATGTCGGTGGGAAATACGTACTCCCCCAAGCTTAGGCTTTTGGCCTAAGTTGGTTAATTGCCAAGGATAGCCTGACGGATACCCGTAGGTGTAGCTGGGGTTGTATTGCGATGAAGAGGACTCTGACTGCCACTACCTGGCAGCCACCTCCGGATCCCAAGAATAAACAGACTGGCGTGGAGGCTCGTATTGTGGTTCTGGCTCTGGGGATGGTGCAGGATTCCGATAGGCTTGAACGGCCGCCCATGGAACGAGATAAAGACCTTCACAAGTTAAACAAAGAAGGAGCAGGCAAAATAATAGTCTCAGGGTGATGTTTATCAAAGTACAATTTATATTTAAGCTCCCCTTCCTTGCCCTTAACAATAAAGTCATGCGCTAGCATACTCTTATAATCTAAATAAGCACTAGGCAACAATTTTTCTTCTTTCTCATAAAGCCTAATGGGTATGTTAAAATGTGCAGCTAGGCGTGAAGCATAAATACCTCTAAAGATGGGGCCTTTAGTACGGTTTAAACTCAACCATTTAACAATTATTCCGCCCATACTAACAGAGTTATCGAGGTATAAACCATGGAACAAAATGATTATATCAGGAACACTAAGGTTTCCACAGTTTCCGTGACCAATCAAGCAACGACTAGCAAATAAGGCAAAGTAGCGTAAAACAGGAAAATGTATGCTAGTGATTCTTGCATCGGAAACCTTCCTGGTTTCCCCCACAGTGATGGTGTTAATAAATTCTTCCACATCCTTACGATGTGGTTCTTCTAAGGTACCCTCAGAGGGTAATTTGCAAACCTTGCAAAATTCAGCTAATGGCATCTTCTTAACAACGTCATATAAATGAAACTCTACTGAAGGAGGTGATTCCTTAGGAAAATAGTAGACGTTTTGCACAAAAGTATTAGTGAGTAAGAGATACTGATGACGTTGGTCGCGGACGAAGTCGGTGAGGCCAGCATTCTCAACCAATGAATAAAAATCCTCATAAATTCTGGCTTGTCTCAAGAAGTCATCGGAAGGCCATTCACACGGCCGGACCTCCGCGGTGCGAGGTAAATTATATTTGGGCCTTTGTGCTTCTTCATTTTGTTTTTCCTTCGAGCTCCGGCTCGACGAGCCCCTCAAAAGTCTCTTCATTATTTTCTGAAGTAATTTGAATTTTTAGTAACTTGAAACAAAAGTGAACCAACTTCAATAAAATTGATAGCAACTACTCCTACAAGTGCCTAGAGCCTATATCAAGCATTAGAACTACTTGGAACCATATAAATTTAACATGCAAGCTCAAGAACATGGTCACCTATGCAGCACAAATTTGCAAAGAATGAAGCACTAGAACAAAAACTAATTGGACCAATGGAGGAGTCACATATCAAGGAACAATCTCCCCAAGCAGTTTGGTGAGAGGTGCTTTTGATTTAGGAGATCGAAAATCATAGCAACATGGACTGGAACTCGTGTTTGAGCTAGATATTCGTGTTTGTGGGAGGAAAAAGAAGAGGATGGGTGCAGGAATAAGTGGAGGAGGGCCACCGTGGGCCCACGAGGCAGGGGGGCGCGCCCTAGGGGGTAGGGCGCGCCCTCCACCCTCGTGGCCAGGTGGCAGCCCCCCCCCCCCGCGGTGTTTTCAGTTCCCCATAAATCCTCAAATTTTCCCGAAAAAATCATATTAAATTGACATGGCATTTGGAGGACTTTTATTTTCGGGGTATTTTTATATTGCACAGATAAATCAGGAAACAGACAGAAAAAATACTATTTTTACTTTATTTCAACTAAATAACAGAAAGTATAAAGAGGGTACAGAAGGTTGCGCCTTCTAGTTTCATCCATCTCATGATCATCAAAAGGAATCCACTAACAAGGTTGATCAAGTCTTGTTAACAAACTCATTCCGAATAACATGGAACCAGAGAAATTTCGAATAACACTATTGAAAGGATCGATATGGTTGACTAGAGGGGGGGGGGGTGAATAGGCAACTAACAATTTTAAGCTTTTCTTTAACAATTTAAACCTTGCAACAAAATAGGTTGTCTAGATATGCAACTAAGTGGGCAACCTATATGATGCAAAGACAACTAGCACACAAGCAAGCAATAGATACAACACAAGTAAGCTTGCAAAAGTAAAGGCACGAAATAACCAAGAGTGGAGCCGCTGAAGACGAGGATGTGTTATCGAAGTTCCTTCCTTTTAAGGGAAAGTACGTCTCCGTTAGAGCGGTGTGAAGGCACAATGCTCCCCAAGAAGCCACTAGGGCCACCGCAATCTCCTCACGCCCTCACACAATGCGAGATGCCGTGATTCCACTATTGGTGCCCTTGAAGGCGGCAACCGAACCTTTACAAACAAGGTTGGGGCAATCTCCACAACACTTGGAGGCTCCCAACACCACCACGAAGCTTCACCACAATGGAGTATGGCTTCGAGGTGACCTCAACCGTCTAGGGTGCTCAAACACCCAAGAGTAACAAGATCCGCTAGGGATAAGTGGGGGGAATCGAATGTATCTTGGTGGAAGTGTATATTGGGCCCTTGTCACCTAATCCCGAGCAAATCAACAAGTTTGATTGGCTAGGGAGAGAGATCGGGCCAAAATGGAGCTTGGAGCAACAATGGAGCTTAGAGATGGAAGAGGTAGTCAACTAGAGGTAGGAGACGCCCCTTTTATAGTTGTGGAAGAGATCCAACCGTTATCGTCAAGTTCATCCTGCGACACGCGGTACTATCGCTCCAGGAGCGCGGTACTACCGCAAGGCCACGCGGTACTACCGTGGATGACCATGGTACTTCCGCGGCAGCAGCAGAGGCCGGGACTAGCCTGACTGAGCGCAGTACTACTGCTCACGCGGTACTACCGCAAGGCAGGTAAGCCAAAGCCTACGAAGAGCGCGGATGAAAAAAATACATCCGTGCCTACTTCCGCTGAAAAAGAAACAGTGCAAAGACCCGACGCGGTACTACCGCGCATGAGGTGCGGTACTACCGTTGAGGCGCGGATGTAAAAAATTACATCCGCTCCTACTACCGCGGCGCAAAGGTACTAGGTATGAGGGCCACGGTACTATGGCTCCAGGGGAGCGGTACTACCGTGGCCTCCCGCGGTACTACTGCGCATGTCGTGCGGTACTACCGTGAGGGCGCGGATGTAAAAAATCACATCCGCTCCTACTACCGTACCGGAGCAGCACTAGGCCTGGGAGTTACGGTACTAAGGCTCCAGAGGAGCGGTACTACCGTGAACCCCAGCAGTACTACCGCAGGTGCTTGCGGTACTACCGCTCCATAGAGCAATACTACCGCAAGTACAGCAGTAGCCATCTGATTATGCACAACTAGGATAACGGAAAGATGCTCCAAAGTGCAAGGAAAGGTAGGACATGTGTACATGTTGATTCAACCCAAACCTTTCTGACGCGGACCCCCTCTTAATAGTACGGCTCTCCTACGACTCAAATCCACCAAAGAAAAACATAGAACAACACCGTCTTCAATAGTTTCCGAGGGGCACTGAATCGTCTCGTGCCTAGTGATGAAGCATCTGAGAAACTCATGGCACACGATTAGTCCGCAAAAGCATTGTCATCAATCACCAAAACACCTAATGGATAAAGATGCCCTTACAATCTCCCCCTTTTTGGTGGATTGATGACAATACGGGATTTGCACATAGATAAGATAATTTTGAGCAAGGGCAAACGCCTCCTCTCTAAAATATAGACGGGCCCCCCCTTGACGTGTGCACTCTAGATAGATGCTTTGGACTGCATAGCACACAAACTAGGATCAACACTCCCCCTATATTTTAGAGACAAAGGCATGACAAATAACATCTAAGCAGAGCATAGCACAAAGGTAGCACAATATATCACAAGCTCGCTAAGATAGATAGAGTGCATATGTCTTACACCATATGAAGTAAAGCAACTGAAACGAGGTTCAAACGAGAACGAGAAAGCACCAAAACACGAACGACGACACACACCAAACACCCGACTCACAAATCCCTACACTCTCTCCCCCTTTGGTATCGAGATGCCAAAAAAAGGGACAGAGGACACCTACACACAGGGGGTGGCTCAAGCAGGGAGCTCATCCCAAGGCTCCTCGTCAGACTGCTCGGCGGTAGGGATGGTCTCCTCGACGTCCTCCTCAGAATCAGTCCACCTGAAGCCTTGCTTCTCCATCCACTCGGCCTCTGGAGTGATGCGCTCCTCAGACCCGCCAGACACATCCTCACCATAGAGCTGCAAGATCTTCCTGTCCTGGCGACGACTCTCCTTGGACGCCACGTGAGTCCTGTACTGCCCCTTGGCTTGCATGCAGAAAAGAGTCTTCATCTTGTCCTTCAGCTTCTTGGCCCACGACGGCATAGAGGAACTCTGGGAAGACCGAGCAGCACGTCCCTCAGCAACATCCTCGGCGCCAGCATCCTCCTCATTAACAGCAGCCCTAGCAGCAGACGCCTCGGCACGAGTAGTAGTGTTGGCCCAGTTGGGTTTGACACGCAGACAGATGGGATCATGGCGAATCCAGTCTGGAGCAAGGAACTCCTCACCAGGGAACATCTTCTCCCAAGTCTTCGAGATCAGCAGAAACAGATAAGGCCCATAGATAGGCACCTTGCGGTTGAATACCGCAAACCGAAGCTCACACCACATGATGTGTGAGACATCAAGTGGCTGAGTCTGAGACAAACGAGCCTCCTCGTAGATGAGCATCATATCCACCATATAGGCATGAACCTTGTCCTTGTCACCAATGCGAGGGAACAAGGAGTTGCAGAAGATGCGATACATGATATCCAGAAAAGAGTTGAGCACCAACCCTATCTTGCCACCGGGGAGCGTCTTCTCAACATAGTATGGTGTGAGCTTGTCCTTGTTGGCAGACTCAGAATTGGCATGGGGGCGAACACCCACGGGAGTGTCGAGCCCGTCATCAGGAACCTAGAGCAAATCCATGAACTCCTTCCAGGTAGCAGTCAGCTTACGACCATTGGACATCCAGGTCATCCTCCGCGCCTCATCACAGTGAAAGTATACCGAGGCAAAGAACTGACAGATAAGCTCAGGGTCATAGTCAAGGTGAAAGGATATCACATGCTCAATTCCAAACTGCTCCACCAAGTCCAGAGCCTCTCCAAAGTAATCACGGAACTTGTCCTTCCTCATGTGATGCATGTCAATCCATTTCACATCCACGTAGGTATTCTGCTTGTTTTTGATGACATCCAGATAGATGTTGGTCTGTTGCTTGTTCCAAAATAGCTCACAATCTCTGACAGAGGAACGAGAGTTCACATATGGGTGAAGCTGCCTGAGACGGACGTACTCAGATTGGGGTATCTCGTCCATGCCCTTAGAGGGCTCCTTGTACTTGCTAGCTGATGTCTTGACATGGCGCTTGGGGGCAGAGGAGCCCTCTGGTGCTTCACCTGGGTTGCGCAGACGCTTGGAGCTAGTGTCACGACTGGGATTGGAACGGCGAGAGTCACCACCTGAGACACACATGCAAAACACCAACGAAACACAAAGAAAATCAATGCAAAGACCACGGCAAAGCACAAGAAACACATAGAAAGCATACGTGAAAGTTGTCATGAGAGAGATGTGAGCCACGGTAGTACTGCCAGAGCCTGCGGTACTAAAATATTAGTACCGCTCCAAGTCGCGGTAGTACCGTGCAAGGTCACGGTAGTACCGTGGAGGGAGCAGTAGTAAGATTTTAGTGCCGCAGCGAGTGCGGTAGTACCACGCCAGACAGGCGGTAGTACCGGACAAGCGGTAGTACTGTGCTAGACGGGCGGTAGTATCGCACCGCCGCAGATCCAAATGTTGGTTTAAATATGAAAAGAACCGCGAAACCACGGCGGTGCTACGGTGATCAGATCTAGCACATGGCAAAAGACAAGTATAATTCCTACGCAATACAACGCTCCTTCATCCTACTCTTGCATTGATATAGCCTAAGAAGGTTTTAGAATACACAAGTCTCCCCCAAAAACCTAGATGCAAAGAACTCAACAAAACGAGAATAGATTGGTGAAAACCTGGGTCCATAGCAAGAGCACGTGGTGGGGAATGATCCCACCGGACGGAATCACGGGAGGGCAGCCGTAGGAGGAGATCCGGCGATGAACGCCGGCTCTGTTCTTGAGCGTGGGAGAGAGAGAGAGAGAGAGAGATGACGTGGGGGGGGGGGACTGCGAATGGGCTACACCACAGCACTACATTCCCGACAGCCAGGTTGGTCGGAAATACAGCTTCCACCAACAAACAGTCGGTCGGGAAAAACTATTGCCGTCCGATCACGTCTGTTGGGGAAAGTCCAGACGGGAAAGCCCTTTCCAGACCGACATATCTTTCCTGACCGATTGCGTGATGGCTAAGGGGTATTTTTTTTCCCGACCAACAGTTTGTTGGGCCTGCCATGGGCCTTTCCCGACCAACAGTCTGTTGGGGCATTCATGGGCCTTTCCCGACCGACCATCTGATGGGTAATTTTTTCCCGACCAACATTTTGTTGGGCTTGGTGTTAGCCTTTCCCGACCGACTGTTAGACGAGGTTTGTTTTGCCGACCAACAATCAGACAATGTTTACTTTTGACAACCAACAGTTGATCAACATTTTGCTTAGCAAACCACAACCGTAGTTAACTTATGGTACTAGTTGTTGCGTACATATAGTTCATGTGTTCTAAAGCATAATCACCAAGACAACATACATTAGGTGCACCAAACATTTTTTATTCCATTAACTAATTGTCACATACATACACTTCACTCTGTTCGCACAAGACACCATACACCAGATTTACAGAAGCAAAAATATGAAAGTAGTATGAGACATCAGTTGTACAAAATGTAAACTAGAACATCCAGTTGATGCGGATCACTGGCTTCATGGTTCATTGTGATTCCAATCCTTATGTCTGCGCCCTACAGAAGTTAAATAAGTGTCAATTATTAGAATGTTCAATTAATTTAAGAAATTGAATGCAGGCAGAATTCACATGTGCACTGTGCACACACAACAACACAAAATGAGGAATATTCATGCCTAATGTATAAAAGTAGCATTTCAGGACATGAAGACCGGCAATTAACTTCCAGCAGTAGCCATGGATGTGGCATAGAAGCCCTGCGCCCACTTTTTGTCTATCCATTCGAAAGGAAATACATCATTTTACTTTTTACGATTGCTAGGCATATAGTGTACCTGGGACATACTTAAGTTACTGTACATAGGTACCATTACCCCACATTCCAACACTTGTTCCAAAAAAACATACAACTAAACACTAAATATATATAACCGTGACTCTTTCAGTAGATGTATAGATTTCTAGTAGTTCATAGTTGATTTAGCTTTGACTTTAATACACCATGATAATTGAAATTGATAGTACAATTAGATAATTGAAATTGATAGTGGATTTAACTGTGACTGTTTCCATGATAATTGAAATTGATAGTACAGACTTTTAGTATAGATTTCTAGTAGTTCATAGTGGATCTAGCAGAAGAATCATTAGAGTGCTCCATGCTGCATATAGTTCACGATAATGGCAGCACTAAAAGTCTACTTACAAAAGTAGGTTCTCGAGTTTGGTATTCAAAGTTATTTTATTTCCTAGCTGGCCTTTAAGTACCCTCATGTATGCTATATCCTTGCTATTGCTTCCAGATAATAAAAAGCATGGAAACAGTTGCACGCCACTTGTGCAAAACAGAGAAACAGAGAATAAAAACACAAAATACCTTGTTTGCATTTAGTGTATAGAAAATAAAAGTTAGTTAATAATATGGTGCCCCATTATAAATATCACATAATACCACATGATATCTTGGTAATTAGTAATCACAGGAAGACTTTGAAATTCCAAATTTCAAGGTAATCTCTAGAGGAACTAAATCATCACATAAAAGATATGTGGAGGTCTAGCCCAGATAACAGAACTAGAAGGTTTAGTAAATTACGATGAATTTAAAAAGGAAAAGCAGGGAGGAACTAAGCCATCACATAAAGCACATGTGTTTTTGATGTTCTATTTTCAGAACAGAATAGAACCTATATCACTGACTTCAGCTAGTTGTGTTTGTACTGCTGAATGTTCTACCTATATTTACTTTCCACCAAAAATGAAAATGTGTGGATGAATATACTACATTTTGAACTTAGCAGGATGGCTTACTTTCGACTTCTCATTAGTTCATACTCTGCTACTTTCAGTTGGTGTTCATACTCTGCCATTTTTCCTCTTGTAAAAGACACGCAATATGAGTACATTGCTGAAAATGCAACATGAGACATTTAGCAGCTATGGAAATACAACAGGAAAATCAGTTGGTGTGCTTGAAACAAAATTGGATTACAATAACACATTAGAGGAACATACACAGAGATCGATATGAAACAATACATCTTCCAAGGGAGGGGTAGAAAGGGAGAAGGAGTGGGAAAAGAACACTCACCACCAAGGGAGGGGAAGCACGAGCAGTCAATGGCCAGATCCCCCTTCAACAGAACCGGCGAGGGTAGATTGGAGGAGGCCCATGGCGTGGAGGCGGCGGTGGAGGCGCTTGGGTGATGAGAGAGTGCTAGTGCTCTCTCTCCCTGGTGACGCACCTCCCTCACTCACCCCCGGATCTAAGAAAGACGCGGCGTCCACCATCGTGCCTTGGTCTAGTTATAAACAAATGATGTAGCTGTAGCTGTGTTGACTGCTACACTCATCTAGTTATAACTACAGGAAGCTAAGTACTAGCTGCCTTTCGACAATGATGATGAAAGAAAAGATATATTCTCACGTTTTCTTATCGACAATGACATAAACAAATGTTGTCTTTCCACCATCAGAGAGATGTGTAAGATAGAAAGAATATGAGACATAAAAGACCTATTGACACTACATAATTTTTATTTCTTGAACACAAGAAAGAGTTATGTGGTCATGTAACTTCTTTTTCTAGAGAAATGGTACCATATAGCTAAGTATTAGAGATACACCTTACTGGTGTTTTCTATCCATGTGAGAAGCACAGTATTTTAGCTATCTTTGCTTAGTCTTCAGTTGTGGCCATAAATTGAATGGTACTGAAAGTGATGTTGCTATCTTCCTGGTGGTAGCAATAGATATATGGACACCGAGAACAAAATGCTATCTTCCTGGTGACAGTAATAGATACATTGGGGATACTACAGTTTGTAAAACCATGGTATGTACTTGGACAAACACCTCAAAATATTTTCACAAGTACAGTTTTTTCTAGAGAAGACCACTAGTTTTCTTTCTTACTTTTCTCTGGAATGGAAAAGACTATAGTGCGCCTGATTATTATATTAAAAAATGCATCAGAGAAAAACATATGTACTTCAGTGCCACAAATTAGATTAAATTAAACCTCGCAAAAAATAGATTAAATTAGGCCATTACTTTCAGAGAAGCATATGTACTGTACATACAAATCTTCATAGGTATAGGAGCCAGAACCTAAACCATCAGGTTACGCATAAGAGAAATAAAGATTATAAATACTAGGTTAGCCTAGAAACAAGATTCAGAAATAGCAACCTTTAAAGCAACTAGCAGTGTATTATGCTCTGTTCTGTACTATGGATGTGCCCTAATGCTGATAAATGTGTGTGTGTGTACCGAGTGAGACTTGTAGTTACAAAAGGTTATTAACTATGGAATTAGCCAAAAATAAGACAATGAGTATTCTCTATTCAGCAAAACTGAAGGACTAGATTCCCAGACTAAAGGACCAGATACATGAACAAACAGTACAACAGGAGGTTATTCATGAACAAACTGAAGGACTAGATTCATGAACAAACAGTACTAGAGGAGGTTATTTAAAACAAACTGAAACTATGTATTGTACATTATCTAATACAAACTTTAGATGAAGAGAAGTGGCAGTGAGCTAGGCAAACATGATAATAAGAGAAGATGGACCAGCCCTGGTTTGTAGCTCAAAAAATACTTAGCTCATTTCGGTCCCTGGTTCGTAGCTCAAAAATGAATAGTAGCTCAGTATTCAGAAACTGAGAAGATTTCTCCTATACAATACACAAATAAATACCAGCTCAAAAATAGTGATTGGAAAAATACCTTGGCGGTGGGACGAGGAAGATGCCCCTGGTTTGTAGGTTTTCATCTAGCAAAGTGACCATGAGTCAGTATCACACATCAAACAATTCGAGATAAGTGGACAAAACACACATTATTGGTGATTACCTTGCTAGATGGTCATGCAATGGACCTGTGTCAGCATCAGCGATAGATCGTAAGCCTCCATATTCATAAGGCACCATAGTATCCCTTCTGATCACAACATTGACAAGAACCTCATAAGTCGCTGGTCCAAGGGGCTCTTCGCCCACAATAGTGTCTTGATCAACTGGAGATAATTGTTGCCTTAGCATCAGGAGTTTTAGGAGCAGTCCATGCATATAGAAGCACATACATACCAATCGGAATCAATGATTATTTTAGAAACATGAAAAAAATTAGAATTTAAACATATAGGTAAGGATGAGAAGATTACAAGGCTTTCATCTTCATGGGCTCATGAGCTTCTTGGAGGGGGCTTTGCAACAACTCTTCTATGAACAAAGGGCTCTACATCATCGTCGTCTTCACCATCATTATGTTCCTCAGCTTCAACTCTTGAGTTCTAGCACACAACAATATGGAAATAGAATTATTGCATGCAAGATGGATTATTGATACACAATGAAAAGATGTGGAAATAGTTAATTACTTGTCGAGAATTGGAACCGTGCTGCGAGCTAGGAGTTTCCAGATTATGCCTCCTTCTGAAGCTAACGTCAATTCTATTCAGTCCATTTGTTCCTGCATTTGTTGCACAAACAAAAGATTAATATATATTGCTACCACAAAAATTGCAATGAAAACAAACCAAATCTGCCCACAACAGCTCAACTTCTAAAATTGGTTCATATTGCAACCACAAAGCTTCTCACAAAGCTCAACTTCTCCCAATTATACTAGCTAGCAACAGTACACAGCAAACCGGAGAACCAGAGAAGAAGAAAAGCATGAGGTGCCTTGTCCACTGGAACATCTACTCGTTCGGTCGTTCCCCACCGCCGGAGCTCCCGGTTACCCACTGCCGGAGCACTCTTTTCCCCGCCAACCCACTGTCATAATACGCCTCCAAGGAGGCAAGGATGAGAGGGAGGAGTTGTACCTCAGTCGTATGCCCGTATCGATGCCCTTGCCCAGCAGCACTCTGCCCAGATCCAACTCGCCGCCGCTGCTGCTGCGTGTCCCTTCGTGGTGGACATGCAGGAGGTCCGGCCAGGGAGGGGGCGGCAGCTTTGCTGGATGTAGCACGAGGGCGTGGGGCCGGCGGTGGAGAGGCCGAACGGTGTTGGGCGGCGCTGGAGCAGCGCGACAGAGGGAGGGCGGCATGGGGCGGCGCTGCAGAGGCAGGGCGGGGTGGGGTGGCGGTGGGATGGCGTCGGGATCGAATGGCGATAGCCCCGGGCGATGTGTGGCGGCAGTGGGACGGCGTGGGAACGACCACCGGAGCCCCAGGCGGCGCGCATGGGGAACAAAGAGCTAGGGATTTGGCTCCTTTGCGCGTGCGAGGGGAACGAAATGAGAAGCTATTGATTTTGGGGGTAAATCTTCACGGGCCGAGCCGGTTATTGGCGCTAAACTTTCGGCCGTTCGCGTGCAAGGCCATTTAACGTCTGATTGTTGGTCGGGGTTATTTCCCGACCGATGGTTCGTGGGCCATAAAAGAATTCCCGACCGACTGTTGGATGCCTTATGTTTTAGTATTCCCGACCAACAATGGGTCACTGCATAGAGGTTTCCCGACCCACGGTCCGTTAGAAATTTTCTTGATAGATTATCAGTCGGCAATACCGAATTTTTCCCAACAAACGTGGGTAGGGAATTCTGGTGCATGGTGTAGTGGGGTATGGGGGAGTTAGAACTCCCCCTACCCATCCTTATCCCCATGCGCCCATCCCGGCGCGGTAGTACTGCATATCATCGCGGTAGTACCGCTCGGGCGGAAGTACCGCACCGTAGCGGTAGTACCGCTCACCCAGGCAGCAGTAAAAAATTACTGCCGCGTGGGGGCGGTAGTACCGTGCTCCCACACGCGGTAGTACCGTGGCTGGCTGCGGTAGTACCGTAGCTGGTCGCGGTAGTACCGTGAGCTCAAGGCACAGCAGGTTTCAACACGAGAAGAAGGTCTTTGCATGGAAACTTTTCACACAAAGGATACCACAAGAACACGCACAAACCAGAGGCAGAAATACAACAAGAAACCACCATGCGACACAACCTCTCAAAAGAAGAGGGCGGTGGCCGGAGCCACCTATGTTGGAGTTAGATGGTATGGCACCACGAAGAATTATCCTTGGGCCCATGACCAAAACTCGTCTTTGAAGCACAAGTACCATCAAACATGGCTAATGTTAAAGAGTTGATCTATTTATGCATGATGGGGGGAGGGAGAGTTCATTGAGAGAACAACACTCTCCCTATGTCCATGCCTACACCTAAACTAGACAACAAG
>LT934114.1:758845184-758909013 GCA_900231445.1 Triticum turgidum subsp. durum
GAGGGAGAGTTCATTGAGAGAACAACACTCCCCCTATGTCCATGCCTACACCTAAACTAGACAACAAGTTGAGTGTGGTGGGGGGTGCAAGGGTTCAAGTCACATTGCTCGAATCAATGATATTTAGCTCATGCCTTAACTCGCGAAATCTTGCTTCATCCAAGGGCTTCGTGAAAATATCTGCAAGGTTATCATGAGTGTTGACATACTTGAGCTCGATCTCCCCTCGCCTAATGTGATCCCGGATGAAGTGATACCGAATCTCAATATGCTTCGTCTTGAAGTGTTGCACCGGGTTGAGAGAAATCTTGATGGCACTTTCATTATCACACCAAAGAGGCACTTTGTCACAAATGACACCGTACTCCTTTGAAGTTTTTCTCATCCATAAGAGTTGAGCACAACAACTACCGGCTGCCACATATTCCGTTTCGGTGGACGAGAGAGACACACAACTTTGCTTCTTGGAAGACCAACTCACCAAAGAGCAACCAAGAAATTGGCACCCTCCAGAGGTGGACTTCCTATCCACTTTGTCTCCTGCCCAATCGGAATCCGTAAATCCTTCAAGCTTGAAGTTTGTCCCTCTTGGATACCATAAGCCAAAGTTTGGGGTATGAGCCAAATATCGAAAGATTCGCTTGACCACCACATAGTGACTTTCCTTCAGTGCGGCTTGAAACCGTGCACACATTCCCACACTCAACATGATATCTGGTCTAGATGCACAAAGGTAAAGCAAGGAGCCAATCATGGAGCGATATAGCTTTTGACCCACCACTTTACCATTGGGATCAATGTCAAGTTGGCACTTGGTAGGCATTGGAGTAGAAGCCGGCTTGACATCACTTAGCTTGAATCTTTTTAGCATGTCTTGAGTATATTTGGCTTGGTTGATGAAGGTTCCTTCTCTTCTTTGTTTGATGTCAAAACCAAGGAAGAACTTCAACTCTCCCGTCGAAGACATCTTGAACTTGGAGGTCATGAGAGCGGCAAATTCCTCATTGAAAGCTTTGTTAGGGGAACCAAAGATAATATCATCAACATATAGTTGGCATACAAACAACTCCCCTTTGACCTTCTTAGTAAAAAGAGTGGGATCGATTTGCCCCACCTCAAATCCACGATCTTGTAACAACTTGGTAAGGTGGTCATACCACACACGTGGGGCTTGTTTAAGGCCATAGAGTGCCTTATCGAGTTGATACACATGATCCGGGAAGTAGGGGTCCTCGAACCCGGGGGGTTGCTTGACATAGACCAACTCATTAATAGGACCATTAAGAAAAGCACTTTTCACATCCATTTGTTGCAACTTAAAGTTGTGATGGGAAGCATAAGAAATCAACAAACGAATGGATTCAAGGCGAGCAACGGGAGCAAAGGTTTCACCGTAGTCGATACCCTCGACTTGGGAGTAGCCTTCTGCTACCAATCTTGCCTTGTTGCGAATGATGTTCCCATGAGCATCTTGCTTGTTCTTGAAAATCCACTTGGTTCCAATGACGTTGTGGTTCCCCGATGGCCTTGGCACCAATCTCCACACCTTGTTGTACTCGAAGTTGTTGAGTTCTTCATGCATGGCATTGAGCCCATCCGAGTCTTCGAGCGCCTCATAGACCTTTTGGGGTTCAACACAAGAGATAAACGCGTGATGTTCACAATAGTTTGCCAATTGTCTATGAGTGCTTACCCCCTTTCTTAGGCTTCCAACCACATTCTCCATGAGATGGCCTTTGGTGGTGAGTTTGGAAGCAATCTTCGCGGCACGACGCTCTAATTCCTCCTCGGATGTGGAAGGACGAGGGTTGACTTGATTATCTTGAGCGCCGCCTTGAGCTTGTTCTTGATCTTGAGCTTGCTCATGAACTTGAACTTGCTCGAAGGAAAGAACTTGACCTTGGGCATCATTTGGAGGTTCACCACCATCTTGAGATTGATCTTGCCCTTGATCTTGTTCACGAGGTTGAGGGCCTTCACTTTGTTCTTCGGAAGCGTGTGGGTCTTGAGTAGTTGATGGCTCCACTTGAGTGGAGCATTGTCCTTCTCCTTCGGCCACAAGGGGTTCCTCAATGGGTAGAATATGACCAATACCCATTCTTCTTATGGCTTGGGGAGGAATTTCATAACCTACATCACAAGTACCACTTTGCTCCACTTGGGAGCCGTTATTTTTGTCAAACTCCATGTTACACGTCTCCTCAATGAGCCCGGTGGACTTATTGAGAACACGGTAAGCATGAGAGTTTGTAGCATAACCAACAAATATGCCCTCATAAGCTCTAGCCTCAAATTTAGACAAACAAACACCTTTCTTGAGAATGAAACACTTACACCCGAACACCCGGAAGTACTTGAGATTGGGCTTGTTTCCGGTTAGTATCTCATAAGGAGTCTTGTTCAAGCCTTTGCGGAGATAGAGCTGATTGGATGCATGACATGCGGTGTTGATGGCTTCGGCCCAAAAGTTGTATGGAGACTTGAACTCCGCCATCATGGTCCTTGCCGCATCCATCAACGTCCGGTTCTTCCTCTCCGCAACACCATTTTGTTGAGGGGTATATGGTGCAGAATATTGATGCTTGATCCCCTCATCACTAAGAAACTCATCCAAGGTGTAGTTCTTGAACTCGGTGCCGTTGTCACTTGTTATTGTCAAGATCTTTGCATTATGTTGACGTTGAGCTTCATTTGCAAAGTCGATGACAGTTTGTTGAGTCTCACTCTTCCTCTTGAAGAAGTATACCCAAGTGTATCTTGAATAATCATCCACAATCACCAAGCAATACTTTCTACCCCCAAGACTATCAAAGGATGGAGGTCCAAAGAGGTCCATGTGCAGGAGCTCCAAGGGTCTCTTCGAGTAGATGATAGTCGTGGGAGGGTGAGCCGTCTCATGAAGCTTTCCTTCGATACAGGCACTGCAAGCACGATCTTTGGCAAAGCTAACGTTTGTTAGTCCACGGACATGGTCCCCCTTGGGAAGACTTTGCAAAGATCTCATATTGACGTGGGCTAAACGGCGATGCCAAAGCCACCCCACGTCAACTTTAGCCATTAGGCATGTCGCGGTCTTAGTGGGTCGCTCCAAAAAGTTTATCACATAGAGACCGTTCTCGACATGCCCAACAAAGGCTACTTTAAGAGTCTTGCTCCACAAGAGGGCCACGGTATCAATGTCAAAGAAAGTGGCAAAGCCCATGAGTGCAAGTTGACGAATGGAAAGCAAGTTGTATGCAAGGGACTCAACAAGCATGACTTTCTCGATCGTTAGATCATGAGAAATGACAACCTTGCCAAGACCCAATACCTTAGAATGTGAGGCATCACCCCACTCGACATTGGTGGGCATAGATGGGATATTTTGCACATCCACCACCAAGTCCTTGCTCCCGGTCATATGATTTGTTGCTCCACTATCAAGCAACCATGATCCCCCACCGGAAGCAAACACCTACAAGAGATCAATGCTTGGTTTTAGGTACCAATTTAGTAATGGGTCCTTTGATGTTAGTAATGAGGGTCTTAGGAACCCAAATAGACCATTCATGTACTCATAAGAAGAATCAACAAATTTAGCATAGACATGCCCATCACTAGCACGGTACAACACATAAGAGGGGTTAAAGTTGCCGGCTTTGTTGGGAGAGATGGCTTTGCCCCTATTGGCATCACCACTCTTCGCATTGTTCTTCTTCTCCTTAGGAGTACCCTCTCCCTCCTTCACGAAGGTTTGCTTAAGAGGGGGAGGTTGTTTGGTCTTGTTGTTCTTCTTCTTGTTCTTCTTCTTGTTCTTGGACTTGGGTGAGAACCCAACTCCCTCCTTGCCCACAACTTCCTTTTGATTGCTCAAAAGGTCATTTAGGTTCTTTTGATTGACACAAGACCTTTCTCGAGTTGTTCCTTCAACTTGGCATTCTCCTCCACAAGACGCACATGCTCACAACACGGGTTAGTAGCATTTGCATTATCAATTAAGACCATGTGAGGAAATGTGGCCTTTTCCTTGGTTAGCTTAACTTGGAGTTGAGCATGAGACTCCTTGAGGTTTACATGAGCACCTTTCAAGACCTTATGGGCCTTGTCAAGTACATCAAACTCCTCCTTGAGTCTAGCATGATCAACCCCAAGTTTAGCCTTCTCGGAAGTTAGTACACGAGACACAATAAGAGCATGATCAAGATCTTTCTTTAATTTGGCATGGTCATCGTTGTGTGACTCCTCAAGAGCCAAACGATGACCACGCTCTTCCTCAAGAGCATTAGAGAGATCTGACATCTCATGGGCATAGTCACGACTATGACCTTCCATCTTAGAGATGGTTTCTTCATGAGCCTCGATCATGTCATTGGCTTCACCAAGTTGTTCCAAGAGAGCAACGAAGTGCTTCTTGGATTTGCCCTTGAGCTTACTCATAAAGGACTCAAATTCATTTACCTCCTCGTTGGACCCCTTATCATCATCAAAGCCAACCATCGAAGAAGGATTAGGAATAATGGTGGTTTTGATGTTGGGGGTTACCTTGTTGGTGGCTTTAGCCATGAGACACTTGGCGGTGATGTTCTCGTGGGTGAATCGAAGAGAGACACCCCGGGAGTTGTGGCAATGGCAACGGATGCCATGGCCATTGCTTCACTATCATCATCATCATCATCATCCTCACGGTATTCTTCTTCAACCAGCAACCCGCGAGTAGGAGTCTTCTTGGTGAAGTTGTTCTTGTTGGGGAAGGACTTGGCCTTGTCTTTTCGGATGAACTTGCCACCATTGTCTTCCCGCTTCTCGTAAGGACAATCCGCAACGAAATGGCTCACATTGCCACAGTTGAAACAAGTTCTAACTCATTGCTTGCCCTTGAAGCCACTTGAGTTGTTCTTGTTGAAGTTGGGTCTTGTATTCTTCTTGCTCCAAAATTGTCTTGAAGCAAGAGCCATGTGCTCATGATAGTCATATTTCGTGTCTTCGGGGTTGCTCTCCTCATCTTCCTCTTCTTCCTCTTCTTCCACAAAAACCTTGGCCTTCAAGGCAAGGTTGGGCTTCTTTGCCCTTTGAGAATGGAGCACCGCATTGTCGGCGGTGTTGTCCAAGATGCTCATTGCAACGAACTCATCCAACACTTCACTTGAGGTCATGGAGTGGAAGTCCGGTCTTTAACGAATGACGGAGGACATGGCCTTGTTGTAGGGCATCATGGCCTTGAGGAGCTTGCGCTTGATCCAATTGTCATCCGTGTCCTTGCTCCCATGATCTCGGAGTGAGACCGCAAGTTTGGTCACTCTTCGAAAGAGTTCACGAGGTTCTTCATCTTCTTTCATTGCAAACTCATCGGCTTCACCTTGCACCACTTCATAGTTGGAGCGTTGAATGCTAGCACTTCCTCGATAGAGAGACACAACACATTTCCATGCGTCTTTAGCAATGGCGTGAGGTCGAAGATGAGGGAGATCTTCGGGAAGAATTGCATCTTGAATGATGAAGAGAGCACTCTCATTGAATTGATTATCCACCACTTCTCTCGGAGTAAAGTTGCTTCGGTCATGTGGATAGAAACCTTCTTCAATGATTCTCCAAAGATTAGTATTCACATGATTTAAATGACGCTTGAAGCGATACACCCAAGAATCAAAATCCTCATTTTCACAATCTTAGGAGGAGGACCGGCATGATTTAAATGAGTAGAGGGAATCGGTCCACCATAAGTAGGAGGTTCCACATGGGCAAAGATGCCGGTGCCATTTCTACCACTAGTAGAAGGACCCTTTTCACTATTAGCTTCCCCCTTGTCGGAGTTCGCATCCGTCACCTTGTTAGTGGGATCACCCATTTTCATCGGCCAGGTAGATAGTTTAAGTCCTTCTAGGAATTTAGTAAACATGCTTTCAACCTCGGTCGTCATGGAGGTTTTCAATGTGTCTAGAGCCACATTGAACTCCTCACGGGAGACCGAGGTTGCCCCACCGGCCGTAGACGAGATAGGATTCACACCGGAGTGCTCATCCGCACCGTCGTTGGTGTCAACCATACTCTTCAGACGGCAAAGTCCTTAATAAAGAGACGAGGCTCTGATACCAATTGAAAGGATCGATATGGTTGACTAGAGGGGGGGGGGGTGAATAGGCAACTAACAATTTTTAAGCTTTTCTTTAACAATTTAAACCTTGCAACAAAATAGGTTGTCTAGATATGCAACTAAGTGGGCAACCTATATGATGCAAAGACAACTAGCACACAAGCAAGCAATAGATACAACACAAGTAAGCTTGCAAAAGTAAAGGCACGAAATAACCAAGAGTGGAGCCAGTGAAGACGAGGATGTGTTACCGAAGTTCCTTCCTTTTAAGGGGAAGTACGTCTCCGTTAGAGCGGTGTGGAGGCACAATGCTCCCCAAGAAGCCACTAGGGCCACCGTAATCTCGTCACGCCCTCACACAATGCGATATGCCATGATTCCACTATTGGTGCCTGAGGGAGTCCTGGACTAGGGGGTGTCCAGATAGCCAAACTATCATCATCGGCCGGACTCCAAGACTATGAAGATACAAGATTGAAGACTTCGTCCCGTGTCCGGATGGGACTTTCCTTGGCGTGGAAGGCAAGCTTGGCGATACGGATATGTAGATCTCCTACCATTGTAACCGACTCTGTGTAACCCTAGCCCTCTCCGGTGTCTATATAAACCGGAGGGTTTTAGTCGATAGGACGAACAACAATCATACCATAGGCTAGCTTCTAGGGTTTAGCCTCCTTGATCTCGTGGTAGATCCACTCTTGTACTACCCATATCATCAATATCAATCAAGCAGGAGTAGGGTTTTACCTCCATCGAGAGGGCCCGAACCTGGGTAAAAACATCGTGTCCCTTGTCTTCTGTTACCATCCGCCTAGACGCACAGTTCGGGACCCCCTACCCGAGATCCGCCGGTTTTGACACCGACATTGGTGCTTTCATTGAGAGTTCCTCGGTGTCGTCACTGATAGGCTTGATGGCTCCTTCGATCATCAACGACATGGTCCAGGGTGAGACTTTTCTCCCCGGACAGATCTTCGTATTCGGCGGCTTTGCACTGTGGGCCAATTCACTAGGCCATCTGGAGCAGATTGAAAGCTACGCCCCTATCCGTCAGGTCAGGTTTGGAAGTTTGAACTTCACGGCTGACATCCGCGGAGACTTGATCTTCGATGGATTCGAGCCACTGTCGAGCGCACCGCACTGTCTCGATGGACATGATTTAGCTCTGTTGCCGGACAGTGCCCTGGAAGCCGCACACGAGTCCGCTCCGATCCTCAATTCGGAGCCGGCTGCACAGATCGAGGATGGGTGGCTAGACACCACCTCGGGGGCTGCTACATCTACGGCGATAGAGCCGAATACCGACCTTGTCCCTTGTGAGGCTCGTGACTCCGAGGTGCCGGACTCCTCGCCGGACTCCGAACCTCCCGCGCCCCCTCCGATTGAATCCGATTGGGCGCCTATCATGGAGTTCACCGCCGCGGACATCTTTCAACACTCACCTTTTGGCGACATCCTGAATTCGCTAAAGTATCTCTCGCTATCAGGAGAGCCCTGGCCGGACTGCGGTCAGGACGGTTGGGATGCGGAGAACAAAGAAATTCAAAACCCACCCACCACCCACTTTGTAGCCACTGTCGACGATCTAACCGACATGCTAAACTACGACTCCGAAGACATCGACGGTATGGACGATGATGCCGGAGACAACCAAGAACCAGCGCCTACGGGCACTGGAAGGCCACCTCATCATACAACGTATACATGGTGGATACACCAAAAGGAAGCGATAACGAGGAACAACGGGACACGGCGAAGGATAATTCCCCCCAAAAACAACCAAAACGGCGACGCAAGCGCCGCCCGAGGTCCCTCCCCGATAACAACAGCACCTATACCGACCCAGCCATAGAGCAGGGTGAACCGGTGGACGAACATACCACCAAGCAACCATCCGAACAGGATGAATTGGACGAGCAACCCATCTCCGGCGAAAATAACAGTCCAGACGATCTCATGCCGGACACATCACCGGAGCATAAGAACCTTCACAAAAGGCTCGTCACCACTGCAAGAAGTTTCAAAATAGCGGAAGACGTACTCAAAAAAAGATGGGGCAAAGTACTCAAGACCGCAGATAAATACGGCAATAGCCACCAAGCAAAGAGCTACCCGAAGCGCAAACTGTTGCCAGAATTTGACGAGGAGGCCACAGAGCCCCCACAGTCAAAAAACAAAGAGGCCGCCTGGCCGGATAGACGACCAGATGACAGGCTAAGAGCGGCAAGCGGCGCCGCACACAAGCCGGCACACGATCCACATAAGGATCCTCGCAGAAAGGATGGCCCAGTCAGGTCCATCTACGGGCCAAAAAAGGCTCCAGGAAGCAACACAACACGTTGAGCATTCGAAGATAACGACACACCTAAATACAGGGGCGCCGCACACCCACTATGTTTCACCGATGAGGTGCTGGATCATGAATTTCCAGTGGGATTCAAGCCCGTAAACATAGAGGCATACGACGGAACAACAGACCCCGGAGTCTGGATCGAGGATTACATCCTACATATACATATGGCTAGAGGAGATGATCTCCATGCCATAAACTACCTACCCCTCAAGCTCAAAGGGCCAGATCGGCATTGGCTCAAAAGCCTCCCAGAGAACACCATTGGAAGTTGGGAGGAGCTCGAGGATGCGTTTCGAGAAAATTCTCAGGGGACTTACGTCCGCCCTCCGGATGCAGACGATTTAACAACCCGGAGAGTCAGCACGCAAATTCTGGAACAGATTCGTCACCAAAAAGAACCAAATAGTCGACTATCCGAGCGCCGAGGCCTTAGCAGCCTTTAAGCATAACGTCTGAGACGAATGGCTCGCCAGACACCTCGGCCAGGAAAAACCAAGAACAATGGCCGCGCTAACAAGCCTCATGACCCGCTTTTGCGCGGGGAAGATAGCTGGCTAGCAAGATGCAGCACCAGCGACCCGAGTACATACGAAGTCAGGGATGGAAATGGGAAATCATGACGCAGAAAAGATTAGCGCCGGAATAAGGAAAATGGCCCAAAGAACACGGCGGTTAACGCCGGATTCAAAAGCTCTCGGCCGAACAACAAAGCACTGCCTCTTAAAGACAAGAGTGATGAGCTATCAAACCTAAACAAAATCTTGGATAGGATATGCCAAATTCACAGTACCCCCGGTAAGCCTGCAAACCATACCCACAGAGGTTGTTGGGTCTTCAAGTAGTCCGGCCGACTTAACGCCGAACACAAGGGGCTCGACACACCAAGCGAGGACGATGACGAACCCCACAAGCAGAGCGCAGGAAAACAAAAGAACTTCCCACAAGAAGTCAAAACAGTAAATTCACTTCAAGTGATAACAAGGAAAAATACGGCGGCACCTACCAAAGCATACGCCACACGGTCCACCCCAGCGGAATCCCGAGATTGGATGTCAAAACCAATTACTTTCGACCATCTGGATTACTCCAGAAGTATTCGAAACGCAGGATGGACTGCTTTGATATTGGATCCTGTAATCGACGGACTACAATTTACACAAGTCCTAATGGATGGCGGTAGTGATTTAAACCTGCTATACCCGGACACAATCCGCAGAATGGGGATAGACCCTACCAAAATTCGCCATAGCAGCACTTCCTTCAAAGGAGTGACACTAGGCCCTTACGCCAATTGCATGGCTCCTTACTACTAGAAGTTGGGTTCAGGTCATCCGACAACTTCCGTCCCGAAAAGCTAATCTTCCATATCGCTCCATTTCGAAGTTGCCATCAAGCACTATTGGGAGCTTTCGCCCGCTTTAACGCAATACCGCATTACGCATCTCTTACACTTAAAATGCCCGGTCCACACGACATCATCTCATTAATAGGTAACTCCGAGCGTTTCTCGACCACGGAAGAACGCAAGACTGCCTTGACAGTCACACGCTAATCCGGCCTCGCTAGTCAAAGCCCCTAAAAATAGGTCATTCAAAGACCCCGGACACGGTTAGGCGAGCCCAGCATAAATAAACTAGGGGCTTCCTAGCCGCATACCCCTTTACAAGGGGCTGTGCGCATGAACAATGAGAGCCAATAAAAGCTCAAACTCATTCATTTCTTCATACTCTGTTATACATACATTTTTTGCACGATACCTTTCCAAACTAAGTTCTTCTCTTTTACAGATGAACAACGTGCTACACCCGTCCAGGATACAGCCCAACGGAGACACAGGCGCAGACGTGCAGCAGGGACCCGTTGCAAGGATTCTCTTCAGATTAAGACCCTGCGTAAACCTTTCTTACTGTCTCTTGTTGATACACATCCCCCGGTTTCTTACCATAACTGAGGAGGAGGCTGGCGTTTTGGCATCAGCCGCATCAGAAGTTCTCGCCCGTACCTGGACACTAGGGGCTTAGGGCATTGTTGTGCCCGTTATCATAAACACCGAACACCTCAGGGAGGGTTCGGCGTCTCGAGTTAGGCCTTATATGCATCAGCTCCGAATCATGTCTTTGGTCAATTGTTGGGTTTGCCCGGTTCCTGTGTTTTGCTGCCTTACGTTCAGTATCATCGGCTAACGCGGCACTAGGAGAACTACTGCGATTGTGCCCCGGTTCGGCCGGGCGAGCACCTCAGTAGAGAAAGCCGAAAACTGACTGCCATGATATAGCGAGAGACTGGTCAACCACTCGATCTACTACCGGAATGTCTAGAATTCCTCAGCTTTGACGAAGGACCGTTTCCCGGTCAGGCACATACGCGCCCCGAATTCGGGAGGCGCGGTGCCCCTAGGGGCTATATCGTAGCCCCACCCTCGAACTCCTATGGCTAAGTGAAAGTGATAAAGCATTATAGTCGGGTTGCCTAGTTTGCTACGCTACCACCTCCTTCACAGGACCAAGACGTTGGATTAAGTGTGAAAATGCGCCCTTTTGCAAACACCCCCGCACCATGTGCGTGGGGGCTGAAGCCGAAGACTGCCATCTTTCAGGTTATATATACATATACATTAACGGCCGCACAGGAGATACTTCAATACTTGAACGCACAAGTATAAAAAGCGGTTATATTATAAATATGGTTTCACAAAACATACATATCATTTGAACATAACATTTTTCGAGCACTGCGACTCTATTAAACGAGCGCCCTGCAGGACTTCCCCAAAATAGTGCTCGGCGGCTAACCGGTTCTCGTCCGAACTCCGGGTTGCAACATCGGTGGCATTCATCTCCGTCTAGTATGTCTTCACACGGGCGAGAGCCATCCGAGCACCCTCTATGCATGCCGAGCGCTTCATCGCCTTAATATGCGGCACCGCCCCAAGGAATTGCTGCAATAAGCCAAAATAACTCTTCGGCTCGGGCCTTTCCGGCCACAAATGAGCCACGACATCCTTCATGGCAAATCCGGACAACCTATTCAGCTCAGCCCACTCAGCCAACCGATCGGTTAACGGAAGTGAACGCTCCGGACTATGGAATTGAGACCAAAAGAGCTCTTCCATTTCGTGATCCTTTTGGCTCCGGAAGTGCACGACTGCGTCCACCGCACTCGCCGCCAAATTCAGATAAGGATCCTTCGCACCCCACAGCTGGCCTAACTGAGCATAATTCTGATCCATGAACCTCCTACACAGCAGGAAGGGCTTTCCATCCGCAATGTCTCCGGCCTGATGCAGCTCCTCCTTTATAGCCCTCATTGCAGAACGGGCATCCTTGGCTTCGGCGGTGGCCTTTTTCAGGTCCTCTTGCTCCGCTCGGCGTTCCTTTACAAGAACATCATAGCGGTCGGTAACATCCTTCAGCTTCACGGCCATTCCGGCCATCTCCTCCCTGCTTCGGCAGTGAGCAGCCTTTTTGGCTTTTAGCTCTTCAGCCGCCTTCGAGGCAGCCGCATTACTCCTTCTGGCCTGCTCCGTGGCTTGAGAAAGCTCTGCCCGAAGGCTTTCCACAGTAGCGGCACCATCTGCATCAAGCATACATGTTGTAAGGAATGGGCGTCAGCTCCCTTACCAGGTGACCATGGTGAAACCACTCACCTTGCAACTTGTCAAGTCGCCTATTGACCAGCGCGATGTCCGCATCTGCAACATCCAGCTGCCGCTTCAGTTCGGCAACTCTATCAGTCCGGCTGGCCACCAAACGCTCCGCCCCCTGAATAGGAATGGCGACATATTACAACTGAGATTATGATCCTCGGCACGCCGTCACTTCTGACAACGTACCGAGTCTCAGGGGCTACTATCTATACAGGGTGCACTCTATGTGCAAAGCTGTCAAAAGGCATGTCATTTTTACATACCTCAAACCCCGCCAGTAAACTTCTGACGGCATCATGCAACCCGCTCTCTGCGGATGAAATTCTTTCAATCACCATACTCATTAATGTACAGTGATCTTCTGAGATAGACGCCCTCTCGAGCAGATCCTTCAGCTCCCCCGGCCGTACACCAGTTGGTGTCGAACTCTCCGACCCCGCCGGACTCGGGGAGACCCTCCGCAACGACACCTCAGAGTTGTCCGCCCCGCCTGACGGTGCGGCAGATGGAGGCGTCTCTCTCTCCATCATCTCCGGACGAAGGTCCCCGAAGATGAGCTCAGCTGCGAAGGGCGGAGATCCGAACTACAAGGTAGAAACCTCGGTTATCCTCAGAAATAAAAATAGGGATGTCCCTTATTATAAAATTCCCCTTTTCCTACTTACGGCTCGCTGGAGGACTGATTCATTTGGGGAGACAGTGCGGCCGGGGCTTCCCCTGGCGCAGGACCCTCCGGTGAAGATTTCTTCCCCCGCTTTGAGGCCTTGGCCTCCGGGTCTTCGGAAGCGGTCCTCTTCTCCCCCTGGAGGGAGGGATTCTTGATTCCCCCCTTGTTGAGAGCCTCCTTAGCAGAGGCGGTAGTTTCCCTGTTCCCCCCTTCGCCCTCGTCCGAAGGTGCAACCTCCAACATTTTGATTAACACGAGATCCGGCGTGGTCTCAGGGAGGGGGGCCGAACACCGTATCAGTTTTGCTTGCGCTATCCATTCCTGTCCAAAGGATAGCTGGTTAAAAGGCAAATCTATGATAAATATATGAACAGAATGTCCGGGCACAGGGCTACTTACTTGAGTATCCGGGCGATTGCAGCTTAGGCCGGCGTCCTCAGTCAAGTCCGGACACATCTCTTGTGATCCGAAGAACAGTTTGTACATCTCCACGGGTGTCGCACCCATGAAGTGTTGGAGAGCTCGTGGTCCCTCCGGATTGAATTCCCACATGCGGAGAGGGCGACGTTTGCAGGGCAGAATACGCCGAATCAGCATAACCTGTGTCACCACGACCAGATTGATCTCTCTCTCTTGGAGGTCAATCCGGCCCTGCAACAGGGGTACGTCCTTGGACGGTCCCCAGTCAAGCCCTTTGTTGACCCATGATGTCAGCCGTTGTGGAGGGCCCGAGCGAAAGACGGGCGGCGGTTTCTGCCTACTGCCCCTGGGAGCGGTGATATAGAACCACTCCTGTTGCCACAAGCCGAGCTCCTTCTAGAAAGAGCCCTCGGGCCATGGAGCATCGGCCCTCTTGCTTACCACCGCCCCGCCGCACTCTGCTTGACGCCCCTCGATCATCTTTGGATCCACGTTGAAGGTTTTGAGCCACAAACCGAAGTGAGGGGTAGTGCGGGGGAAGGCTTCGCAAACGACAATAAATGATGAGATATGGAGGATGGACTCCGGAGCCAAGTCGTGGAATTCCAACCCATAGTAAAACATGAGCCCCCTCACGAAGGGATTGATCGGGAAGCCTAAACCCCGACGGAGGTCAGACACGAACACGATGCTCTCGCCTGCCTCAGGAGTAGGAATGACTTGCCCTTGGGCAGGCAACCTATGCGAAATCTCGTAGGTTAAGTACCTGGCTTCTCTCAGCTTCAACACATCCTCTTCCGTGACGGAGGAGGGCATCCACCGGCCCTGTAGGTCGGAGCCGGACATTGTCGAAGGCCCGAAGCGCTCGCATCTGGAGCCCTAGAGTGTTCGAACTCGGGGCGAGGGACGGATTCGATTGAGGATTGAAGAAAAAGAACGAGCCTTGGTCTCATTATAAAGAGGGAGAATACCAAGAGCCGTCCCCGTGACCGTTTGGAACTCGCCTTCGATGGAGGGGGCGGGGCAACGGGCGCGGTTAGGTTACCCACGTCCGTATTGATGGGAATCCCGGAATAAGGGGAACACGATCTCTGCTTCGACAAGACGTGCCAAGGAAACCGCTTCGCTAAACACGCTGAGGTGGTATAATAAAAAACGTGAAGGCTTGGTTGTGGTGTGACGTCACGCCACAAAATACGTCAGCAGATTGAACTTGTGTAAATATTATTCTCTCTACGGTTGTATGTGGAATTTATTTTGCAGAGTCGGACACTATCCTGGTGTTCACAATCTTCTATGAATTATTCGGAGGAGGAACCCTCCTTGCAATGCCGAAGACAATATGCACGCCGGACTCGTCATCATTGAAGCCTGGTTCAGGGGCTACTAAGGGAGTCTTGGACTAGGGGGTGTCCGGATAGCCGAACTATCATCATCGGCCGGACTCCAAGACTATGAAGATACAAGATTGAAGACTTCGTCTCGTGTCCGGATGGGACTTTCCTTGGTGTGGAAGGAAAGCTTGGCGATACGGATATGTAGATCTCCTACCATTGTAACCGACTCTGTGTAACCATAGCCCTCTCCGGTGTCTATATAAACCGGAGGGTTTTAGTCCATAGGACGAACAACAATCATACGCTAGGCTAGCTTCTAGGGTTTAGCCTCCTTGATCTCGTGGTAGATCCACTCTTGTACTACCCATATCATCAATATCAATCAAGCAGGAGTAGGGTTTTACCTCCATCGAGAGGGCCCGAACCTGGGTAAAAACATCATGTCCCTTGTCTCCTGTTACCATCCGCCTAGACGCACAGTTCAGGACCCCCTACCCGAGATCCGCCGGTTTTGACACCGACAGTGCCGTTGAAGGCGGCAACTGAACCTTTATAAACAAGGTTGGGGCAATCTCCACAACACTTGGAGGCTCCCAACACCACCACGAAGCTTCACCACAATGGAGTATGGCTTCGAGGTGACCTCAACCATCTAGGGTGCTCAAACACCCAAGAGTAACAAGATCCGCTAGGGATAAGTGGGGGGAATCGAATGTCTCTTGGTGGAAGTGTAGATCGGGCCCTTGCCACCCAATCCCGAGCAAATCAACAAGTTTGATTGGCTAGGGAGAGAGATCGGGCCAAAATGGAGCTTGGGGCAAAAATGGAGCTTAGAGATGGAAGAGGTAGTCAACTAGAGGTAGGAGACACCCCTTTTATAGTCGTGGAAGAGATCCAACCGTTATCCTCAAGTTCAGCCTGCGACATGCGGTACTACCGCTCCAGGAGCGCGGTACTACCGCAAGGCCACGTGGTACTACCGTGGATGACCACGGTACTTCCGCGGCAGCAGTAGAGGCCGGGACTAGCCTGACTGAGCGCAGTACTACCGCTCGCGTGGTACTACCGCAAGGCAGGTAAGCCAAAGCCTACGAAGAGCGCGGATGAAAAAAATACATCCGTGCCTACTTCCGCTGAAAAAGAAACAGTGCAAAAACCCGATGCGGTACTACCGCGCACGAGGTGTGGTACTACCGTTGAGGCGCGGATGTAAAAAATTACATCCGCTCCTACTACCGCAGCGCAGCGGTACTAGGTATGAGGGCCACGGTACTATGGCTCCAGGGGAGCGGTACTACCGTGGCCTCCCGCGGTACTACCCTCGCATGTCGTGCGGTACTATCGTGAGGGCGCGGATGTAAAAAATTACATCCGCTCCTACTACCGTACCGGAGCAGCACTAGGCCTGGGAGTTACGGTACTAAGGCTCCAGAGGAGCGGTACTACCGTGACCCCCAGCGGTACTACCGCAGGTGCTTGCGGTACTACCGCTCCATAGAGCAGTACTACCGCAAGTATAGAAGTAGCTGTCTGATTATGCACAACTAGGATAACTGAAAGACGCTCCAAAGTGCAAGGAAAGGTAGGATATGTGTACGTGTTGATTCCACCCAAACCTTTCCGACGTGGACCCCCTCTTAATAGTACGGCTCTCCTACGACTCAAATCCACCAAAGAAAAACGTAGAACAACGCCGTCTTCAATAGTTTCCGAGGGGCACCGAATCGTCTCGTGCCTAGTGATGAAGCATCTGAGAAACTCAAGGCACACAATTAGTCCGCAAAACCATTGTCATCAATCACCAAAACACCTAAGGGATAAAGATGCCCTTACAACTATGTTACCTCAACGGGGATATGCACATCCCCTATAATAAGTACTCCCTCCGTTCCCAAATACTTGTCTTTCTAGGCATTTTAAATGGACTCAACATACGGATGTATGTAGACATATTTTAAAGTGTAGATTCATTCATTTTGCGTCGTATGTAGTCACTTGTTGAAATCTCTAGAAAGACAAGTATTTAGGAACGGAGGGAGTATATCATATTTCTTCTTGACAGTAGGAAGAGGAAATTCAAAACCTCCAAATATAATCGATGGAACTTTTCCAATAGAATTGATACTATAAACTTGAGGTTGTTTCCTCGGAAAGTGTACCGTGTGCTCATTACCATTAATATGAAAAGTGACATTGCCTTTGTTGCAATCAATAACAGCCCCTGCAGTATTCAGAAAGGTCTTCCAAAAATAATAGACATACTATCGTCCTCGGGAATAACACAAATGGAGTGAAATGGAGTGAAATGTCCATATCATGCAGTTCACATCAGAAAACAACAAAACAAATTATTTCTCAACTTATGATACCATGGAAATAAGTAATGAGTTGTATATTGTGTAGGGGAAGAGTGCATATGATGCACTGTAACCCATATGACTCATGACCAGCTGTTCTTTATGACATTCAAACAAAATTCTTTTGCAGAAACAATGCAAACCAACTCCAAACTGAATGAAAAAGAGCGTCATCGGCATCCAGGTCAAGGACAACAAACATGTACGAGTATGTTGGCAAGATTAGATTAGTCATCATCTCCCAAATATTACAAAGTTTAGGGATGTATCGGCTTTTTCCTCATGACGCTTCTTTGCAGCTTCCACTCTCTGTTGTCGAATCAATCTTCGGATGCAAAAAGGATAGGTAAAGAATTATTGTTTGCCAATAATCAAACAACTATGATCTAGTAATAGAAATTAATTTAATGAGGGTCTAGAAAAAGATGAGTAGTTCTACTGCAAACTGACGAATAGGGATCTGAGGGAATTAAGATAAATCCTATAGTTGCACATCAAAATTTGAACCAAATGGGAAGGACTCACTGGTTAGAGGTATGTGTCAAACGGCACAGCCGCTGGGAGAAAGGCGACGCAGTGGGCAGAGCACCACCACTGGGAGGGACGCGTAGTCGCCAAGAATGAACAAGCACCAGGAAGAACGAGCCTCTACCTGGAGCGTGAGGGCAGGGGCAGCGATCTGGCTGCAGAAAAACACAGGGCTATGTTGACAAAGTAAACTTGGATGCTATGTTCAACTACAACTATATAGATACAGTAGCTATTGCCTGCTATGCTATGCTTTCCTGAATTAGTTGAAATATGGGCATACAATAGCTATTGTCTGCTAGATACTACAACTACGGCTATACACACTTTATCCATGTTTTGGCTATTTTATCATATACAGAACATACCATTCTGTTTTATTGATTAATTAGTCATGGTTAGAAGTCAAGTGTATATTCTCAAAAAATACCAGAAAAGTTATTCACAACTAGTGTATTTTCATGCAAAATAACAAGAATAACAGTAGCCAACTTAAGAGATCCAACTGCAACCTAGGATTCCACTTGTATGCTATGACAAAAAGATAGTCATATTTGCTAAAATTGTACACACCATATTTATGTCATTCAGATAAGCTACAATGATGTGGATGAAACTACATTCCATTCATAACATAAGAAAGAAATTGACAATTTGAAAGGAAGGATATTTAACTACCAAAGTTCCTCCAAACTGTATCCTATCCCTGTTACTGTTGTTCATATGATTAATTGATGCATAAGAATACCTAATAATGACCTAGCAGGTCGGCATATCTTCGAATATGGGAGGTGAACTGTAAATAGCCAGGAATTCCCAGGACACCATGTATTACAGGTTTCAGAAAGTCCATTCTGCGGCACACAACACATAGGTTAGGTACACCGTACACACTTAAAACTTCAGAAAATCTCCAGAGATACAGACTTGTTCTAACTAACTTCTAAGTGGTATCAGGACTGATGCAAAATGTCCAGCCAACTATTTGACATTCATTTTGTAACCTATCTTACTATCCGAAATGGACTCCAATATAGTAGTATGAATGTACGTTAGTCTGATGGTGTGGTTCTTTTCTTCATTCTAAAAAAGGTACAATCGTGCTTGTGCTTTCATATGCTAATCACAAATGACTAATGAAAGGATGATGTATAGACGAGTAACCAGAAAATGCCTATGTACCTCTTACCTGGCTACAACGCCATTGTTAACAGAAGCAGCTTCTTGAAGAATTCTCAGTTTTGCTCTCAAAGAACATATATGGTACAAGTGGAATTTAATAGGTTGGTTTGCAACTACTTTTATTGCATATATAAATAAACGTAAAGAGGAACATGAATGAAAAATATATATAGTAAGTAAGCTTGTGGAGTTTGGGGCAAGGTGTACATATTCAACTATGGTATTAGCATAATTAAACTGCACCTCACATTGAAAACATAACGAGCCTGATTTAGATGGACAAGAAGTTCAAATGCCATCTACATTAATAATATTTACATTCCCATCAAACTTAAAACTAGATGTACAAATAATGATCAGACCACTGCCAAAGTAGTTTGACATATCTTAAAGATATTTATGTTGCTCCAGAGAAAGCAAGCTACTTGATGAAAAAATTAAGCCATGAAATTCTAAAGAAAGACTTACTTTTATACCATGGTGTTCCACTGACAACCCAGGTGTTTGAAGTGATGGATTCTTGCACCGGGGGGAATCAAGAATCACCAATGTTAGAAGAAATTTGTAAGTGGATCCTCAATTCTGTAAAAGTAATGGTTTAACATGTAAATATTTCACCTTCTGAATTCAAAACTAGATAACTATGTCATCTTTGACAATGCTGACCTCTTCGATACCAAGAACGGTGTTCACTCCTACCCTTTTCAAGGTCCTTTGAAGCCTTTTGTCATCGGTGGCCGTGGTCTTGTGAACGGCCTTCTTCTTCCTGTCATCGGTGGAAAGCTAAGTACAATAACAAGAGGGGAAATGTTTCATATATTTGGAATCTTATAAGCTGACATGTGTCCACTAAATGGCATTCAATAACAGATCAATCTTGAAATGTGACACCAGTATGTTTAGATGGTACTCAATATTCTTAGTGATCCCGCTTCAAATTGGGGATTTCTACAGAGGATAGCAGCAATGATTCACATGGCACAAACTATTCATTCTGCGGAAACATTTTTGGTCTGAAACAAAGGATTGACATCACACAGGTAAAAATCATATAGAATAGTCAACATGCTGAAAGAAGGAAACACTACTTCCCATAGCAAAACCAATCCATTAATCAAAGCAGAGCTAGTTTTTTAAGATAAAATTGCTGGGCCGATGTGGTGCCTGGGTTCATTGCCGGGGGTTGAAATCTGTACACTACAGGCAGAGAGGAGGGAGACCATATGAGGGATCTTACCAATGTCGTTGCCACCATATTCCAAGGTCGCTGGATGCGAAGGGAGCAGAGGCTGCCTGCCTCGCTTCAGACAACCAGGAGCGAAGGGCCCTTGTCCCCCCCCTCAGATCAGTTGCCATGGAAAGGAGGGAAGAAGGAGCTAGGCATGGGTTTGCATGCTGCCATGGGAGGGAGCAGGCGAGGTGGCCTCGCTCAGCGACCAGTGGAAGGTCATACGTCTCCAACGTATCTATAATTTTTGATTGCTCCATGCTATAGTATCTACTGTTCTGGGCAATATTGGGCTTTATTATCCACTTTTATATTACTTTTGGGACTAACCTATTAACCGGAGGCCCAGCCCAGATTTGCTGTTTTTTGCCTATTTCAGTATTTCGAAGAAGAGGAATATCAGACGGAGTCAAAACGGAACGAAATCAACTAGAGAAGTTATTTTTGGAAGGAAAGCAACCCAGGGGACTTGGAGTGCACGTCAGGGGAGATACGGGCTGCCCACAAGGGTTGGGGGCACGCCCACCCCCCTAGGGCGTGCCCCCTACCTCGTGGGGCCCCCGTAGCTCCACCGACGTACTCCCTGCACCCATATATACCCACGTATCCTAAAACTTCCAGAACAGAATATAGATCGGGAGTTCCGCCGCCGCAAGCCTCCAGAGCCACCAAAAACCAACCAGGACCCCTTTCCGGTACCCTGCCGGAGGGGGGATCCATCTCCGGTGGCCATCTTCATCATCCCGGCGCTCTCCATGACGAGGAGGGAGTAGTTCACCCTCGGGGCTGAGGGTATGTACCAGTAGCTATGTGTTTGATCTCTCTCTCTCGTGTTCTCTCTCGTGTTCCCTCTATGGCACGATCTTGATGTATCCCGAGCTTTGCTATTGTAGTTGGATCTTATGATGTTTCTCCCCCTCTACTCACTTGTGATGAATTGAGTTTCCCCTTTGAAGTTATCTTATCGGATTGAGTCTTTTATGAGAACACTTGATGTATATCTTGCCGTGCTTATCCGTGGTGACAATGGGATATCATGTGCCACTTGATGTATGTTTTGGTGACCAACTTGCGGGTTCCGCCCATGAACCTATGCATAGGGGTTGGCACACGTTCTTGATTCTCCGGTAGAAACTTTGGGGCACTCTTTGAAGTACATTTATGTTGGTTGGATAAATCTGAGATTGTGTGATACATATCGTATAATCATGCCCACAGATACTTGAGGTGACAATGGAGTATCTAGGTGACATTAGGGTTTTGGTTGATTTGTATCTTAAGGTGTTATTCTAGTATGAACTCTAGGGCTGTTTGTGACACTTATAGGAATAGCCCACCGGATTGATTGGAAATAATAACTTTGAGGTGGTTTCGTACCCTGCCATAATCTCTATGTTTGTTCTCTGCTATTAGTGTCTTTGGAGTGACTCTTTGTTGCATGTTGAGGGATTGTTATATGATCTATCTATGTTATTATTGTTGAGAGAACTTGCACTGGTGAAAGTATGAACCCTAGGCCTTGTTTCCTATCATTGCAATACCGTTTACGCTCACTTTTACCGCTTGCTACCTTGCTGTTTTTATATTTTCAGATTACAAAAACCTATATCTACCATCCATATTGCACTTGTATCACCATCTCTTCGCCGAACTAGTGCACCTATACAATTTACCATTGTATTGTGTGTGTTGGGGACACAAGAGACTCTTTGTTATTTGGTTGCAGGGTTGTTTGACAGAGACCATCTTCATCCTACGCCTCCGACGGATTGATAAACCTTAGGTCATACACTTGAGGGAAATTTGCTACTGTCCTACAAACCTGTGCACTTGCAGGCCCAACAACGTCTACAAGAAGAAGGTAGCGTAGTAGACATCAAGCTCTTTTCTGGCGCCGTTGCCGGGGAGGCTAGGTAAGTGAAGGTATATCTTTAGATCTTGCAATCGAATCTTTTTGTTTCTTGTTTTAGCACTAGTTTAGTTTATAAAAGAAAACTACAAAAAAATGGAATTGAGTTTGTCTCATACGCTTCATCTTTTTAATATCTTTCGTGAGTATGATGGAAAGGAAGATTGTGCCAAAGTGTTAGAAGAAGAATGCACTAAAATATTTGGCACTAAATATTTGAATGATGAGCACCATTGCAATGTTGTTAGTATGAATTCCTTGAATATCCATGATGCTAATGATATGCAAAGCCACAAGCTTGGGGATGCTATGTTTGACGAAGATGATATTTTTTGTCCCCCAAGCTTTGATGAGCAAATTTACTATGATGAGCACCATTGCAATGTTGTTAGTATGAATTCCTTGAATATCCATGATGCTAATGACACGTATGCTTTAAAGAATAATGATAACCATGAAAGTTGTCATCTTGATCTTAATTTTCAATCACATGATAGTTATTTTGTTGAGTTTACTCCCACTACTATTGATGAGAATAATTTTGCTTATGTGGAGAGTAATAAATTTTCTATGCTAGTAGATCATAAAAAGAATGCTTTAGGTGCTAGTTATATTGTTGAATTCATTCATGATTCTACTAAAAATTATTATGAGGGAGGAATATATGCTTGTAGGAATTGCAATAATATCAAGTTTCCTCTCTATATGCTTAAAGTTTTGAAGTTATGCTTGTTTTACCTTCCTATGCAAGTTGATTATTGTTCCCATAAGTTGTTTTCTCACAAAATTCCTATGCATAGGAAGTGGGTTAGACTTAAATGTGCTAGTCATATTCTTCATGATGCTCTCTTTATGTTTCAATTCTTATCTTTTATGTGAGCATCATTGAAATCATAATGCCTAGCTAGGGGCGTTAAACGATAGCGCTTGTTGGGAGGAAACCCAATTTTATTTTAGTTTCTTGCTTTTTGGTTCTGTTTAGGAATAAATAATCCATCTAGCTTCTTTTTAAATGTGGTTTTGTGTTTTAATTAGTGTTTGTGCCAAGTAGAACCTTTGGGAAGACTTGGGTGAAGTCTTTATGATCATGCTGTAAAAAACAGAAACTTTAGCGCTCACGAGATTTGCTTCAACTTTTTACTGAAGAGTTCTATTTAGTTGATTCTTTTTGCAGATAATTAATAGACAAATTCCTGAGGTCCGCCAATTTATTTTAGAATTTTTGGAGTTCCAGAAGTTTGCGTTAGTTACAGATTACTACAGACTGTTCTGTTTTTGACAGATTCTGTTTTCATTGTGTTGTTTGCTTATTTTGATGACTCTATGACTAGTAAAATAGTTTATATACCATAGAGAAGTTGGAATACAGTAGGTTTAACACCAATATAAATAAAGAATGAGTTCATTACAGTACCTTGAAGTGGTGTTTTGTTTTCTTTCGCTAACGGAGCTCACGAGATTTTCTGTTATGTTTTGTGTTGTGAATTTTTCAAGTTTTGGGTAAGGATTCGATGGACTATGGAATAAGGAGTGGCAAGAGCCAAAGCTTGGGGATGCCCAAGGCACCCCAAGGTAATATTCAAGGATAACCAAGAGCCTAAGCTTGGGGATGCCCCGGAAGGCATCCCCTCTTTCGTCTTCGTTCATCGGTAACTTTACTTGGAGCTATATTTTATTCACCACATGATATGTGTTTTGCTTGGAGCGTCATTTTATTTTATTTTGCTTTGCTTGCTGTTTGAATAAAGTATCAAGATCAGAAATTCTTAAATGTTAGAGAGTCTTCACATAGTTGCACAATTATTCGACTACTCATTGATCTTCAGTTATATCTTTCGGAGTAGTTTGTCATTTGCTCTAGTGCTTCACTTATATCTTTTAGAGCACGGTGGTGGATTTGTTTTATAGAAACTATTGATCTCTCATGCTTCACTTAGATTATTTTGAGAGTCATAAATAGCATGGTAATTCGCTTAAATAATCTTAGTATGCTAGACATACAAGATTTGTAAGAATTCTTATGAGTGTGTTGAATACCAAGAAAAGTTTGATGCTTGATAATTGTTTTGAGATATGAAGATGGTGATATTAGAGTCATGCTAGTTGAGTAGTTGTGAATTTAAGAGATACTTGTGTTAAAGTTTGTGATTCCCGTAGCATGCACGTATGGTGAACCGTTATGTGATGAAGTCGGAGCATGATTTATTTATTGATTGTCTTCCTTATGAGTGGCGGTCAGGGACGAGCGATGGTCTTTTCCTACCAATCTATCCCCCTAGGAGCATGAGCGTAATACTTTGCTTTGATAACTTGTAGATTTTTGCAATAAGTATATGAGTTCTTTATGACTAATGTTGAGTCCATGGGTTATACGCACTCTCACCCTTCCATCATTGCTAGCCTCTCTAATACCGCGCACCTTTCGCCCGTATCATACACCCACCATATATCTTCCTCAAAACAGCCACCATACCTACCTATCATGGCATTTCCATAGCCATTCCGAGATATATTGCCATGCAACTTTCCACCGTTCCGTATATTATGACACGCTTCATCATTGTCATATTGCTAGCATGATCATGTAGTTGACATCGTATTTGTGGCAAAGCCACCGTTCATAATTCTTTCATACATGTCGCTCATGAGTCATTGCACATCCCGGTACACCGCCGGAGGCATTCATATAGAGTCATATTTTGTTCTAAGTATCGAGTTGTAATTGTTGAGTTGTAAGAAAAATAAAAGTGTGATGATACGTCTCCAACGTATCTATAATTTTTTATTGCTCCATGCTATATTATCTACTGTTTTGGGCAATATTGGGCTTTATTATCCACTTTTATATTACTTTTGGGACTAACCTATTAACCGGAGGCCCAGCCCAGATTTGCTGTTTTTTGCCTATTTCAGTATTTCGAAGAAAAGGAATATCAGACAGAGTCAAAACGGAACGAAATCAACTAGACACTACTAGGAAAAGGCATGCTAGTGGCGCACCGGATTTGCCTTCTAATGGCGCACCGCTGGTGCGCCACTGGCATCACGCCATTAGAATTAAATTCTAATGGCGCACCACTGGTGCGCCATTAGTATCTGGTGAGCTAATGGCGCAAGTAGTGCGCCATTAGTGTAGCCCGCAGTGCGCCATTAGAGTGCCTCCCAGGGGGCCATATGTACCCATATGCTTTGGCATTCTAATGGCGCACCAGCAGCCAATGCGCCATTAGTGTGATGATCACAGTGCGCCATTAGTGTCTTGTGTGGTGCGCCATTAGTATGAATATTAGGTTTTTTTTTGCTTTTCTGATTTTTGCACAAGTTACAAAATATATTATGGGACAGAATATAGACAGCAGCACATAGCAACATCAGATTCATCAAATACAATAGAGATTAGTCTCCGAATACAATTCATCATATTAGTCTCCGAATTCAAAAGACCGGACAAAGATAAAACATTACAAGTCTCAAGACCGCGAGTATCGAGTTTGCCTTCACATTATAAGTCAATATCGATCATCTAAACTACCATCACATAGAAGAGAGCTGTGGTCATCAGATGAGCATCATCGCGATCAAACTGGTCTTCATCCGGTTCCTCCAACGCTCGCTCCTCTCTCCCCCTAGATAGCAGGCGTATCTACATTCGGCCTCCGCCCTAGTGGTGTACCCTTTGTAACTGTTACCGCTGAAACGGTGAACCTGTCTCCGACACTCCTCCCAGTCATCGTAGACTCCGGGAACCTTACCCTTGTACACGACATACGACAGCATCTCTATGCACAAGCCAAACAACAGACAATACATAAGCAATATGTAAGTATGCAACAAAAGAATCGGAAGAGAAAAGCAAGACATTAATAGCACGATTCATGGTCCTACTAATAAATAGCATCGATTACATCTAAGTTGAACAACTGTCCAAACCAAAGAGACATACGAATTCATTAAAGTTTAATTACAACATGAGCCAATCAATGTTTCAGAACTACACATCACTACTTTTGACTCGACTCATCGGACAGGAGCGTGGGTGAAGCCGCCGTCTGTCGTGATGGTCATGAAATCACGGGCGTTGTCACCCTGCATTTGTAGCGTTTCATCTATCCCACTGTTGGACGGTTGATATCTTAGGAAGAACTGACCCGCGCTATGAAGGACATCTTGATGGATGATGTCCGCAAACTTCGACTGGATGCGAAAGAATTCTTGTCTGAGGTCCGTGTCCTGGACTGCCGACAAGCTTGCGGCCCAATCTTTGAGATTATCTGGTAGCAGAAGGTGATGATGGTCCCTTACGATCGCCCGCATGTGATGGAGGGCGTAGTAGCTAGGCATCCTTCTGACCGCCAGGCGGCTGCTTGACACAGCAGAACTTCGTATTGTGTGAGAACATGTGCTTGCCGTACTTACTAACTGCCTTGGTGAAGGTGCCTCCAGATTTGGCGTAGCCGGGGAGAACAGCATCAAGAACTTTCTTGACATTTGTGTAGTCTATCTTGGAGTTACGGTTCGGGTCTAAATACGTGGCCATGGAATATTTCGGGCTTACGAGGATGAGTGTTCAATGTGTGTCACTGCACAGAACACGGAATGTTAGAAAAAAAGAACGATCGAAATCTAAGAAATCATATCAAACGGGGCGGTTAAGGGATGACTTACTTGGGAAAGTAAGGCACAAGGAAGTTATCCTTATCTGCGTTTGCCAGAATGACGCCTTCGAGGTGTGAACTCGCAACTTGGCGGTCCCCAGCGCTGCTCAAGTGCTTGGCACGCATGTAGAATGGGTCGACTATCACGATGTCTGGGGTCTTGTCTCTAATGATCCGCATCTGCATGCTCAGCGAAAACAGCCGAACGAAGGTGTAGTGCAGCGGATGAAGGTTAAACATAGCAAAGATGTCATCAAACCGCAGGACGATCGTACCCCCGATGTCGCCATCCACAAAGCCCTTGCCCTCTGGCACCTTGGCCACGAAAACCGGGTATGCCACATCCTTCTCTTTGAGATGCCGCTTCTCCAAAGAAAGAACACTGTCGTGCAGACTCCGCATAGCACCGGTTGCAGCATTCAGCATATTTGGCGGTAGCATCGCCCTACCCGCCACATGCACCCTCCTCGAGATATCCTTATGTCAAAGTGGCCCGTCCTGAGCACGGATCGAACTCGGTGCCGGCTGGCTCGCACCGGCGCCCTTGTTAGTCTTTCGTTTCCGTCCCTTCTTCCTGATCTCCTGTAATGGGACCGAGTTCTGCTCACAGACCGCCTTCTTGAGCATGTTTGGGCTGATAATATTTCGCACCTCAGCTATCTGAGGCTCGGTGAAGGCGGGAGCTGGAGGCGTGTCCTGAGAACTGAACGCCAGACGACGCCTGTTGCAATTGGATTTCTCCGCCGTACCAGCTAGATCGCGGTCGTCTTGGTTGGGTTCTTGAGAAAGAGGCCCGCAGAAATCGTCAGCGTACCCTTGTTCGGCAAAGTACTTATCAACTTTGGTAAATGTACCGTCGTTGTTGTCGTCGCCGTCCGGATCCTGTGCCATAGGGCTGTCCGGATCCTGTGCCATAGGGATGTCCGGCAGGTCCGGTAGCATTGCGGCGTTCTTGCCATGGCTTGGCGCTGGCACGACTGGCGGTCTTGTCTGTGGGGTGGTGTCCCCCGCCCCCAAACGAATCTGGCTCTTCGGCCAAAGCAGGGGCCAATTTACGCAGGTGTTGAGGGTCATCTCATCTTCTTCGTCGGCCCCAGTGGGTCGAATCGGAGGTAACAGCTCGTCGCAGCTTGGCAGCACCCGAACCACTTCAACCCTATACATTGTGGCTGGCATCGGATTACCGTGGAACATGGGGTTGCCCGGTTGAACGATTCTGCCCTTGGCGACATCGACCAACTCGGCGCCCACGAAGTGCAGAAGAGTGCAAGGAACATCGGCGGTGCCCTGCGAAAACATGTACAGGGCGTCAGGGATGCCCAGTCAAAGGCAAGGAGATGAAGTCATCGGCCGAGAGGCTTAGTTACCGTGATGCCGTCGAGCTCGGCTAAAGGCACCACCAACGGCGGGCGTGCAACTGACGGAGGGGGCGCTTGCTGGCGAGGTGCCGGCCGGCGTACACCAGGGTGCATTAAGCTCCAATGCCCGTGCCGGCGCTGGAGACATGAATACCGCCTCCGCCGGAGACACCAATGGCGCCGCCTGCGCGGTGTGCGAGTTGCTGGCCGTGAAGCTAGGAACTGGGGGAGGCCCCTGTTGGCCGCTCGCAATCCACATCGTCAGCCCATGAATCAACGTAGGCACCATGGCGTTGAGCGTCGTTCCAAGTTGTTGTTGCACTTGCTCTTGGACAAGCTCCGGAATCCGCACCACTTGTGCCTTGAGTTGTTCAACCTCACGCGTCTGGCTTTCCGAGCTGGTCTTTTTCTCCTTCCGCACACTAGCGGTATAGTATGACCCCCATTTTTTGGACAAGCCTTTGCCGGCCACATGACCAGCTGACGTCGGCTTAGTGAGCTTATCCTTCTTTTTCATTATGTTCAACGCCCTATTTAAAGTGGTGTCGAAAGGGGAGCTCTGAGACGACCCCGCGCTACTGCTTTCATTGTCCTGCGAAAGGAACGTGAACCATTTAGAAATATTGGGGATTAATTAGAGTGCAACCATATGGAGCTAATTACGCGGGGGTGTATTCCTTACCAGAACAAGCTCAAGCGCCCTGGTCTTCGGATCCGCGGTAAGCTCCTTTGTTATCGGGTCCTCCTTGTACCGGGCCCTGACATAGTTCCTGGTCTGCTTGTCACCCCTGTATTTCTCGAAGTGGGGCGGTAGGCCTTGCTCAGCACGCTCCGCTTCCTCCTTGTCCCATATAGGCTCCGCCACTCTGTAACCGCCGGGACCGAGTTTGTGCTCCCCTAAGTTCAACTCCCGCATTTCTTTCCCCCACTGACTTGATTCGGAGGTTGCGGGGCTCTGGCACTTGATCTTGAACTCCTTGTACTCATCTTCGCTCATCAAAGGATATTTTGCCTTGATCTTGTCATAACTATCATATTTATCAATCATTCTCTTCACCGCGCTTCTCCAAGTAGACAGGGCCGTGCTCATCTTTGTGAGGGCGGCACTGTTCACTTTATTCCCTGAGAGGTGTGTGTTTTCAAATTCGGCGGGGAACTTGTATCGTTCGTGCAGCTTCGTGAAGAGGAGGTTGCGCAAATTCCCTCGGTCCTTATGCCTAAGGTTCTCGGTGTTGATCGAGACGGTGCTCCGGAGAATGCACCCGAGCTGACTGAGTACCCCTTGACTATATGTTTGGGCTCCGTTGGATTCCCGTCGGAGTCCACTTGAGTGAATTCCTCCTTGACGGTGCGGAGCGCATTCGGGCGCCGGTCCTTCCTTTGCTTCTTCGGTTGGCTGCCATCTGTGTGTGCGCCGCCATCATCAGTGGTGGCATCCTCGGCGGCACCATCAGTGGTGTCATCCCCGACGCCACTAGGGGTTGTGTAATCAGGATCGGTGTCTTCCGCGGCGTCCTCATAGCGGTGAGGTTGTTCCTCCATCTCCTGGGACAACTCCCAGAATTGCTTGCCGCCCGAACCACTGGCCTCATCATTGTGGGCCATGTTTCGCTCTAAATAGGAAAAAAGTTTGGTCAAAAAGTTGGTTATTGTCAAGGAACAAGATCATGGTCTCATCATTTAGGGTTTGTCGACACCGAGGCACCCTAAAAGCCTAAGCGTACATCATTTAGGTTCTCATCGACATCGAGGCATCCAGGGCAGCCAAGTTAAGTTTTCATCATTTAGGGTTTATCGATGCCGAGGAACCCTAGGTTGGGCCTAATCACTTGGCTCTATTGCCACCTATGTTGGGTTTATCATCTAGGGTTTATCGATGCTAAGGAGAATTCTAAGTTGGGCCTAATCACTTGGCTCTATTGCCACCTATGGTTTAATGCAGCAAGAATGGCAGGGCAGTTGATCCTACTTAACTAAGTACTAAGATACCCCGGCCCATGCATTAGTCGCAAGTACCCCATATGTCCTATTTTTAGCAAAGTCATGCTAAAATTCACGGAAAATTTCAGCATGACCTTTGCTGAAAATAGGACATATGGAGTACCCGAATTTGCCGGAACGGAAGTTAATCGACATTCCGACAAACTCAAGGGCCTCTCGGGGTACAGCAGCAGCATCACAAGTTGACAAAATTTCCAAGTAGTACAACAGCAGCATCACAAGTAGTACCAATGAACATATAGTCCAGCACATTCTGAATTTCGATAAATGACAGCAAGTTAACTCATGCTGACAGCAACAAACTTATAACAACATAAATGAAATTGTAGTTCCAAGTGGGTATGCGAAATAATAAAACCAGATAAATGATTTTGTTCGCTCCACTTAACAAAAATAAAGAAATGATTTCTTTCAATACATCTAGTAAGCTGCACACTGTCTAATATGTGTCATAAATGACAAAGCTGCACACTGTCTAATATGTGTCATAAATGACACTAAGATCTCATTACACTCTACATATGCAGCATCTATAGAAAGAGGCCATCAGTAATATTCGGGTACTGTCACAAAAATCAGTGTTAGGCATGCAAAGATTCCCCACCACATCCTCGAGCCAGCTACCATAGCACGGTACTGTCGGTTACTTTTGGACATCAAGCACGTTACCCTTTTCTTTCTGCTGAACATTGTTCAAACTCTGAATAAGAAACAATTTGGAGATAAGCACATCTATTATAGCTTACTGACTCAGCTGAGTATGATGTAATATCTTCTCTAAACGGTTATGTCAATTCCATCTTACACACAACCGCAATGTGTTGCAAGACTCACAAGCATGCAAGGCACATCTTCTGTATCAAGGAGAAAATAAGCAGATATTTGGCAAGGTCTTTCGGTAATGTTCAAAGGCACTTTTCTGTTGGAGTAATCCAAAGTGAGTTGTGTTTAATCAGGCAAGTACTACTAGTTATACGTGTGCAAGGTTATTGTGATGGATCAGGGAAGAAGTTCTGGAACTTGTTTTACCTGCAGCCTATGTGGGTTCAGAAGGTAGCGAAATGTTATTGAAATGTTGAATTTGTTCTGGAGATTGCAGGTACAGTTACATGGATATTGCTCTTCATGATTTATACTCAAACATCAATGATCAATGATTAATGATTTATACTCCAGCAATTCCAGGAATGATTTTAGGATATTAGTCTAGATTAGGAGTTTTAAATCAAGTACTCCATCAGATTGGGATACTACTCTAGATTAGTGTAGCCACTATCTAACAAAAAAAATCAGAACTGAATTTCAGAGTACTCTAAATGTTGTGTGCCCTAGTATTTCTGTGTTCCCTTGCATTTCTATAACATTTAGTAGCATGAAAATTTTATCATGTTGAAAAAAATTCAGTAACATGAATTTGGCTAAGCCAAGCATGATCTTGCTTGCATTGCCGCCTTTGCTACATGAAGCAATAGGGTAGGTTCAATTTCACTGATTTTTTGAAACTATACATCATTTGCTGAATTTTTGCTCTACATCACTTGCTCTTTGTAAATTATTGCATATATCCAGTGACTGAATTTTTGAAACTATAGATGAACCTCTTCAGGAAACGCAAAACAGTTAACTAAAACTATCTAAAATAGTTAAATCCACTTGATGCTTAGCTAATGCAGGCCAACAGAATGAAATGAACTACGAATTTGTTCTCTGAAATACATGCAGGCCAATAGAGAGGATGTTCTTACAAGGGAGCAAGAAGCCTGCCGCCATGGCCCTAGGGTTTGCAGGTGAGGGGGTGGAGGAGAAGGAAGGAATCACCTGGGGGAGGGGATGGAGGAATGGAGGAAGACGCCAGCGTTGAAGCTCCGGTGACACGCGGTGGGCTCCTCCACTCGCCTGTCTCTGCGTCTCGGCCTGGGCGGAGGACGTCGAGGGCGCGGGCGCGGGCGGAGGGGGGATGGCGAGGTAGGCGGCGCTTGGCTCGGCGTCGCGTGGCCTGGCTGAGCTGAGGTAGAGGCGGTCGTCGTCTCCTCCGGCTCGGGGTGCGGGGGCGACGGCCCGGGGGCGACGACGCGGGGGAGCAAGGCAAAGTTAATTAGGTCGAGTGGGGGATCTGGCGAGGGAGGGAGAGAGGCCAGAGGGGAATAGGTGGAGGGAAGCTTTCTATTGGCGCACCACCCCCCGGTGCGCCATAAGTACGACTATTCTAATGGCGCACCACCCCTCGATGCGCCATTAGAATTTTGTTTTAATCTAGCCCGCCAGCCATATCTACAACCTAACCCTATCTACAATAGAACCCACCCACTAGCCTGATTGGTCAGCACGCAGCACACACACCAGGAGGTCTTGGGTTCGATTCCCAGGCTCCCCAATATTTTTTTATGCATTTTAAATGCTGTTTTTTATATTTATTTGTGTTTAAATATGTTCAAACTTGTTTATCATAACAGTGATATTTTTTTATAAAAACAGTAATAATTTTTAAAAAAATATGTTCAAATTTGTTACTTGAAAATATCATCGGCGGCGGCGGTGGAGCGGGGGAGGGTTGCGGTGGGTGGAGCTAGCGGGGGAGGGTGCGGGTGCGATCGAGATGGAGGTAGCTATCAAAAAGTGATATCAAAAAGTGCCCATGAAATTTAAAAATATACATGATATCAAAAAGTGCCCATGAAATACAATCGAGAAATGAAGACTACGATTTAAATACAATCGATCTTAGCTAGCTATCTGTTCACAATCTTCTTGCCCTTCTTTTTCACAAACGGAGTTCTTCTGTGGAACGGACGTCCTTTAGGTAGGGTGGTCCTGCTTCTTCTTGTGGTGTGTGCTGCTACTTCATCGTCGTCGTCATGTTCAATCTTCGGGTCGCCGTACTTGTCGAAGTCTTGCTCATTGGCTACTCCATCCATTTCGATGATCTTCCTTTTGCCTCTCCTCACGACAACACGACTAGGCTTTGACGGATCGGTAATGAAGAAGCATTGGTCCACTTGGGAAGCCAGTACCCATGGCTCATTTTTCGCGGTGACATTTGCGCCCGCGGTCTTGGATTTGGCTTCGGGTATAACCATGGTGGTGAAATACCGGTCTTATTTTAGGACGCTCTTGGCCCATCTCACACGGAACATCGGGACCTTCTCTCCAGCATAGCTCAGCTCCCAGATCTCCTCGATCCTTCCGTAGTATCTGTCCTTGTCGTTACCGGTGTAGGATTCCATCGTTACCCCGGAGTTCTGATAACCATCGCTCTTAATGTCCTTGTCCTCAGTGTAGAATGTGTAGCCGTTGATATTGTATGCCTCATAGGTCATCAGGTTGTGCTCGGCGCCCTGTGACAAGGCGAATATGAGGTATTCTTCCGCGAAAGAATCCTCATGTAAAGGGTACGACAGAAGCTTCTGCTTGAACCAACGCGTGAAACATGAGTTGTGCTCTTTGAGTATATCTCCGTCCGTCCTCTGTTCGCCTCGGTCATTGTACGTCTTCTTAATAAAGGTTTTGTGCTCTACCACCCAAGGATCGACCACGTCTATGTGTTGTAGCGCAACTAGGTTTGCTCTTTCAAAGTCGGCGAGTCGACCCTCGAAGTCGACATGCATTTCGCGGCGACCCTCACGGTGACCCCATCCAGCGAGCCTGCCGAGGTGCCTGTTGACGGGCAGACCAACGGGGTTCTCGATGCCTAGATAATTCGTGCAGTAGGAGATGCACTCTTCGGTCAGAAAGCCCCTGGCTATACTTCCCTCTGGACGTGACATGTTGCGAACGTATCCTTTGATGACACCGTTCAATCCTTTCGAACGGCATCATGCTGTGCAGGAACGTCGGCCCGAGTTGGATGATATCCTCCACTATATGGACCAGCAGATGCACCATAACGTCGAAGAATGCGGGCGGGAAGTACATCTCAAGCTCACATAGTATCACCACGATCTCTTCCTGTAGCCTTATGAGTTGCCTCACGCCAATCGACTTTCGAGAGATGACGTCGAAAAAGTTGCATAGGCCAAATAGCGTTTCATGGACGTGCGCGTCCATGATCCCACGGATTGCAACTGGAAGTATCTGCGTCATCATCACGTGACAGTCGTGAGACTTCATCTCACTGATCTTCTGCTTCGCTGGGTCTAGGTATCTGCTTATCTTCCCCGCGTAACCGTAAGGAAGTTTTACTCCTAGGAGGCAGGTGAAAAACTGCTCGATCTCCTCCTGACTTAGAGTGAAGCACGCGGGAGGGTAGTCATTTCCGGTCTTCTTGGCCTTTTTGCCTTTGCGACGACTTTCTGTGTCCTGCTTCGCCTCATCATCATCATCATCATCATCATCATCATCATCATCATCATCAGCGTGAAGCTCCTGCCTTATGCCCATTGATTTCAAGTCTGCCCTTGCTTTCGGCCCATCTTTGGTCCTCTCTGGCATGTTGAGCAGGGTACCAAGCAGACTCTCGCACACGTTCTTTGTGATATGCATGACATCAAGGCTGTGAGGCACACGGTGGATCTTCCAGTACGGCAAGTCCCAGAAAATAGACCTCGTTTTCCATACCTTCAGCAGCGGCTCTGGCGCCTTTCGCTTCTTTCCTGGCTCTGGTGCCTTTGCTTCTTTCCCGGCAGTGGGCAGTCTTTCCAATTTTTCAATAGCTCGTCTATTTCCTCGCCGCTCCTCATACACGGGCGTTTTCGGGGTTCGGTTTCACCATCAAACAGATCCTTGCGTTTCCTCCACGGGTCATCGTCGCAAAGCCACCTTCGATGTCCCATGAACACGGTTTTCGAAGACCCGGGATCTCTATCTAGCTAGCGATACGTTGTGTCATCCATGCACCTTACGCATCCAGAAAATCCGTGGACTACCTGCCCCGCGAGATATCCGTAACCGAGATAGTCGTGCACCGTCGTGAGCAGTGCGGCTCTCATAGGGAAATATTCTTTCTCTGCGGCGTCCCACGTATTGGCTGGCGTTTTCCATAGTGTGTCTAGCTCCTCCTTCAGTAGCCCCAGATACAGATTGATGTCGTTCCCTGGTTGTTTCGGCCCTTCAATTAGCATACTCATGTGAATGTACTTCCTCTTCATGCACAACCAGGGGGGAAGGTTGTACATCCACACAAACACAGGCCAGGTGCTATGTGGGCTTCTCTGGCTGCCAAACAGATTGACTCCATCGGTGCTCGCGCCCAGCACGATGTTCCTTGGATCTAGGGCTGGAAAAAAAGCTCAAAGCTCGTGAGCTAAACGAGTAACTCGTGACTCGGCTCGAATCGACTCGAACTCGGAGAATAACGAGTCGAGCCGAGCTTTAATTTAAGATCGTTTATAGACCAAGCTAAATGAGCCAATCTCAAGAGTACTCGTGTAACTCGTTAGGATCGTTACAAGAGATCAGCCAAGCACCCTGCGTCCTAGGCTCACAACACAAGGCCTAGCCGCGCAAGGCACCTGACGAATATGAAAAAAATTATTACTTGCGAATCCGAAGGGTACATATTAAACATGTACAATGTTCACAAACAATGTTCATTTTTATCTTATTCGTAAGGTTCTATGTTCATATCCTTAACGAGCTTAACAAGTTAAATGAGCCAGCTCGCGAGTTATACAAGTCGAGCCAATCTTGGATTTGAGCTCGTTGTAGTAACGAGTCGAGTCGAGCTAGCTCGTTAACGAAACGAGCTTTAGCGAGTCGAGCCGAGCTGGCTCGACTCGGCTCGAATTCCAGCCCTGCTTGGATCCTTCCCAAATTCTGGGTATTCGAAGTTCAATGCTTGCCACTGGCTCGCATCCTTAGGGTGACTCAGCATCTTGTCTTTTTTATTTATCTCCGGATCATTTCCGTCATCTTCCCGCTTCTTCTCCTCCCTATCCGCGTGCCAACGCAGGAGCTTTGCTACCTTAGGGTCCGCGAAATACCGCTGCAGACGAGGCGTGATCGGAAAGTACAACACCGATTTTGGAGGAGCTTTCTTCCTCTTCTTGTATCGAGTGACGCCGCACACCAGACATATGGTAGACTCCGCGTGCTCGTCCCGATAAATGATACAATTGTTCGTGCACACATGGTATTTCACGTGCGGTAAATCCAGAGGACACATGATTTTCTTCGCCTCCTCAAAACTGGTCGGGCACTTGTTCCCCTTGGGAAGACGTTCGTGCCAGAATGACATGTTCTCGTCGAAGCATGCGTCGGTCATTTTGTGTTTTACCTTCATCTCCAGAGCCATGAGCGTTACTTTCAGGTGGGTATCCTTGGGCCTGCATCCTTCATACAATGGAGTAACCGCGTCTATCTCCAGTTGATCCAGCTTGGCTTTCTCTCGGGCGGCAGCTCTTGCGTTATCCTTCTGCTTGAGAAGCAGCTCTTGAATATGGGGGTCCTGCACCCAGCCTCCATCATCGTCTGCTCCAGCATCTTCATCTTCATGATCATGCCCTTCGTCTTGATCTTCCTCATCATCATGTACGACATCTTCTACATGATGACTGTGTACAGCATCACCATCGTGATCATATCCTGGAGATTCTTCGTCTTCTCGCCCGCCCTCGCCACGGTGGTACTTGTCTTGTTGCCCTTCCTAATTTCTTGCCCGGCCCCGGCCATGGACGACTTCATAGTCATCTTCATCACCTTGCCACCGATAGCCATCCATGAAACCACGCAAGAGCAGGTGGTCCCACACCTGCCCGGAATCCGGGTCCGCAATAAGGCTCTTCAGCTTGCATCTTCGACACGGACATCTTATCTCCGTCTCGTTCTTTTGAAGCATCTCGGCCTTCGCGGAGCTCAAAAACCTATTCACGATGCCTTCAGTCATCGTGCGGACCATGGTCGCCTGCGGGGTAGAGCAAAACGATATTTTAGAAGCAAGAAAAAATTTGGCATGACCTTCCCTAAAAATAGGACCAAAAAGAATGCATAGTGCCAAAATTCTCGCCGAAACGGAAATGAATCAAAACATTCCGGCAAAATATTGGCAACTATCGCATTTCAAATACCGGTACCTTCAAACACAAACATATATATATGCAACACCACAAACACATGCAACACCACAAACATACATAGATCTAGCTAGGCCACAAAAAGTGCATGTGCACGTTGTTGGAGCGAGCTAGGGAGAAAAAAAGTAGATCTACATCATGAAGATAGCTTTCCCTTACTTACCTATCAAAAAAAGATAATTTCACCACTTAATTTTGATGAATCTATGGTGGAAATGAGGTGAGGAGGAGGAGATGGCCGAAAGCTTGGAGAAGGAGGTGGAGGGAAAGTGGGGAAAGTGAGTGGGTAGGTGTGGGGCTGTCCAAAATATCTTGTTGGGGTCCCAGGTTACTAATGGCGCACCACCAGCAAAATGCGCCGTTAGTAACCCTGGTTACTAATGGCGCACCGGCAGGTGGTGCGCCATTAGTAGTTTTGCAAAAAAGTAAAAAATAAATAAATATATATACTAATGGCGCACCTTGTACTAGTGCACCATTACTAGTTTAAACTAGTAATGGCGCACTGTGAGATGATGCGCCATTAGTAGTTTTGCAAAAAAAAAGAATATTTTTTTTTGCAGTAATGGCGCACTGGCTGCTCGGTGCGCCATTAGTACTTATAACTAGTAATGGCGCATTGGAGGCCTGATGCGCCATTAGTATGTATGGAAAAATGAAAAAAAAATTAATACTAGTGGCGCACCCTGTCTCTGGTGCGCCATTAGTGTCATCCACACTAATGGCGCACCGCAAGCAGGTGTGCCATTAGTATATAGTAGTGGTGCACTACTTTCCTAGTGCGCCATTAGTATTAATCCTATCTATAGCCCTTTTCCTAGTAGCGAGAGAAGTTATTTTTGGAAGGAAAGCAACCCAGGGGACTTGGAGTGCACGTCAGGGGAGATACGGGCTGCCCACGAGGGTGGGGGGCGCGCCCACCCCCCTAGGGCGCGCCCCCTACCTCGTGGGGCCCCCGTAGCTCCACCGACGTACTCCCTGCACCCATATATACCCACGTATCCTAAAACTTCCAGAACGTAATATAGATCGGGAGTTCCGCTGCCGCAAGCCTCCAGAGCCACCAAAAACCAATCGGGACCCCTTTCCGGTACCCTGCCGGAGGAGGGATCCATCTCCGGTGGCCATCTTCATCATCCCGGCGCTCTCCATGACGAGGAGGGAGTAGTTCACCCTCGGGGCTGAGGGAATGTACCAGTAGCTATGTGTTTGATCTCTCTCTCTCTCTCTCGTGTTCTCTCTCTTGTTCCCTCTATGGCACGATCTTGATGTATCCCGAGCTTTTCTATTGTAGTTGGATCGTATGATGTTTCTCCCCCTCTACTCTCATGTGATGAATCGAGTTTCCCCTTTGAAGTTATCTTATCGGATTGAGTCTTTTATGAGAATACTTGATGTATGTCTTGCCGTGCTTATCCATGGTGACAATGGGATATCATGTGCCACTTGATGTATGTTTTGGTGACCAACTTGCGGGTTCCGCCCATGAACCTATGCATAGGGGTTGGCACACGTTCTTGATTCTCCGGTAGAAACTTTGGGGCACTCTTTGAAGTACTTTTATGTTGGTTGGATAAATCTGAGATTGTGTGATGCATATCGTATAATCATGCCCACGGATACTTGAGGTGACAATGGAGTATCTAGGTGACATTAGGGTTTTGGTTGATTTGTATATTGAGGTGTTATTCTAGTACGAACTCTAGGGCTGTTTGTGACACCTATAGGAATAGCCCACTGGATTGATTGGAAAGAATAACTTTGAGGTGGTTTCGTAACCTACCATAATCTCTACGTTTGTTCTCCGCTATTAATGTCTTTGGAGCGACTCTTTGTTGCATGTTGAGGGATTGTTATATGATCTATCTATGTTATTATTGTTGAGAGAACTTGCACTAGTGAAAGTATGAACCCTAGGCCTTGTTTCCTATCATTGCAATACCGTTTACGCTCACTTTTACCGCTTGCTACCTTGCTGTTTTTATATTTTCAGATTACAAAAACCTATATCTACCATCCATATTGCACTTGTATCACCATCTCTTCGCCGAACTAGTGCACCTATACAATTTACCATTGTATTGGGTGTGTTGGGGACACAAGAGAATCTTTGTTATTTGGTTGCAGGGTTGTTTGAGAGAGACCATCTTCATCCTACGCCTCCCACGGATTGATAAACCTTAGGTCATCCACTTGAGGGAAATTTGCTACTGTCCTACAAACCTGTGCACTTGCAGGCCCAACAACGTCTACAAGAAGAAGGTTGCATAGTAGACATCAGAAGGAGAGTCGCACGCTCGCGACTGGGGTGGCTGGTGGTGGAACGAGGAACGACTTTGGCGGTGGATCGACATGGAAGGAGGGACGGCCCCTACGATTGCCGTCGGCGGTGGCGACGTGAAACGGAACCCTAGGCGGCGGCAGTGGCGGCGGCGACGACGACGTGAATCGGAACTCTTGGTGGCGGCGGCGACGTGAATCGGAACCCTAGGCAGCGGCGAGACGAGGGAGAAAGGGGATCCAGTGAGGCGCCCTGTGGCCTATGCGGTGTTAGGTTTTGAGATAATTTCGCGGGCTGGGCTGGGCTAAATATTTTCGTCCGCGCGCGCAGGCCCATTTACCACCTGCTGTTGGTCAGCGTTATTTGCCGACCGATAGATAGATGGGGATACGATCTTTCCCGACCGACCGTTCGATTGCACAGACTTATGTATTGCTGACCGACTGTTTCTCAGTGTACAAAGGTTTTCCCAACCAACTGTCACTTAGAAGTTTTTCCAACTAACTATCGGTCGGTGAAATTCACTTTTGCCAACACACGTCAGTAGGGAATAAAGTGTCATGGTGTAGTGTCCGTAGATGATGTTCTTGTTACATCGGATCTCAGATGTGGCTGTTCGATCTATCAACATCATCCGATGAATGCACCAATGTGTCAGGTGAGCATCTGAGAACAATCTATGCTCCCGTCCTATTCTCTTGACCCCCAAACTTAAGGCAGACCCTTCAGACTCGCACTCTCGCACAAGCTTCAGCTGGGCTTCTGACAACGAATTCTGACCAGAGGAAGTGCGCAGCCGGTAAGATCCCGTCGTGGAGACGACCCTTTTATGCACAGAGATGAGCGCGGCCGAGCATGACATGATCGTAGGACGAAATTGGGCCAGTTGTAGCATGAATGGGTATTTTATGCTAGACTTTTATACTTATTTAAATAAATTGTAAATTATCGTAGTTTTGTAATATACTATAATATAGTTCTGATGGGTATACTTTTCTATTATTTATCAATTTTAATTAACAACATGACATTGTTGCTAAATAGTATTAATAATGTGAACTTTATACAATTGAAATGTATGTCAATGATTTTTTTTGCTTTTGCTAAATTTGAATTGTATGATGTATGCGGATGTGTTCATATAAATTTTACTGCCATTAGATATCATGTTAGATAATTATAAACCATACACTATAACAAATATCTAAACAATAGTTTCTAGTGTATTACTCCCTCCATCCCAAAAGAAGTGACTCAACTTTGTACTAAGTGTAGTAGGAGTACTAGCTAAACATATCCATAGAAACTTTTAGCCTATGAAAAATGTTTTTGCAAGCTAGTTCAATAATAATTGGACAACATGTGCAAAAAATATAAATATTGTTTGTTCTATTTTGCGTGCATACGATCTAGTAATTTGCTATTCTCGTATTGTTTGTTCTATTTTGCGTGCCTAGTATAGTATAGCGGGGTTTACTAACTCCACGAATGAGTTTCAAGCTTTTTTAAAAAGCAAAGCCGAACGCAAATAAACATGCAAATTGCGCAGACTATCTCATAACTTTCCAAAATGAGGGATACCGCTATTCATACATGGATCATCACATGCCTTGGATCTTGACCCATGCATCTATTCATCGGTCCAAGTCTTTTAAGGTTAGTATTGAACTAGAAGCGAAGGCGTGCTTTGCCGCGCTGAGATATCAGTGACGATTGATACGTCTCCAACGCATCTATAATTTTTGATTGTTCCATGCTATTATATTACCCGTTTTGGATATTTATGGGCTTTACTTTACACATTTATATCATTTTTGGGACTAACCTACTAACTGGAGGCCCAACCCGCATTGCTGTTTTTTTGCCTATTTCAGTGTTTCGAAGAAAAGGAATATCAAACGGAGTCCAAACGGAATGAAACCTTCGGGAGCGGGATTTTTGGAACGAACATGATCCAAAGGACTTGGAGTGCAAGTCAAGAAGCAGTCGAGGCGGCCACGAGGGTGGAGGGCGCACCCACCACTACAGGGCGCGCCCCCTATCTCGTGGGCCCCTCGGGCGGCCACCGACATACTTCTTCCTCCTATATATACCCACGTACCCCGAAAACATCATGGGAGCCAACGAAAACCTAATTCCACCGCTGCAACCTTCTGTATCCGCGAGATCCCATCTTGGAGCCTTCGCCGGTGCTCCGCCGGAGGGGCAATCGACCACGGAGGGCTTCTACATCAACACCATAGCCCCTCCAATGAGTTGTGAGTCGTTTACCACAGACCTTCGGGTCCATAGTTATTAGCTAGATGGCTTCTTCTCTCTTTTTGGATCTCAATACCATGTTCTCCTCGATCTTTTTGGAGATCTATTCAATGTAACTCTTTTTGCGGTGTGTTTGTCGAGATCCGATGAATTGTGGGTTTATGATCAAGTTTATCTATGAGAAATATTTGAATCTTCTCTGAATTCTTTTATGTGTGATTAAGTTATCTTTGCAAGTCTCTTCGAATTATCAATTTGGTTTGGCCTACTAGATTGATCTTTCTTGCAATGGGAGAAGTGCTTAGCTTTGGGTTCAATCTTGCGGTGTCCTTTCCCAGTGACAGCAGGGGCAGCAAGGCACGTATTGTATTGTTGCCATCAAGGATAAAAAGATGGGGTTTATATCATATTGCATGAGTTTATCCCTCTACATCATGTCATCTTTCTTAATGCGTTACTCTGTTCTTTATGAACTTAATACTCTAGATGTATGCTGAATAGCGGTCGATGTGTGGAGTAATAGTAGTAGATGCAGGTAGGAGTCGGTCTACTTGTTGCGGACGTGATGCCTATATACATGATCATGCTTAGATAATCTCATAATTATTCGCTTTTCTATCAATTGCTCGACAGTAATTTGTTCACCCACAGTAATACCTATGCTATCTTGAGAGAAGCCACTAGTGAAACCTATGGCCCCCGGGTCTATCTTTTATCATATAAGCTTTCAATCTACTTTTATTTGCATCTTTACTTTTCTTATCTATATTATAAAATACCAAAAATATATTTATCTTATCATACTGAAGGAAATATGCCCTAGAGGCAATAATAAAGTTATTATTTATTTCCTTATTTCATGATAAATGTTTATTATTCATGCTAGAATTGTATTAACCGGAAACTTGATACATGTGTGAATACATAGACAAACATAGTGTCACTAGTATGCCTCTACTTGACTAGCTCGTGAATCAAAGATGGTTAAGTTTCCTAGCCATGGACATGAGTTGTCATTTGATTAACGGGGTCACATCATTAGGAGAATGATGTGATTGACTTGACCCATTCCGTTAGCTTAGCACTTGATCGTTTAGTATGTTGCTATTGCTTTCTTCATGACTTATACATGTTCCTACAACTATGAGATTATGCAACTCCCATTTACCAGAGGAACACTTTGTGTGCTACCAAAAGTCACAACGTAACTGGGTGATTATAAAGGAGTTCTACAGGTGTCTCCAAAGGTACATGTTGAGTTGGCGTATTTCGATATTAGGTTTTGTCACTCTGATTGTCGGAGAGGTATCTCTGGGCCCTCTCGGTAATGCACATCACTATAAGCCTTGCAAGCAATGTAGCTAATGAGTTAGTTACGGAATGATGTATTACGTAACGAGTAAAGAGACTTTCCGGTAACGAGATTGAACTAGGTATTGGGATACCTACGATCGAATCTCGGGCAAGTAACATACCGATGACAAAGGGAACAACGTATGTTGTTATGCGGTTTGACTGATAAAGATCTTCGTAGAATATGTAGGAGCCAATATGAGCATCTAGGTTCCGCTATTGGTTATTGACCGGAAACGAGTCTCGGTCATGTCTACATAGTTCTCGAACCCGTAGGGTCCGCACGCTTAAGGTTTCAATGACAGTTATATTATGAGTTTATGAGTTTTGATGTATCGAAGGAGTTCGGAGTCCCGGATGAGATCGGGGACATGACGAGGAGTCTCAAAATGGTCGAGACGTAAAGATCGATATATTGGACGACTATATTCTGACTTCGGAAAGGTTCCGAGTGATTCGGGTATTTTTTAGAGTACCGGAGAGTTACGGGAATTCGCCGGGGAGTATATGGGCCTTATTGGGCCATACGGGAAAGAGAGACTGGCTGCCTAGGGCAGGCCGCGCCCCCCCCCCCCCAAGGCCTAGTCCGAATTGGACTAGGGGGAGGGGCTGCGCCCCCTCCTTCCTTCCCTTCTCCCTTCCCCTTCCTTCTCTCCTACTCCTACTAGGAAAGGAGGAGTCCTACTCCCGGTGGGAGTAGGACTCCCCCCTTGGCGCGCCTCTCCTTGGCCGGCCGCCTCCTCCCCTTGCTCCTTTATATACGGGGGCAGGGGGGCACCCCATAGACACAACAATTGATCTCTTGATCTCTTAGTCGTGTGCAGTGCCCCCCTCCACCATAGTCCTTGATAATATTGTAGCGGTGCTTACGCGAAGCACTGCGATGGTAGAACATCAAGATCGTCACCATGCTGTCGTGCTGATGAACATCTTCCCCGACATTCTGCTGGATGAGAGTCCGGGGATCGTCATCGAGCTGAACGTGTGCTAGAACTCGGAGGTGTCGTAGTTTCGGTGCTCGATCGGTCGGGCCGTGAAGACGTACGACTACATCAACCGCGTTGTTCTAACGCTTCTGCTTTCGGTCTACGAGGGTACGTGCACAACACTCTCCCCTCTCGTTGCTATGTGATACGTCTCCAACGTATCTATAATTTTTGATTGCTCCATGCTACTTTATCTACTGTTTTGGACTATATTGGGCTTTATTTTCCACTTTTATATTATTTTTCGGACTAACCTATTAACCGGAGGCCCAGCCCAGAATTGCTGTTTTTTTGTCTATTTCAGTATTTCGAGGAAACAGAATATCAAATGGAGTCCAAATGGAATGAAACCTTCGGGAACGTGATCTTCTCACCGAACGTGATCCAGGAGACTTGGACCCTACTCCAAGAAGTTTCCGGGGAGGTCACGAGGGTGGAGGGCGCGCCCCCTGCCTCGTGGGCCCCTCGGAGCTCCACCGACGTGCTCCTTCCTCCTATATATACCTACGTACCCCCAACAGACCAGATACGGAGCTAAAAACCTAATTCCACCACCGCAACTTCCTGTATCCGCGAGATCCCATCTTGGGGCCTGTTCCGGAGCTCCGCCGGAGAGGGCATCCACCACGGAGGGCTTCTACATCAACACCATAGCCCCTCCGATGAAGTGTGAGTAGTTTACTTCAGACCTTCGGGTCCATAGCTAGTAGCTAGATGGCTTCTTCTCTCTTTTTGGATCTCAATACAATGTTCTCCCCCTCTCTTGTGGAGATCTATTCGATGTAATCTTCTTTTTGCGGTGTGTTTGTTGAGACCGATGAATTGTGGGTTTATGATCTAGCTTATCTATGAATAATATTTGAATCTTCTCTGAATTCTTGTATGTATGATTGAGCTATCTTTGCAAGTCTCTTCGAATTATCCTTTTGGTTTGGCCAACTAGATTGGTAGTTCTTGCAATGGGAGAAGTGCTTAGCTTTGGGTTCAATCTTGCGGTGTCCTTACTCAGTGACAGAAAGAGTTGCAAGGCACGTATTGTATTGTTGCCATCGAGGATAACAAGATGGGGTATTTATCATATTGCATGAATTTATTCCTCTACATCATGTCATCTTGCTTAAGGCGTTACTCTGTTTTTAACTTAATACTCTAGATGCATGCTGGATAGCGGTCGATGAGTGGAGTAATAGTAGTAGATGCAGAATCATTTCGATCTACTTGTCTCGGACGTGATGCCTATATACATGATCATACCTAGATAACCTCATAACTATGCTCAGTTCTATCAATTGCTCAACAGTAATTTGTTCACCCACCGTAGAATACTTATGCTCTTGAGAGAAGCCACTAGTGAAACCTATGGCCCCCGGGTCTATTCTCATCATATCAATCTCAATCACTTTATTTACTTGTTTTGCTTTTACCCTTTTTACTTTGCATCTTTATACCAAAAATACCAAAAATATTATCTCTATCAGATCTCACTCTCGTAAGTGACCGTGAAGGGATTGACAACCCCTAAGCATTGGTTGCGAGTTGCTATCGTTTTGTGCAGGTGCGAGGGACTTGCGCGTGACGTCCTACTGGATTGATACCTTGGTTCTCAAAAACTGAGGGAATTACTTACGCTACTGTGCTGCATCACCCCCTCCTCTTCAGGGAAAACCAACGCAAGCTCGAGACGTAGCAAGAAGGATTTCTGGTGCCGTTGCCGGGGAGGCTTACGCAAAAGTCAACATACCAAGTACCCATCACAATCCCTATCTCTCGCATTACATTATTTGCCATTTGCCTCTCGTTTTCCTCTCCCCCACTTCACCCTTGCCGTTTTATTTGCCCTCTCTTTCCGAATCTCCTCCTCTTTTTCCGCTTGCTTCTTGTTTGCTTGTGTTACCATGTGCCTTATATTTGCTTGCATCTTTTCTTGCTAAAAGTCTATCGATATGGATCCACTTAAGGTGTTCTACTTGGATCATCTTCGATCATTATGCGCTCGTGCTGAAATCCCAACTAGCCTAGTTCATGGGAAATCTTTAGATGAGCATGCTCATTATGTGCGTCACCGTTTGTCTGAAAAAGGGAGACTCTTATGGAGTCAAATAAACAGATTGTTGTGTTATGCTTGGAATCTTTATGAAATTTATGATTTTACTTGTTGCTCTAAGAACCCTAAAAAACACCTTCCTTACCTATGTGAGTTTAATGAAAATGAAATCTTATCTTCTTATGAAAAGGGTGTTTATAGTTACTATGATATCGAACAAATTGAAGAATTTGTTGCTTTTAAGGGTGCTTATGAAGTTGCTTCTTTGATTGAAAAGTATGATATTACTCTCTACGAATCTGAAAATTTTGACATACTTAAATATTGCTATGAAAACTATGCTCATAATGTCTATGTCAAAGAATTTATTGAGAGAATGACCGTTGCTTTGGAAGAAAATAATGATACGCATGAATCTATAGATAATGATGATTCAGATGATTTGATTGAAATATCCCTTGATGAACATGATGCTTGCTATTCTTGTGGCCATGATGCCAATATTTATGAAGATGAATTTGCTATAGTTCCTTATGTTAAACATGAGGTCGTTGCTATTGCACCCATACTTGATAGTTCCTTCGATGAAAAGCATGATTGCAATAATTTTACTATAAATTTTCTTGATGTCAATCATGCTAAAAATATGCAAAACCCTAAGCTTGGGGATGCTAGTTTTGCTATGTCCTCTACTTGTTGCAATGATCATGATTGGGGTGATTCTTCTTATGATCTTGAAAATTTATTTAATCCCCATGATGAATATGAGATTGATAATAGTGTTTGCAATAATATTGAAAGTGGGTTTGGAAGAGTGTCAACCTTAGATCCCACATATTTGGATAATGTTCAATCTTATGAAGTTTTTGATAAAAGTGGGTTTGGAGAGGTCATGACTTTAGTTAATATTAATCCCACTATTTCGGAAGAGTATCAACTTTGCATGCATGTGGATCGTGTTGATAATATACTTTGTGATAGCTATTTTGTTGAATTTGCCTATGATCCTACATGTAATAAGAGAGTAAAATATGGTTGTAGAAACTTTCATGCTATTAAATTACCTCTCGTTATGTTGAGAATGCTATTGTTCCTTTCCGCTCCCTTGCATATGCTAGTTTTTGCTTGCTACGATAATTTGTTTGCTCACAAAATCCCTATGCATAGGAAATGGGTTAGACTTAAAAGTGCTAGTCATATTCTTCATGATGCTCTCTTTATGTGAGCATCATTGAAATCATAATGCCTAGCTAGGGGCGTTAAACGATAGCGCTTGTTGGGAGGCAACCCAATTTTATTTTGTGTCTTTTGTTTTTGGTTCTGCTTAGTAATAAATAATCCATATAGATTCTGTTTAGATGTGGTTTTATCTTTTAATTAGTGTTTGTGCCAAGTTAAACCTATTAGATCTTCTTGGAAGATAGTTATTTGATCTTGCTGTAATTTCCAGAATCTTTGCGCTCAGTGCCCGAATTGTTAAAAATCACCAGAACGTGATAAAATAGTGATTCCAATTGCTGCTGATCAACAAACAAATTGTCCAGGTCGTCTGATTTTGGTAGAATTTTTTGGGTTCCAGAAGTTTGCGTTAGTTACAGATTACTACAGGCTGTTCTGTTTTTGACAGATTCTGTTTTGCGTGTGTTGTTTGCTTATTTTGATGAATATATGGCTAGTAAAATAGTTTATGATCCATAGAGAAGTTGGAATACAGTAGGTTTAACACCGAGTTCATTACAGTACCTTGAAGTAGTCTTTTGTTTTCTTTCACTAACGGAGCTCACGAGACTTCTATTGAGTTTTGTGTTGTGAAGTTTTCAAGTTTTGGGTGAATTATTTTGATGGATTATGGAACAAGGAGTGGCAAGAGCCTAAGCTTGGGGATGCCCATGGCACCCTCAAGATAATCCAAGGACACCAAAAAGTCAAAGCTTGGGGATGCCCCGGAAGGCATCCCCTCTTTCGTCCACTTCCATCAGTAATTTACTTGGAGCTATATTTTTATTCACCACATGATATGTGTTTTGCTTGGAGCGTCTTGTATTATTTGCGTCTTTGCTTGTTAGTCTACCACAATCATCCTTGCTGTACACACCTTTTGAGAGAGCCATACATGATTTGGAATTTGTTAGAATACTCTATGTGCTTCACTTATATCTTTTGAGCTTGATAGTTTTGCTCATAGTGCTTCACTTATATCTTTTGAGCGTGATAATTTTTGCTCTAGTGCTTCACTTAGATCTTTTAGAGCACGGTGGTGGATTTGTTTTAAAGAAACTTGATCTCTCATGCTTCACTTAGATTATTTTGAGAGTCATTAATAGCATGGTAATTTGCTCAATGTTAATATACTTAGTGTTCAAGATATGTGAAACTTTCTTTTTGAGTGAATTAAATTAAGTTTGATGCTTGATAATTGTTTTGAGATATGGAGGTGATAATTTCAAAGTCGTGCTAATTGAATAGTTGTGAATTTGAGAAAGACTTGTGTTGAAGTTAGCAAGTCCCGTAGCATGCACGTATGGTTAAAGTTGTGTAACAAATTTGAAACATGAAGTGTACCTGGCTTGTGCATCCTTATGAGTGGCGGTCGGGGACGAGCGATGGTTTTTTCCTACCAATCTATCCCCCTAGGAGCATGCTCGTAGTACTTGATTTTTGATGACTTCTAAATTTTTGCAATAAGTATATGAGTTCTTTTGACTAATGTTGAGTCCATGGATTATACGCACTTTTACCTTTCCGCCATTTGCTAGCCTCTTCGGTACCGTGCATTGCCCTTTCTCACATTGAGAGTTGGTGCAAACTTCGCCGGTGCATCCAAACCCCGTGATATGATACGCTCTTTCACACATAAACCTCGTTATATCTTCCTCAAAACAGCCACCATACCTACCTATTATGGCATTTCCATAGCCATTCCGAGATATATTGTCATGCAACTTTCCACCGTTCCGTTCATTATGACATACATTACTTTTTTCATATTGCCATTGCATGATCATGTAGTTGACATCGTATTTGTGGCAAAGCCACCATGCATTATTTTTCATACATGTCACTCTTGATTCATTGCACCATCCCGGTACACCGCCGGAGGTATTCATATAGAGTCATATCTTTGTTCTAGATATCGAGTTGTAATTTTGAGTTGTAAGAAAAATAAAAGTGTGATGATCATCATTATTAGAGCATTGCCCTAGTGAGGAAAAGGATGATGGCGACTATGATTCCCCCACAAGTCATGATGAGACTCCGGCTTTACAAAAAAAAGAGAAAGGCCAAATAAAAAAAGAGATGGCCCAAAAAAAATGAGAGAAAAAGAGAGAAGGGGCAATGTTACTATCCTTTTACCACACTTGTGCTTCAAAGTAGCACCTTGTTCTTCATGTAGTGAGTCTCATATATTTGTGCTTCAAAGTAGCACCTTGTTCTTCATGTAGTGAGTCTCATAAATTGTCTTGTTTATACTAGTGGGAATTTTTCATTATAGAACTTGGCTTGTATATTCCAATGATGGGCTTCCTCAAAGTGCCCTAGGTCTTCGTGAGCAAGCAAGTTGGATGCACACCCACTTAGTTTTCTTTTGTTGAGCATTCATAGCTCTAGTGCATCCGTTGCATGGCAATCCCTACTCCTCATGTTGACATCAATTGATGGGCATCTCCATAGCCCGTTGATTATCCTCGTCAATATGAGACTTTCTCCTTTTTTCTCTTCTCACACAATCCCCATCATCATATTCTATTCCACCCATAGTGCTATATCCATGGCTCGCGCTCATGTATTGCATGAAGGTTGAAAGAGTTTGAGATTATTTGAGTATGAAACAATTGCTTGGCTTGTCTTCGTGGGTATGGAAGTTGGGAACATCTTTGTGTGACGAAAATGAAGCATAGCCTAACCATATGATTTTGTAGGGATGAACTTTCTTTGGCCATGTTATTTTGAGATGACATAATTGCTTTGATTAGTATACTTGAAGTATTATTATTTTTATGTCAATATGAACTTTTATCTTGAATCCTTCGGATCTGAATATTCATGCCTGATACGTCCCCAACGTATCCATAATTTTTGATTGCTCCATGCTACTTTATCTACTGTTTTGGACTATATTGGGCTTTATTTTCCACCTATGCCCAGCCCAGAATTGCTGTTTTTTTGCCTATTTCAGTATTTCGAGGAAACAGAATATCAAATGGAGTCCAAACGGAATGAAACCTTCGGGAACGTGATCTTCTCACCGAACGTGATCCAGGAGACTTGGAACCTACTCCAAGAAGTTTCCGGGGAGGTCACGAGGGTGGAGGGCGCGCCCCCTGCCTCGTGGGCCCCTCGGAACTCCACCGACGTGCTCGTTCCTCCTATATATACCTACGTACCCCCAACAGACCAGATACGGAGCCAAAAACCTAATTCCACCGCCGCAACTTCCTGTATCCGCGAGATCCCATCTTGGGGCCTGTTCCGGAGCTCCGCCGGAGAGGGCATCCTCCATGGAGGGCTTCTACATCAACACCATAGCCCCTCCGATGAAGTGTGAGTAGTTTACTTCAGACCTTCGGGTCCATAGCTAGTAGCTAGATGACTTCTTCTCTCTTTTTGGATCTCAATACAATGTTCTCCCCCTCTCTCGTGGAGATCTATTCGATGTAATCTTCTTTTTGCGATGTGTTTGTTGAGACCGATGAATTATGGGTTTATGATCCAGCTTATCTATGAATAATATTTGAATCTTCTCTGAATTCTTTTATGTATGATTGAGTTATCTTTGCAAGTCTCTTCAAATTATCCATTTGGTTTGGCCAACTAGATTGGTAGTTCTTGCAATGGGAGAAGTGCTTAGCTTTGGGTTCAATCTTGTGGTGTCCTTACTCAGTGACAGAAAGAGTTGCAAGGAACGTATTGTATTGTTGCCATCAAGGATAACAAGATGGGGTATTTATCATATTGCATGAATTTATTCCTCTACATCATGTCATCTTGCTTAAGGTGTTACTCTGTTTTTAACTTAATACTCTAGATGCATGCTGGATAGCGGTCGATGAGAGGAGTAATAGTAGTAGATGCAGAATCGCTTCGATCTACTTGTCTCGGACGTGATGCCTATATACATGATCATACCTAGATAACCTCATAACTATGCTCAATTCTATCAATTGCTCAACAGTAATTTGTTCACCCACCGTAGAATACTTATGCTCTTGAGAGAAGCCACTAGTGAAACCTATGGCCCCCGGGTCTATTCTCATCATATCAATCTCAATCACTTTATTTACTTGTTTGATTTTACCCTTTTTACTTTGCATATTTATACCAAAAATACCAAAAATATTATCTCTATCAGATCTCACTCTCGTAAGTGACCGTGAAGGGATTGACAACCCCTAAGCGTTAGTTGCGAGTTGCTATCGTTTTGTGCAGGTGCGAGGGACTTGCGCGTGACCTCCTACTAGATTGATACCTTGGTTCTCAAAAACTGAGGGAAATACTTACGCTACTGTGCTGCATCACCCCCTCCTCTTCGGGGAAAACCAACGCAAGCTCGAGACATAGCACTATGCATCACCATGATCTTGCGTGTGCGTAGGAAAATTTTGAAATTACTACGTTCCCCAACAGTGGCATCCGAGCCAGGTTTTATGCGTAGATGTTATATGCACGAGTAGAACACAAGTGAGTTGTGGGCGATACAAGTCATACTGCTTACCAGCATGTCATACTTTGGTTTGGCGGTATTGTTGGATGAAGTGGCCCGGACCGACATTACGTGTACGCTTACGCGAGACCGGTTCTCCCGACGTGCTTTGCACGGAGGTGGCTAGCGGGTGTCAGTTTCTCCAACTTTAGTTGAACCGAGTGTGGCTACGCCCGGTCCTTGCGAAGGTTAAAACAACACTAACTTGACGAACTATCGTTCTGGTTTTGATGCGTAGGTAAGAACGGTTCTTGCTCAGCCCGTAGCAGCCACGTAAAATTTGCAACAACAAAGTAGAGGACGTCTAACTTGTTTTTGCAGGGCATTATGTGATGTGATATGGTCAAGACGTGATGCTATATTTTATTGTATGAGAAGATCATGTTTTGTAACCAAAGTTATCGGCAACTGGCACGAGCCATGTGGTTGTCGCTTTATTGTATGAAATGCAAACGCCCTATAATTGCTTTACTTTATCACTAAGTGGTAGCGATAGTCGTAGAAGCAATAGATGGCGTAAACGACAATGATGCTACGATGGAGATCAAGGTGTCACACCGGTGACGATGGTGATCACGATGGTGCTTCGGAGATGGAGATCACAAGCACAAGATGATGATGGCCATATCATATCACTTATATTGATTGCATGTGATGTTTATCCTTTATGCATCTTATCTTGCTTTGATTGGCGGTAGCATTTTAAGATGATCTCTAACTAATTATCAAGAAGTGTTCTCCCTGAGTATGCACCATTGCGAAAGTTCTTCGTGCTGAGACACCACGTGATGATCGGGTGTGATAGGCTCTACGTTCAAATACAACGGGTGCTAAACAGTTGCACACGCGGAATACTCAGGTTAAACTTGACGACCCTAGCATATACAGATATGGCCTCGGAACACAGAGACCGAAAGGTCGAGCGTGAATCATATAGTAGATATGATCAATATAGTGATGTTCACCATTGAAAACTACTCCATCTCACGTGATGATCGGACATGGTTTAGTTGATTTGGATCACGTGATCACTTAGATGACTAGAGAGATGTCTGTCTAAGTGGGAGTTCTTAAGTAATATGATTAATTGAACTTAAATTTATCATGAACTTAGTCCTTGTAGTATTTTGCAAATTATGTTGTAGATCAATAACTCGCGTTGTTACTTTCATATGTTTATTTTGATATGTTCCTAGAGAAAATTGTGTTGAAAGATGTTAGTAGAAATGATGCGGATTGGATCCGTGATCTGAGGTTTATCCTCATTGCTGCACAGAAGAATTATGCCCTTAATGCACCGCTAGGTGATAGACCTATTGTAGGAGCAGATGCAGACGTTATGAACGTTTGGCTAGCTCAATATGATGTCTACTTGATAGTTTAGTGCACCATGCTTAATGGCTTAGAATCGGGACTTCAAAGACGTTTTGAACGTCATGGACCATATGAGATGTTCGAGGAATTGAAGTTAATATTTCAAGCAAATACCCAAGTTGAGAGATAGGAAATCTCCAAAAAGTTCTAGAGCTAAAAGATGGAGGAGAATCGCTCAACTAGTGAGCATGTTCTCAGATTGTCTGGGTACTACAATCGCTTGAATCAAGTGGAAGTTAACCTTCTAGATAAGATAGTGATTGACAGAGTTCTCTAGTCACCATCACCAAGTTACTAGAACTTCGTGATGAACTATAGTATGCAAGGGATGAAGAAAACGATTCCCGAGCTCTTCGTGATGTTGAAATCGATGAAGGTAGAAATCAAGAAAGAGCATCAAGTGTTGATGATTGACAAGACCACTAGTTTCAAGAAAAGGGAAAAGGGAAATAAAGGGAACTTCAAGCAGAATGACAAGCAAGTTGTCACTCCTGCGAAGAAGCCCAAAGCTGGACCAAAGCCTGAAACTAAGTGCTTACACTCCAAAGGAAATGGTCACTGGAAGCGGAAATACCCTGAATATTTGGTGGATAAGAAGGATGGCAAAGTGAACAAGGGTATATTTGATATACAGGTTATTGATGTGTGCCTTACTAGTGTTTATAGTAGCCCCTGAGTATTTGATACTTGTTCGGTTGCTAAGTTTAGTAACTCGAAACAGGAGTTACAGAATAAACAGAAACTAGTTGAGGGGGAGGTGACGATGAGTGTTCGAAGTAGTTCCAAGATTGATATGATCATCATCACACACTCCCTATATTTTCGAGATTAGTGTTAAACCTAAATAAATGTTATTTGGTGTGTGCGTTGAGCATAAATATGATAAGATCATGTTTATTGTGATACGATTATTCATCTAAGATAGAGAGTAAATTGTTATTCTGTTTACATGAATAAAACCTTCTATGGTCATACACCCAATGGTGATGGTTTATTGAATCTTGATCATAGTGATACACATATTCATAATGTTGATGCCAAAAGATGCAAAGTTAATAATGATAGTGCAATTTATTTGTGGCACTGCCGTTTGGGTCATATCGGTGTAAAGTGCATGAAGAAACTCCATAAAGATGGATTTTCTGAATCACTTGGTTATGAATCATTTGATGCTTGCAAACCGTGCCTTTTGGGTAAGATGACTAAAACTCCATTCTCCGGAACAATGGAACGAGCTACTAACTTGGTGGAAATAATACATACCGATGTATGCGGTCCAATGAGTATTGATGCTCGTGGCGGATATCGTTATTTTCTAACCTTCACAAATGATTTGAGCATATATGCGTATATCTACTTAAATGAAGCACTAGTTTGAAACATTTGAAAAGTTCAAAGAATTTTAGAGTGAAGTGGAGAATCATCGTAACAAGAAAATAAAGTTTCTACAATCTGATCATAGAAAAGAATATTTGAGTTACGAGTTTGGCCTTCATTTTTAAACAATGTGGAATCATTTCACAGCTCACGCCACATGGAACACCACAGCATAATGGTGTGTCCGAACGTCGTAACCGCACTTTATTGGATATGGTGCGATCTATGATGTATCTTACCGATTTACCACTATCGTTTTGGGGTTATGCATTAGAGATAGCTGCATTCACTTTAATAGGGCACCATCTAAATCCGTTGAGACGACACCGTATGAACTATGGTTTAGCAGTAAACCTAAGTTGTCGTTTCCTAAAGTTTGGAGTTGCAATGCTTATGTGAAAAAGGTTTTCAACCTGATAAGCTCAAAGCCAAATCGGAGAAGCGCGTCTTCATAGAATACCCAAAGGAAACTGTTGGGTACACCTTCTATCACAGATCCGAAGACAAAACATTCGTTGCTAAGAATGGATCCTTTCTAGATAAGGAGTTTCTCTCGAAAGAAGTGAGTGGGAGGAAAGTAGAGCTTGATAAGGTAATTTGTACCTTCTCCCGAATTGGAAAGTAGTTCATCACAGAAATCAGTTCCAGTGATTCCTACACCAATTAGTGAGGAAGCTAATGATGATGGTCATGAAACTTTAGATTAAGTTACTACAAAACCTCGTAGGTCTTCCAAAGTATAGTCCGCACCAGAGTGGTACGGTAATCCTGTTCTGGAAGTCATGTTACTAGACCATGATGAACCTATGAACTATGAGGAAGCGATGATGAGCCCAGATTCCGCGAAATGGCTTAAGGCCATGAAATCTGAGATGGGATCCATGTATGAGAACAAAGTGTCGACTTTGGTGGAGTTGCCCAATGATCGGCAAGCCATATTGTATAAATGGATCTTCAAGAGGAAGACAGACTGAGGAAGTCCTGGATTAGGGGGTGTCCGGATAGCCGAACTATCACCTTTGGCCGGACTCCTGGACTATGAAGATACAAGATTGAAGACTTTGTCCCATGTACGGATGGAAATTTCCTTGGCGTGGAAGGCAAGCTTGGCGGTACGGATATGTAGATCTCCTACCATTGTAACCGACTCTGTGTAACCCTAACTGAGGGAGTCCTGGACTAGGGGGTGTCCGGATGGCCGAACTATCATCTTTGGCCGGACTACTGGACTATGAAGATACAAGATTGAAGACTTCGTCCCGTGTCCGGATAGGACTTTCCTTGGCGTGGAAGGCAAGCTTGGCGATACAGATATGTAGATTTCCTACCATTGTAACCGACTCTATGTAACCCTAACCCTATTCGGTGTCTATATAAACCGAAGGGTTTTAGTCCATAGGACGAACAACAATCATACCATAGGCTAGCTCCTAGGTTTTAGCCTCTCTGATATCATGGTAGATCTACTCTTGTACTACCCATATCATCAATATTAATCAAGCAGGAGTAGGGTATTACCTCCATCGAGAGGGCCCGAACCTGGGTAAAAACATCGTGTCCCTTGTCTCCTGTTACCATCCGCCTAGACGCACAGTTCGGGACCCCCTACCCGAGATCCGCCGGTTTTGACACCGACATTGGTGCTTTCATTGAGAGTTCCTCTATGTCGTCACCTATAGGACCGATGGCTCCTTCAACCATCAACAACGACGCGGTCCAGGGTGAGACTTTTCTCCCCAGACAGATCTTCGTATTCGGCGGCTTTGCACTGCGGGCCAATTCGCTAGGCCATCTAGAGCAGATCGAAAGCTACGCCACTGGCCATCAGGTCAGGTTTGGAAGCTTGAACTTCACGGCCGATGTCCGCGGGGATTTGATCTTCGACGGATTCGAGCCACAGCCAGGCATGCCGCACTGTCTCGATGGGTATGATCTAGCTCTGCCGCCGAACAGTGCCCTGGAGGCCGCATCAGTGTCCGCTCCGACCATTAACTCGGAGCCGACCTCGCCGATCGAGGATGGTTGGTTGGACACCACCTCGGGGGCTGAGATCTCTACGTCGATTGAGCCGAACTCCATCCCTGTCCTTTGCGAAGCCCGTGACTCCCAGGTGCCGGACTCCCCTCCGGACTCCGAACCTCCCGCGCCCCTACCAGTCGAATCTGACCGGGCGCCGGTTATGGAGTTCACCGCCGCGGACATCTTTCAGCACTCGCCCTTTGGCGATATCCTGAACTCATTAAAGTCTCTCTCCTTGTCAGGAGAGCCCTTGCCGAATTATGGACAGGAGGGTTGGGATTCGGACGACGAAATAATTCAACGCCCACCACCACCCACTTTGTAGCCACTGTCGATGATTTAACCGACATGCTTGACTTTGACTCCGAAGACATCGACGGAATGGACGACGATGCCGGAGACAATCAAGAGCCAGCGCCCACAGGGCACTAGAAGGCCACCTCAACTTACGATGTATATATGGTGGATACACCTAAGGGAAGCGATAACGAGGAACGATGGGACGCTGCGAAAGATAATTCCCTCGGGAAGCAGTCAAAGCGGCGGTGTAAGCGCCGCTCAAAACCCCACCTCGACAAAGACAGCGCCCACACAGACCCAGCCATAGAGCAGGGTGAGCCGGCCGACGACGAACATGCCACTGAGCAACCATCCGAACAGGCCAACTTGGACAAACAACCCGTCCCCGGCAAAGATAACAGTCCGGACGATCTCACGCCGGACACGTCATTGGAGCAGAAGAACCTCCACAAAGAGCTCCTCGCCATTGCACGAAGCTTGAAAAAGAAGAAACAGAAGCTCAGAACAGCGGAAGACGCACTCCGAATGAGATGGAGTAAAGTACTCAACACCGCAGACAGATATGGCAACAGCCGCCAAACAAAGAGCTACCCAAAGCGCAAATTACTGCCCCAATTCGACGAGGAGGCCGTAGAGCCCCGACGATCAAAAAACAAGGAGGTCGCCCGGTCAGATAGATGACCACATGGCACACTTAGAGCGGCAAGCGGCGCCGCACACAAGCCGACACGCGATCCGCATAAGGATTCGCGCCAAAAGGATGGCCCAGTTAGATCTATCTATGGGCCAAGGAAACAAGCTCTAGCAAGCAATACAACATGTCAAGTATCCGGACATCATGACATGCCCAAATATAGGGGTGCCGCACATCCTCTATGTTTCACCGATGAGGTGCTAGATCATGAATTCCCAGCGGGATTCAAACCCGTAAACTTAGAGGCATACGGCGGAACGACAGACCCTGGAGTCTGGATTGAGGATTATATCCTCCACATACACATGGCCAGAGGAGATGATCTCCACGCCATAAAATACCTACCCCTCAAGCTCAAAGGGCCAGCCCGGCATTGGCTTAAAAGCCTCCCCGAAAACACCATTGGTAGTTGGGAAGATCTTGAGGATGCTTTTCGGGCCAATTTCCAGGGAACCTATGTCCGACCTCCGGACGCAGACGATCTAAGTCACATAACCCAACAGCCCGGAGAGTCAGCCCGAAAATTCTGGAACAGGTTCCTCACCAAAAAGAACCAAATAGTCGACTGTCCGGACGCTGAAGCCTTAGCAGCTTTTAAACACAACGTCCGAGACGAATGGCTCGCCAGACACCTTGGCCAGGAAAAGCCAAGAACAATGGCCGCATTAACAAGCCTCATGACCCGCTTTTGCGCGGGAGAGGATAGCTGGCTAGCAAGATGCCGTACCAGCGACCCAAGTACATCCGAAGTCAGGGATGGGAATGGGAAACCACGACGCAGCAAGGACCAGCGCCGGATTAAGGGGACCGGTCCAAAGAGCGCGACAGTCAACGCCGGATTCAAAAGCTCACGGCAGAACAATAAAAAACTGCCCCTTAAGGATAATAGCGATGAGCTATCCAACTTAAAAAAAATCTTGGACAAGATATGCCAAATCCACAGCACTCCCAGGAAGCCTGCAAACCATACCCACAGAGATTGTTGGGTCTTCAAGCAGTCCGGCAGAATCAACGCCGAACACAAGGGGCTCGACACACCAAGCGAGGATGATGACGAGCACCACAGGCAGAGCACCGGAAAACAAAAGAATTTCCCACAAGAGGTCAAAATAGTAAATTTACTTCAAGTAACAAAAGGGGAAAATAGAGTGGCGCCCATTGAATTACGCGCCGCATAGTCTACCCCGGCGGAGTCCCGACACTGGTTGTCAAAACCAATCACCTTCGACCATCAGGACTACTCCAAAAATATCCGGAATGCAGGATGGACTGCCCTGATACTAGAACCTATAATCGACGGACTTCAATTTACGCAAGTCCTAATGGACAGCGGCAGTGATTTAAACCTGCTATATCAAGACACAATCCGCAATATGGGGATAGACCCAAACAGAATTGGCCATAGCAACACCTCCTTTCAAGGAATAATGCCAGGCACTTATGCCCATTGTACGGGCTCGCTACTATTGGAAGTTATGTTCGGCTCACCCGACAACTTCCGTCGCGAAAAGTTGGTCTTCCACATCGCCCCATTTAAAAGTAGCCATCAAGCACTGCTGGGACGCGAAGCTTTCGCTCGCTTTAACGCAATACCGCATTATGCATCTCTTAAACTTAAAATGCCCGGTCCACGAGGCATCATTTCATTAAGGGGAAGCTGCGCATGTCCCTCAAATACGAAAGAATGTGAGACTGCCTCAACAGCCTCACACTAACACGGCTTTGCCGGTCCAAGCATCTAAAGCAGGTCGTTCAGACCCCGGACACGATTAGGCGAGTACGACATAAATAAACATGATACTTACTAGCCGCGTACCCCCCTTACAAGGGGCTCTACACGCGTACAACAAGAGACAATAAAGCTCAATTTTATCATACTCTATTTATTTCCAATTACATTTTCGCACGATCTTTTTCAAACTAAGTTCTTCTCTTTTACAGATGAACGCCGTGCTATACCCGTCCAGGATACGGCACAACGGAGACACAGGCGCAGACGTGCAGCAGGGACCCGTTGCAATGATTCTTTTCAGATTAAGACCCTGCGTAAACCTTTTTCACTGTCTCTTGTTGTTACTCATCCCCCGGTCTCTTATTATAGACGAGGACGAGGCTGGCGTTTTGGCATCGGCCGCGTCAGAATTTTGCACGTACCTGGACACCAGGGGCTTGTTACCAAGGGCATTATTCGGCCCGCTTTATAAAAGACCGAATACCTTAGGGAGTGTTCGGCGTCTCGAGTTAGGCCTTATATGCATCAGCTCCGAATCATGTCTTTGGTCAAATGTTGGGTTTGCCCGACTCCTGTGTTTTGCTGCCTTACGTTCCGTTCTATCGGCTAACGTGGCACCAAGAGAACTACTGCAATTGTGCCCCGATTCGGCCGGGCGAGCACCTCAGTAGAGAAAGCCGAAAACTGACTGCCATGATATAGCGAGAGACTGGTCAACCACTCGATGACTCACCAGAATGTTTAGAATTCCTCCGCATTAAAGAAGGACCGTTTCCCGGTGAGGCACATACGCACCCCGAATTCAGGAGAGTGCGGTGCCCCCAGGGGCTATATGGTAGCCCCAGCATCGAACCCCTATGGCTAAGTGAAAGTGATAAAGCATTATAGTCCGGTTGCCTAGTTTGCTATGCTACCACCTCCTTTATAGGACCAAGACATTGGATTAAGTGTGAAAATGCGACTTCTTTGCAAACACCCCCGCACTATGTGCGTGGGGGCTGAAGCCAAAGACTGCCATCTTTCAGGTTATATACATATATACATCAATGGCCGAACAGGAGGTAGTTTGCTACTTGAAGGCACAAGTATAAAAAGCTCTTACATTAAATTGAAACATTGTTTCATAAAATTATACATATCATTCAAACATAACATCCTTCGAGCACTGCGTCTCTATTAAACGAGCGCCCGGAAGAACTTCCTCAAAATAGCGCTCGACTAGTACTCGGCTTCCGTCCGAATCTGGGGACGCAATGTCGGTGGCCTTCATCTCAGCCCAGTATGCCTTGACACGGGCAAGAGCCATCCGCGCCCCCTCAATACATGCCGACCGCTTCATTGCGTCGATACGCGGCACCGCACCAAGGAACTGCTGCACTAAGCCAAAATAACTCTTCGGCTGGGGTCCGCCTGGCCACAAATGAGTCATGACATGCTTCATGGCAAGTCCGGATAATCGATTCATCTCGGCCCATTCGGCCAACCGATCGGTCAATGGAAGAGGACGCTCCGGACTATGGAATTGCAACCAAAATAGCTCTTCCCTTCCATGCCCCTTCTGGCCTCGGAAGCGCTCGATCGCGTCCGCAGCGCTCGCCGCTAAGTCCAGATAAGCATCCTCCGAACTCCACAGCTTGTCCAACTGAGCATACTTCGGATCCGTATATTTCCTCTGCAGCAGAAATGGTTTTCCAGCCGCAATATCCCCGGCCTGACTCAGCTCCTCCTTGGCAGCTCTCATCGCGGAACGGGCATCCTTGGCTTCAGCGGTGGCCTTTTTCAGGCCCTCTTGTTCCTCTTGACGTTCTTTTTCAAGAACTCCGCAGCGTTCGGTAGCATTCTTCAGCTTCAGGGCCATATCCGCCATTTCCTCTCTGCTTCGGCAGTGAGCAGCCCATTCGGCTTTCAGCTCTTCGGCCGCCTTTAAAGCGGTCGCATTACTCTTTCGGGCTTGCTCTTTAGCTTGGGCAAGTTCCGCCTGCAGCCTCTCCACAGCAGCGGCACCATCTGCATCAAAGCATACATGTAGTAAGGCATGGGCGTCAAGCTCTCTTACCAGGTGTCCGCAGAGAAGTCGCATACCTTGCGACTCGTCAAACCGTTTATTGACCAGCGCGATGTCCACATCCGCCTCGTCAAGTTGCCGCTTTATTTCGGCAAATTCATCAGTCCTGCCGGCCACCAGACGCCCCGCCACCTACATAGGAACAGCAACATGTTAGTACTGAGATTATGATCCTCGGCACGCTGTCCGTTTTGACAACATACCGAGTCTCAGGGGCTACTATCTATACAGGGCGCATTCTATATGCATAACTGTCAGAAGGTACATCATTTTTTCGTACCTCAAACCCCGTTAGTAAATTCTGGTAGCTTTATGCAATCCGCTCTCAGCGAATGCAATTCTTTCAATCACCGTAGCCATTAGCGCACGGTGATCTTCTGAGATAGACGCTAGCCCGAGCAGGTCCTTCAGCTCCTCCGACCGCACGCTAGTTGGCGCCGGACCTTCCGGCCCCGCCGAACTCGGGGAAACTCTCCGTGACGACACTTCAGGGTCACCCGCCTCGCATGAAGGCGCGATAGGTGGAGGCGTTTCGCTCTCCATCATCTCCGGACGAAGATCCCTCGAAGACGAGCTCTGCTGAGAAGGGCTGAGATCCGAACTACAAGGTACAATTTCGGTTATCTTCAGAAATAAATACAGGGATATCCTTCATTCACAAGACCCTTTCTTTTACTTATGGCTCGCTGGAGGGCTGATCCCCTTGGGGAAATAGTGCGGCTGGGGTACTTCCTAGCGCCGTACTTTCTGACGAAGACTTCTTTCCCCGCTTTGAGGCCTTGGCCTCCGGGTCTTCGGAGGCGGTCCTCTTCTCCCCTTGGAGGGTAGGATCCCTGATTCCTGCCTCCTTGAAAGCCTCCTTCACGGAGGCAGTTGCTTCCCTGCTCCCCCCTTCGCCTTCTTCAAAAGGCGCGGCCTTCAACATCTTGGTCAGCATGGGATCCGGCATGGTCTCTGGGAGGGGAGCCGGACACCTTATCAACTTCATCGTAGCTATCCACTCCTGTTCAAGAAACGACTCCCTTAAAAGGCAAATATATGATAAATGAATGGACAGCCTGTCCGGTTACAAGACTACTTACTTGAGTATCTAGGCGATTGCAGCTTAGACCTGCGTCCTCAGTCAAGTCCGGACACTTCTATTGTGATCCGAAGAACAGTTTATACATCTCCACGGGCGTCGCGCCCATAAAATGTTGGAGAGCTCGTGGTCCCTCGGGATTGAACTCCCACAGACGGAGGGGGCGACGTTTGCAGGGCAGAAGGCGTCGAATCAGCATAACCTGTGCCGCCACGACCAGATTGATCTCTCTTTCCTGGAGGTCTTGAATGCGGCCCTGCAACATAGGAACATCCTTGGGCGGCCCCCAGTCGATCCCCCGGTTGACCCATGATGCCAGCTGCTGTGGTGGACCTGAGCGGAAGGCGGGTGGCGCCACCCATTTGGTGCCCCTGGGAGCAGTGATATAGAACCACTCACGTTGCCACAAACCAAGCTCCTCTTAAAAAGAGCCCTCGGGCCACGGAGCATCAGCGCACTTGCTTCTGACCGCCCCTCCGCACTCTGCCTGCTGCCCCTCGATCATCTTCGGCTCCACCTCGAAGGTCTTGAGCCACAATCCGAAGTGAGGGGTAATGCGGAGGAAGGCTTCACATACGACAATGAATGACGAGATGTGGAGGATGCACTCCGGATTCAAGTCATGGAATTCCAGCCCATAATAAAACATGAGCCCCCGCACAAAGGGATCCATCGGGAAGCCTAAACCCCGAAGGAAGTGAGACACGAACACCACGCTCTCGCCGGGCTCGGGAGTAGGAATGACCTGCCCTGGGGCAGGTAGCCTATGCGAAATCTCGCCGGTTAGATACCTGGCGTCTCGCAGCTTTAGCACATCTTCTTCCATGACGGAAGAAGGCATCCATCGGCCGTGTTGGTCGAAGCCAGACATCGTGGAAGGTCCGAAGCGCCTAAAACTGAAGCTTTGGGTGTTGGAACTCGAAGCGAGAGGCGGATTCGATTGAGATTGAGAAGAGGGCCTTGGTCTCGTTATCAAGAGGTTGAATACCAAGGGCCCTCCCCGTGATCGATTGGGACTCGCCTTCGATAGAGGAGGCATACCAACGGGTGCGGTTGGGTTACCCGCGTCCATATTGATGAGAATCCCGGAATAAGGGGGCACGATCTACGCTTGGATAAGAAGTGCCAAGGAAACCGCCTCGCTAAATGCGCTGAGGTGGGACAGTAAAAAAACGATTTGAATAAAGGCCTGGCCGTGGTGCGATGTCACGCCGCAGGATACGTCAGCAGATCTGTGCAAAAATTATTCTCTCTACGGTGGTATGTGGAACTTGTTTTGCAGAGCCGGACACTATCCTTGTGTTCAAAACCTTCTATGAAGTATTAGGCGGAGGAACCCGCCTTGCAATGCCGAAGACAATATGCGCGTCGGACTCGTCGTCATTGAAGCCTGGTCTAGGGGCTACTGAGGGAGTCCTGGACTAGGGGGTGTCTGGATGGCCGAACTATCATCTTTGGCCGGACTCCTGGACTATGAAGATACAAGATTGAGGACTTCGTCCCGTGTCCGGATAGGACTTTCCTTGGCATGGAAGGCAAGCTTGGTGATACGGATATGTAGATTTCCTACCATTGTAACCGACTCTGTGTAACCCTAACCCTATTCGGTGTCTATATAAACCGAAGGGTTTTAGTCAGTAGGACGAACAACAATCATACCATAGGCTAGCTTCTAGGGTTTAGCCTCTCTGATCTCGTGGTAGATCTACTCCTGTACTACCCATATCATCAATATTAATCAAGCAGGAGTAGGGTATTACCTCCATCGAGAGGGCCCGAACCTGGGTAAAAACATCATGTCCCTTGTCTCCTGTTACCATCCGCCTAGATGCACAGTTCGGGACC
>LT934114.1:758909237-758958504 GCA_900231445.1 Triticum turgidum subsp. durum
CCCCTACCCGAGATCCGCCGGTTTTGACACTGACACTAACCCTATCCAGTGTCTATATAAACCGGAGGGTTTTAGTCCGTAGGACGGACAACAATCATACCATAGGCTAGCTTCTAGGATTTAGCCTCTCTGATCTCGTGGTAGATCTACTCTTGTACTACCCATATCATCAATATTAATCAAGCAGGAGTAGGGTTTTACCTCCATCGAGAGGGCCCGAACCTGGGTAAAAACATCATTTCCCTTGTCTCCTATTACCATCCGCCTAGACGCACAGTTCGAGACCCCCTACCTGAGACCCGCCGGTTTTGACACCGATATTGGTGCTTTCATTGAGAGTTCCTCTGTGTCGTCGTCTTTAGGCCCGATGGCTCCTTCGATCATCAACAACGACGTGGTCCAGGGTGAGACTTTTCTCCCCGGACAGATCTTCGTATTCGGCGGCTTTGCACTGCGGGCCAATTCACTTGGCCATCTGGAGGAGATCGAAAGCTACGCCCCTGGCCATTAGGTCAGATTTGGAAGGTTGAACTACACGGCTGACATCCGCGGAGACTTGATCTTCGACGGATTCGAGCCACAGCCAAGCGCGCCTCGGTGGGCATGATCTAGCTCTGCCGCCGAACAGTGTCCTGGAGGCCGCACCCGTGTCCGCTCCGACCCTTGGCTCGGAGCTGACTCCGCCGATCGAGGACGAGTGGCTGGACACCGCTTCGGGGGCTACGATCTTGAAAGTGCGTTATATCGACTAGAGGGGGGTGAATAGGCGATTTTTATGAATTCTTCACTGAGGAATTTGCTAGTGAGGAAATTCCTTAGCGAAGAACTACTAGCAGCGGAATAAGTACTCAGAAGTAAGCATAACAGAATACAAGCATGGTCATCATGATGAAATGAAGACAAGCACTGAGTACAGAGAGCGTAATCACAGGATAACACAAGGTGAAGACAAACAGACCGAAGAAATTGAACTGAGGAAATTGAGAAAGTCTTCAGTCGAAGTCTTGAAACACAGATATGAACAAACACTCAACACAGTAATGAGGAAATGAAAGGGTTGAGGAAATAGAACCAGTTAGGTTGGTGAAGACAATGATTTGGTAGACCAGTTCCAACTGCTGTCTCAGTTGTACGTCTGGTTGGAGCAGCTGAGTATTTAAACTCAAGGACACACAGTCCCAGACACCCAGTCTCTAAGCACGCAGCTCAGGACACCCAGTCCTCACCGTATTCTCCTTGAACTAAGGTCACACAGACCTCGTCCAATCACTCGTGGTAAGTCTTCAGGCGACTTCCAAACCTTCACAGACTTGGTCACTCGGTGATCCACAATTCCTCTTGGATGCTCTAGACCATGACGCCTAACCGTCTGGAAGAAGCACAGTCTTCAAAGGTAACAAGCGTCGGATCCACGCAGGATCAATATCTTCAGTGATGCTCAATCACTTTGGGTTTGTAGGGGTTTGGTTTTCGGATTTTCCTCACTTGATGATTTTCGCTCAAAGTCCTCGGAGGATGGGTTGCTCTCAAATGACAAGTGTCAAGTTCTCTCGGAGCAGCCAACCAGCTAGTGGTTGTAGGGGGCGGCTATTTATAGCCTAGGGAGCAGCCCGACATGATAAGACATAAATGCCCTTCAATGATATGACCGTTAGGTGGATAAGATATTTTGGGACAGCTGGCGCGCAGCACAGCAACAGTCGGAAATTTGACTCTCAAATTCCTCAGGGCTATCATGTTCCTCACTGTGTAGGCAATTCGCACTGGCGAATTCCTAACTCCTCAGTCAGAACAAATTCCTCAGCGACCAGAAGAACTTCGTCTCTGTCACTGAAGAAAGTGACTGAACTGTATGAGATTTCCAAAGGCTTCACTCGAAGGGATTGGTAGGTGTAGGAGTTTGAGTTTGAGCATCACATGGAAATTTTTCCTTAGTATTTCCTCGACCCCCTTTAACGGTACGGTGTTTCCTATGACTCAAGAAAGAGAAAATGAAACTACGAAAACAAAAGTCTTCACGCTTCATGTTCCTCAAATGAATACCAAGTCTTCAAGGTCACACCAATTTCTTCACTTTCAAAGTCTTCAGAAAGTCTTCAGAATATCAAAGTCTTCAGTCGAAGAACTTCATTTTTAGGGGTCGACTTTCTCTGTAAATATCAAACTCCTCATAGACTTATAGACCTGTGTACACTTACAAACGCATTAGTCCCTTAACCTATAAGTCTTCAATACACAAAAATCACTAAGGGGCACTAGATGCACTTACAATCTCCACCTTTTTGGTGATTGATGACAACATAGGTTAAGTTTTCAACGGGGATAAACATATGAAGTGTAAATACTGATATTGAGGAATTTGATTGTAAGATATAGAAGAACTCCCCCTGAAGATGTGCATAGTGAGGAGTTTGCTTTTGAGGCAATGCACATTTGAAGAGTTGAATCATGGAGATCTCCCCCTATATCTTGTAATTCATACACGCATTTGATATATATTGTGAAGAATTTGAAATGCATGATGAAATATGGTGCCTGATGAAATTCAGCATGCGTGCAATAACATTAATGAGGAATAAGCATGCCGAGTAAAGCATCAAAGAGTTTCAGAGCAATGCAACAAAAGTATCAGCGCACCATCGGGTTTAAGACTACAACTCGATCCAAATAAAAGTTTCAGAAGAACGAGAGTTGTAACTTAAAAAATGCCCTTTATATAGACCCGCTTGAAGACTAACTCACATTTCTCCCCCTTTGTCATCAAATGACCAAAAGGATTGAAACTGAGGACTAACGCCCCTGAAGAATTTCAAGTCGATGGAGGAGCGCCAGCGTTGTCGGGGTTGTTTGTTGTAGTAGGGCCTGCCACATTGTCGTCCAAATCTTCATTCTCATCAGTGTCGCGCGATGAAGAATAAGAGCTGGCTACCAATGGAGGAACTTTGACCCTCTTGAGTTTCTTCGGCGGAGGTGCAGACTAGTCAAATTCTTCCTTGAGACCCATAGTCTCCAGTTCTTCAGCACTATAGACATGAGTGAGGACAGCCCAGGTGCAGTTGAAGGTTTCATGAAGGTAGTATTGGTTCTTCTTCACTGCATTGTGTGTTGAGGTCATATTGTGAAGAAGTGCACCAAACTGACGCTTTACCCATTTGTGATTGCGATCAACCTTCTGATGAAGACTGAGGAGTAACTCACGATCAGTCATCACCCTGGGTGCTGTGGCTTGAGGATTTTGCTTGGCTGAGGTATTTGCGGCAGAGTCATGTGTGGCAGAGTCGTCATTGGTAGAGTAGGATGCAACCTTGCGAAATTGACCATCCAATGGACGAATGCCTTCATCGATCACAGCAGCGGCCTTGCCTTTATCATCAGCTGATGAAACTGTCCGTCTGAGGACTTCAATGGGAGGCAAGTAGCTGCAGTGGTTCAGAGTGTCAGCTTTGTAATTCAGTGAAGATCTTGCCCTGATGAATCTCATAATCCAAGGCGCATAGGGCTTCAGCTCGAATGGTGACATAGCAATGTTGCCCAGAGTCCTCATGAAGAAATCATGGAAGTTGACGGGAACGCCATGAATGATGTTGAAAAGCATATTCTTCATGATGCCAACGACTTCTTCATCATTTGAGTCGTGGCCTTTGATTGGACTCATTGTCTTCGACAGAATGCGATAGACAGTCCGAGGCACATAGAGTAATTCCTTGACGAGGAATTTGGTTCGAGGGGCCTGCCCTGGCTTCAAAGGCTTCATGAGCACTTGCATATAGTGATTTGTCAGTTTAGGGTCACTGTAGATGCAACGTGCACTGTCATGGGGAGGATTGAGAGGAAGGACACGAAGCAATTCTGTTGCTGGTGCCTTATAGTGAGTGTTTTCAGTCATCCAGTCCAACACCCATGTGTTGACATCTTCAGCGTCTCCAGTGATATGCAGTGTTGCGTAGAACTGAAGAATGAGTTCTTCATTCCAATCGCAAATGTCAGTGCAGAAATTGAGTAGTCCTGCATCATGAAGAACACTGAGGACTGGCTCGAAGCCTGGTAGAGATTCCATGTCCACGTGAGGAATATGTGCATGATCGAAGATTTTGTCTTTGTCAAACAGCACAGAGGAATAGAAGTTGGCTTGACTAGCAGTCCAGAAACGCCTCTTCCTTATGTGAGCAGAGTCATAGGGGTTGTAGTCAGTGAAGAATACATGCTCGGCATAGAAATCTTCAGCATTGAACTTCTGTTTGCTTGAGAACGGATTCTTCGGCTTTGGCAGAGGGGTGTCAGTGAGTTGCATCACCACCTCAGGAATCGCGAGCTCGGGTTCTTCAGGCTGAGGAATTTCTGGTTCCTCTTCTTGTGCAACCTGAGGATCAGCAGCAGCAGGTTCTTCAGCACTAGCGGCTGGAATGTCTTCATGCACAGAGGGAGTGGGTTGAGTTTCTTCAGAGCCCATTTGAACAGTTGTTGCAGGGGACTGAGGAATCTGTTGGATAGGTGTGAAGAGAGGAGTATTGGGATGCTGAGTTTCCCAAAAGTCATCATTCATCACAGGTGTGGTGCATCCTATATCCACATCTTCATCTTCAATTTCCTCAACACCAGCCTCTTCAGCTGTGAACTGAGGCATAGGTGAGGAAATGACAGGCTTTGAAGGGATTTCATCCACTTCGATTTCTTCATCAATCTGCTCTGACGAAGCAGCAGAATGATTTTCTTCATCAGATCCGCTTGGGATCTCATAGTCTTCTCCAAAAGGAACAAGGTCCTTTGATGGCATGGAGGAAATCGGAACAACATCAATTGGATTTTCGAATGAGCTGGTCATTGGCTTCATCTTCTTCGCAGCCGAAGAATTTGACGCAGCTGATGCCTTCCTTTTCTTCACTGCAGCTCGCTCTGCAGCCTTGGTTTTCTTCACATCAGAGGCTTATGGAAGAATTGGAGTTGGTGTAGGCACAGGAGGAGCTGAGGAATCTGGTTCATGATCTTCAGGCGCAACTGATGCAGTTGCCCTGATCTCTTCAGTTTCTTCAAGCGCACCACTAGTGGATGCCCTGGCAATTTCTACAGCGGCTGGAATTTCTTCACCAACCCTGGAACTAACATTTTCTTCAGTAGGCTGAAAGTCATCAGCAGTGCTGGCATGTTCTTCAGCAGGCTGAGCAGAGTCTGCAGCCTGAAGATTTTCTTGTTGCGATGGGGCTGCAACATTGGTGAATTTCTTCGTCAGATTGACGAATCTCACTTTAGCTCCTTGCCAATCAGCATAATAAGCATCGAAGTTTTTGCTGAGGGCTTGGATTTCAGACTGAGCCTCGAGAAGTTCCTCAGGTGTCATTCTGACAACGTTTTTCTTCAGGAGCTTCTCTTTTCTGTATTGAGCTTTCTTGATCTCTCTTGCCTTTTCAAACTTCCATTTCTCTTCAGAGATGAAATGGGTCAGCATGTGACTTTGTCCAGGAGTCAGATGAAAATCAGGCATAGGGGTGTATGGATCCTTGTGCCAAAGGTCAATGTAGTCAAGGATCTTCCTCGGATCCAAAAGCAGAGGCACAGATGTGCCTTTGGCTCTAGCTGCCTTCACTTGTCTATCTCTGATGATTTCTGCAAGTTCATCATCAGAAGCTTCATCATCAGAGGGCACATGGAACACGACCTGTTTCTTCTTTGGACTTGGCCAAGGACCGCGTCCAGCTGTTGCTTTGGTCTTCAACAAAGTGGGGCCTGATGAGGAAATTGGTGCAGCTGAGGAACTCGCTGAAACACCAAAAGCAATCGAGAAACCAGTAGTCCTTTGACATGTAGCCAGATGCACAGGAGCTGAGGACTTTGAAAGAGCAGCTGAGGACTTTGGTGGAGCAGTAGCAGTGCGAGGAATTTGTCGTGAGGGCATTGCTGAGGAACTTGGCCGTGAGGGCGCTGTTGGTGAAGCACTTGGCTTACGAGCAGGCTTCTTTGGCATGGATTTCCTCGGTTTGACCGAGGCCTCAGTAGCAGTAGCGGTGGCAGAATCCTCATTGAATTTCTTCACTGCCTTCTTGGCTTGTCTTGCCAATTTAGCTTGGTGCTTAGCCCATTCTTCAGGAAAGTCCTCACCACGTTTGAGGCTTGTGGGGTCAGCTACTTGGCCAGGTGCCAATGGAGCTCTTGGGCATGGAGGGTTGAGGGCGAACTTCCTCATGTACTTTGGAGTAACATATCTGTATTCCCTCCATTCCCTTGCCCATCTCCGTTCAATCCTCTGTACGCGCACCTTGCGCTGATTTTTGTTTTCTTTGCCAAATTTAGCTTCATCAGGTGTGCAATAGTCAGCATAAATTTCCTCAGGGATTTCAAACGCAGTCATAACCTCAGGTTTCTTTCCTCCTTTCTATGGCTTCTTACCGTCTTCCATATTCTTCAGTTGAGGAATTTGAACAATCGAATTCTCTGAAGAAGTATGCAGTTTTTCTTCGAGGAACGCTGCAAATGAGTTAAGTTGATGAGAACCTAGTGATTCAGCAGCAGACATGAGTACCTGTGAACAGAGTATAGGTGCGAGGAATTTGGAGAGGTCATATGCGTTCTCAGAAGGTTTTTCGAAAAGAACAAGTTTTGAGGAATTTGACCAGATGAACCTTGAGAAATTTCACTAAGCGTTCTTGTCTTAGTTTCCAGAGTTGTACAGATCGAAGATCCACACAATTAGGGAATCTTGAAGAAAATGATTGCTTCGAGAAACAGTTCAAGATCATATGATGTGTGAGGTGTTCATATGTGTGAAGATTTGAAGAATAAACACCTTTGAAGATTTTCAGGGAAGTTTGAGAAACAAAGCGAGTAATAAAAGTAACTTTTAATTACCCGAAGTGAAGAACACGACGAACTGAGAAGAACAGATGTGAAGTTCGTCAGGTTAGATCTCCCACGCCCTAACTTGGCAGAGGAAGACAGCTACGGCGGCGGCGGAGTGAAGATTTCCGCGGCCGGCGTGAGTACGACGGCAACAAGGTCGAGGCAGCGAAGCTCTTCCTCACCGGCGACGATGGAGTAGCGGCGGGGCTAGGGTTTGAGGAGCTCGAGCGAGAGAGAAGCGATCGAGCGGAGTAAATGAAGTGAGGAAGGGGAGAGGGGTATTTATAGACACGGTAAAAACTGTTCGCCCGAAGATTTGGGACGAACGTGCCCCTGCCCTTTCTCCTTCTCGCGACATGTGTCACCCACGTACTGTGTAGTTGAGATCGTGTACGATCATGGGTGAATAGAATAATGCATCGTGGGATGCGGAACGATTTGAGTGGCAAAACCGAAAATTTGGATAAGATTGGTTTTAAAGTTTTGTTCGCAATTTCTTCAGCTGACAAGGACACAGTGAAGATTTTGAACGAGTTTCAAATAGAACGCACATGAAGAATTTGTCAATAGATTGGGTTGAGTATAGCATAGAGGGGGAAGGGTCCGATCACATTCACTTAGCAGAAAAAAACTTGAAGAAATAGCTATAAGTGAATGCTGTAGAGGACATAAACTTATATATATATATATATATAGTCAATGAAGAAAAATGACGGAAACAGTGAAGATTTTGCACAGTTGAAGAATTTGAAAAACTGAAGAATTTCAAAACTGAGGAAAAACTCAAATTGAAGATTTTCAACTTTTTGTGGTGGCGTGACCCACCGTATAAGAATGATGATTTCAGACACCGCGTACAATTGTCGTAGGGTTCTGAGAATCAAATTCTTCATTAATTTCTTCACACTTAGAGTGTTATTCTTCATTGATTGAAGAAAAACGTTTCTTCATGTGTTGCACATCTAAGTCATCAATTTTGCATAAGTGTTAGGATGTATGTCCTATTCAAAGAACATTCGAAGATTCTAAGATATTTAGCTCACACCGCAACTTGCTAAATCTCTTCTCATCCAAGGGCTTAGTGAAGATATCACCTAGCTGTTCTTCAGTCTTCATGTGCTCGACGGAGATGTCGCCCTTCAACACATGATCACGAAGAAAATGATGAAGAATCTGAATGTGCTTTGTCTTCGAGTGCTGAACTGGGTTGTGAGCAATCTTGATGGCACTCTCATTGTCACAGAGGAGAGGCACATTCTTCACGTTGACGCCATAGTCCTTGAGTGTTTGCTTCATCCAAAGCAGTTGAGCACAGCAAGAGCCAGCAACAATGTATTCAGCTTCCGCAGTAGACAGTGATACACAGTTCTGTTTCTTCGAGGACCAACAGACCAAAGATCGTCCGAGGAAATGACAAGTGCCAGATGTTGACTTGCGGTCCACACGATCACCAGCATAGTCGGAGTCAGAATATCCAATGAGATCAAAATCAGAGCCCTTGGGGTACCATAATCCTAGTGTTGGTGTGTGAGCTAGATATCGAAGAATATGCTTAACAGCCTTATGGTGTGATTCCTTCGGTGCAGCTTGAAATCGGGAACACATGCAAACACTAAGCATTATATCTGGCCTAGATGCACATAAGTACAATAAAGAACCAATCATGGAGCGATATACCTTGTGATCGAAGTCAATACCATTTTCATCAGTGCATAGATGGCCATTTGTGGGCATAGGAATTTTGATGCCTTTGCAATCTTGCATGCCGAATTTCCTCAGTACATCTTTGAGGTATTTCTCCTGAGATATGAATATTCCATTGCGCTGTTGACGAATTTGAAGACCTAAGAAGAATTTCAACTCTCCCATCATAGACATTTGATATTCTTCACTCATCATATAGGCAAATTCATCACTATAACGTTGGTCAGTACAGCCAAAGATAATATCATCAACATATATTTGGCACACAAACAGTTCACCATCATAAGATTTAGTAAAGAGAGTAGGGTCGAGTGACCCGGGTGTGAAGCCATTCTTCACGAAGAATTCCTTCAATGTATCATACCACGCCCGAGGGGCTTGCTTGAGGCCATAGAGTGCCTTATTAAGTCTGAAGACTTTGTCGGGATTCTTTGAATCTTCAAAACCTGGGGGTTGAGCAACATATACTTCTTCCTCAAGCTTACCATTGAGGAATGCACTTTTCACATCCATTTGATATAAGATGATATCATGATGGTTAGCATAAGCAAGTAATATGCGAATAGCCTCAAGTCTAGCAACGGGTGCAAAAGTTTCATCGAAATCAATTCCTTCAACCTGTGTGTAGCCTTGAGCTACCAGTCGTGCCTTATTCCTTACCACAAGGCCATTTTCATCTTGCTTGTTGCGGTAGATCCACTTTGTGCCAATGATATTATGCTTGCGAGGATCTGGACGTTTGACCAGTTCCCAGACCTTGTTGACCTCGAACTGATGTAATTCTTCTTGCATAGCCTGAATCCACTCCGGCTCCAGAAATGCTTCATCTCCCTTAGTGGGCTCTGTGATAGAGACAAAAGCATAGTGCCCACAGAAGTTAGATAAATGTGAAGCTTTTGAGCGTGTGAGAGGACCTGGTGCTCTAATGTCATCGATGATCTTCTCCACTTGCACTTCTTTTGCAACGCGAGGATGAACTGGTTGTCGCTGAGGAATTTGATCAGCATTTTCTTCAGCACCATTTTCCTCAGCATTTTCTTCAGGTGCATCAGCTCGACGTTCTTCATGAACTGGAATGAATTCTTCAGCAGATTCTTCAATAGGTATGACGTCCTCAGTTGCCTTGAACTTGATAGAATCCTCAGGTGCTGGTTCATCTAACACAGAAGGTAGGTGCTCTCTTTGTGAGCCATTAGTTTCATCGAACCGCACATCTACAGTGTCAACAATCTTGTGAAGAACAATGTTGAAGACTCTGTAGGTGTGCGAGTCCTTTCCGTAACCAAGCATAAAACCTTCATGTGCTTTCGGTGCAAATTTAGAATTGTGGTGAGGATCTCTAATCCAACATTTAGCACCGAAGACTTTGAAATAACTCACATTGGGTTTCTTGTCAGTGAGGAGTTCATAGGCCGTCTTCTTGAAGAATTTGTGAAGATATACTCTGTTGATGATGTGGCACGCAGTATTAATTGCATCAATCCAAAAGCGATGAGGCGTTTTGTATTCATCAAGCATAGTGCGAGCCATCTCAACAAGAGTTCTGTTCTTGCGTTCCACAACGCCATTTTGCTGAGGAGTATAGGGAGCAGATAACTCATGAGTAATACCAAGTTCATCAAGATAGTCATCAAGACCGGAATTCTTGAACTCAGTTCCATTGTCACTTCTGATGTGCTTGATCTTCACACCAAAGTTGGTTGAAGCCCTCGAGGAGAATCGTTTGAAGACTTCCTGCACTTCATGTTTGTAAGTAACAATGTGTACCCATGTATATCGAGAGTAATCATCAACAATGACAAAACCATATAGAGATGCATCATTAGTGACTGCTGAGTAATGATTAGGTCCAAAGAGGTCCATGTGAAACAATTCGAATGGACGAGTAGTGGTCATGATAGTCTTTGCTGGATGCTTGGCCTTGGTCATTTTTCCAGCTTCACAGGCACCACATAAGTGATCCTTGAGGAATTTTACATTCTCAATGCCAATGACATGCTTCTTCTTCGCAAGCGTGTGCAAATTCCTCATGCCTGCGTGACCAAGTCGTCGATGCCATAGCCAGCCTTTTGAAGCTTTTGCAAGTAGACATACAGCTGGTTGTGGTCCTGTAGAGAAATCAACAATATACAAATCTCCTCTTCTAAAGCCTTCGAAGACTTTGGAATTGTCAGCTTCCATAATCACAACACAGCGATACTTGCCAAAGACAACAACCATATCAAGATCACAAAGCATTGAGACTGACATGAGGTTGTATCCTAAGGACTCAACAAGCATGACTTTGTCCACGTGTTTATCCTTAGAGATTGCAACCTTACCAAGACCCAATACCTGACTTTTGCCTTTGTCAGCAAAGATGATATGCTTCAGATGTGACGGTGATAAGGGAGCATCCATCAATAGATTCTTGTCACCAGTCATGTGATTTGTACATCCACTATCGAGGACCCACTCAGTAGCTTTGGGTTGATCATCCTGCAGATGAATTAGTGTAACTTACAATCTCATATGCTTCATTAGTGAAGAATATGATATCAAGTTCATCAGATGAATTTCATCAATCAGTAAACAGATATAGCAGTATGAGGACGTGTGAAATGAAGGTTCATTTCATCATGATTTGCCTGCGTCCTTTCAGGCACTTTTGTCAGGTCCCCAGCAAATTCTTCAGACGTTAAAGCACGTTTGGAGACTTGACCCTGCAGAAGAGATTAGTTCTTTTTCTTCACCACCCACATCTGAAGGGGTGGCAAAGAGTTTATCACTCTGCGAACACCATACGAGAATGGTGGCATAGAGGCCAAACCATTTCGTTTCACATAAGAGGGGTTAGGGTAAGCATATGAATAAGCAGAGAAATTCTTTGAGGACTTATGAACATAATGGTTTGAAGAATAATGCACATATTCATAGCCCTTAGCTCTACCCTGCGAAACAGAGTTGTTAGCACGATGATAATCATGTGAGGACTTTGATCCAATTGAGGAATTTGATCCACGTGAGGAATTTGGTCCGTGTGAGGACTTGGATCCATATGAAGAATTTGGTCCATATGAAGAATTTGATCTGGGATTCCTGTTCTTCACAGGTGGTGTCATGAGGACATTCACCTGAAGACTTTCAAGGCACTTCTTGGGAACCCAGATTTTCTTCATAGGAGAACCGTTCCTGCAGTTAGTGCCAACATATCTAGCAAATACTTCACCATTCTGATTTTTGAACAGTTTATAGTTGGAGTCAAATGACTGATCAGAAGAATGAGGAGATTCACATGTAAAGCCAGATAAGTTAGATGGATCAACTGGAGGTCCCTTTGCAGCAACCCATGAGGTTTTGGGGTACTGCTCAGGCTTCCAATATGTTCTATCAGCATTGAGTTTCCTCTCAAAGGCAATACCCTCTTTCCTAGGGTTTCTGTTGAGGATTTGCTTTTTAAGCACATCACACAGAGTCTGATGCCCTTTGAGGCTTTTGTATATGCCTGTCATGTACAATTCCTTCAGCCCTGCATCGTCAGTGATACTAGCAATGTCCTCAGATGAGGAATTAGTGATAGCAGAGGCAGGTGAAGAATTTGTAACAGTTGAAGCATTTGAGCATTCAACTGAAGAATTAGCAGATTCACGTTCAATGCACTTTAAGCATGGAGGAACAAATTCTTCCTGAGAAGCGCTGATTTGTTGAGCTAGTAATGAATCGTGCTCCTTCTGAAGATCTTCATAACTCACTCTTAGCTTCTCAAGATCTTGCTTTCTTTGAAGAAATTCATAAGAAAGTTTCTCATGATCAGATAAGAGAGTGTTATGATGACTTTGAAGGTTATCAAACCTAGACTGAAGTCTCTGAAGATTTTCAGTCAGGGCTTTAGTGCGATCCAATTCTTCCCCAACATATCATCACTTTTGTCTAGCATGTTTTGAACCTTTTCAAAAGCCCTTTGTTGTTTTACAGCAATCTTAGCAAGTTTAGAGTAGCTGGGCTTGAGATCCTCATCAGATTCATTTTCACTAGATTCAGAGGAGGTGTATTTGAGTACCTTTGCACCTTTCGCCATGAAGCAATAGGTGGGAGCGTAGCCATCATTATCTTCATCAGGCTTGTCGGTCGGGTCAGTTTCTTCAGTGTTGAAGATGGACTTGCTAACGAAAGCAGTAGCGAAGGCCAGACTCGCCACACCAGATTCAGATTCTTCAGACGCCTCCTCTTCCTCATGTTCCTCAGATTCAGCTTCGGAGTCCATTTCCTTGCCAATGAATGCCCGAGCCTTCTTGGAGCTGCTCTTCTTGTGAGATGAAGACTTCGAGGATTTTGATGACGAAGATTTTGACGATTTCTTCTTCTTCTTCGCATCATCAGAACTGTAATCCTTGTATTTCTTCTTCTTCAATTCCTTTTCCCACTGAGGACAATCTTGAATATAGTGATCAGGTTTCTTGCATTTGTGGCACAGCCTTCTCTTATAGTCACTTGATGAGGAATCACTGCTTCTTGAGGATTTTCCAAAGCGACCACATCTTGAGAACTTCTGGAATTTCTTCACGAGCAGTGCTAGCTCCTGGCTCAATTCTTCAGGATCACCAAGGCTACTACCAGAATCCTCACATTCAGACTCAGACACAGCCTTGGCCTTCAGGGCACGTGGTTTGCCATAGCTCGAACCATAGAGATCTCTCTTTTCAGCAAGCTGGAACTCGTGAGTATTTAGCCTTTCGAGGATATCGGCGGGATCAAGAGACTTGTAGTCAGCACGTTCTTGTATCATCAGTCCCAGAGTATCAAATGAGGAGTCAAGCGATCTCAACAGTTTCTTTACCACTTCATGGTCAGTGATGTTAGTGGCACCAAGGGCTTGAAGCTCATTTGAGATGTCAGTGGGGCGATCAAAGGTTTGTTGGACATTTTCGTTGTCGAGTCTTTTGAAGCGGTTGAAGAGATTCCGAAGAACATCAACTCGAGAGTCACGCTGAGTTGAGACTCCTTCATTCACTTTAGACAGCCTATTCTAGATAAGCTTAGCAGTTTCCAAAGCACTCACTCTTCCATACTGTCCTTTACTCAGGTGACCACATATGATATTCTTCGCTTGAGAATCAAGTTGCTTGAATCTCTTCACATCGTTAGCGTTCAGTGAGTCCGAGACAGAGGGAACACCATTTTCCACAACATACCAGAGATCGTTGTCAATTGCCTCAAGATGCATTCGCATCTTGTTTTTCCAGTAGGGGTAGTCCGTCCCATCAAAGGTAGGACACCCAGCCGAGACCTTGATCATACCTGCGGTCGACATAACTAAAACTCCAGGTGGTTAAACCAAAATCACACAGAACAAGGGAGTACCTTGCTCTGATACCAATTGAAAGTGCGTTATATCGACTAGAGGGGGGTGAATAGGCGATTTTTATGAATTCTTCACTGAGGAATTTGCTAGTGAGGAAATTCCATAGCGAAGAACTACTAGCAGCGGAATAAGTACTCAGAAGTAAGCGTAACAGAATACAAGCATGGTCATCATGATGAAATGAAGACAAGCACTGAGTACAGAGAGCGTAATCACAGGATAACACAAGGTGAAGACAAACAGACCGAAGAAATTGAACTGAGGAAATTGAGAAAGTCTTCAGTCGAAGTCTTCAAACACAGATATGAACAAACACTCAACACAGTAATGAGGAAATGAAAGGGTTGAGGAAATAGAACCAGTTAGGTTGGTGAAGACAATGATTTGGTAGACCAGTTCCAACTGCTGTCTCAGTTGTACGTCTGGTTGGAGCAGCTGAGTATTTAAACTCGAGGACACACAGTCCCAGACACCCAGTCTCTAAGCACGCAGCTCAGGACACCCAGTCCTCACCGTATTCTCCTTGAACTAAGGTCACACAGACCTCGTCCAATCACTCGTGGTAAGTCTTCAGGCGACTTCCAAACCTTCACAGACTTGGTCACTCGGTGATCCACAATCCCTCTTGGATGCTCTAGACCATGACGCCTAACCGTCTGGAAGAAGCACAGTCTTCAAAGGTAACAAGCGTCGGATCCACGCAGGATCAATATCTTCAGTGATGCTCAATCACTTTGGGTTTGTAGGGGTTTGGTTTTCGGATTTTCCTCACTTGATGATTTTCGCTCAAAGTCCTCGGAGGATGGGTTGCTCTCAAATGACAAGTGTCAAGTTCTCTCGGAGCAGCCAACCAGCTAGTGGTTGTAGGGGGCGGCTATTTATAGCCTAGGGAGCAGCCCGACATGATAAGACATAAATGCCCTTCAATGATATGACCGTTAGGTGGATAAGATATTTTGGGACAGCTGGCGCGCAGCACAGCAACAGTCGGAAATTTGACTCTCAAAATCCTCAGGGCTATCATGTTCCTCACTGTGTAGGCAATTCGCACTGGCGAATTCCTAACTCCTCAGTCAGAACAAATTCCTCAGCGACCAGAAGAACTTCGTCTCTGTCACTGAAGAAAGTGACTGAACTGTATGAGATTTCCAAAGGCTTCACTCGAAGGGATTGGTAGGTGTAGGAGTTTGAGTTTGAGCATCACATGGAAATTTTTCCTTAGTATTTCCTCGACCCCCTTTAACGGTACGGTGTTTCCTATGACTCAAGAAAGAGAAAATGAAACTACGAAAACAAAAGTCTTCACGCTTCATGTTCCTCAAATGAATACCAAGTCTTCAAGGTCACACCAATTTCTTCACTTTCAAAGTCTTCAGAAAGTCTTCAGAATATCAAAGTCTTCAGTCGAAGAACTTCATTTTTAGGGGTCGACTTTCTCTGTAAATATCAAACTCCTCATAGACTTATAGACCTGTGTACACTTACAAACGCATTAGTCCCTTAACCTATAAGTCTTCAATACACAAAAATCACTAAGGGGCACTAGATGCACTTACAGATCTGTACGGCGATTGAGCCAAACACCATCCCTGTCCTTTGCGAAGCTCGTGACCCCAAGGTGCCAGACTCCTCTCCGGACTCCGAACCATCCGCGCCCCTGCCAATCGAATCCGATTGGGCGCCGGTTATGGAGTTCACTGCCGCGGACATCTTTCAGCACTCGCCCTTTGGTGACATCCTGAATTCACTAAAGTCTCTCTCTTTATCAGGAGAGCCCTGGCCAGACTATGGTCAGGAAGGTTGGGATGCGGACGACGAAGAAATTAAACGCCCACCCACCACCCACTTTGTAGCCACTATCGACGATTTAACTGACATGCTCGACTTTGACTCCGAAGACATCAACGGTATGGACGATGATGCTGGAGACGACCAAGAACCAGCGCCTACAGGGCACTGGAAGGCCACCTCGTCACATGACATATACATGGTGGACATCCCAAAAGATGGGAATGGCGATGGAACAGCGGAGGATGACCCCTCCAAGAAACAGCCCAAGCGCCGGCGTCAGCGGCGCCGCTCTAAATCCCGCCACAGCAAAAACGGTGATTCCAGCACGGGAGATAATAACACCCCGAACAGTGCCGAAGACAACCTCCTCTAGCAGGATTCAGCATAGGAGGACGGAGAAGCCAGCCCTCATGATAGAGCAGCAGACAGAGAGGTAGAGGACGATAATTATATGCCTCCCTCCGAAGATGAGGCAAGCCTCGACGAAGACGAATTTGTCGTGCCGGAGGATCCCGTCGAACAAGAGCGTTTCAAACGCCGGCTTATGGCCACGACAAGCAGCCTCAAGAAAAAGCAGCAGCTTAGAGCTGACCAAGACTTGCTAGCTGACAGATGGACTGAAGTCCTTGCAGCCGAAGTGTACGAACTCGAACGCCCCTCCAAGAGCTACCCAAAACACAGGCTGCTACCCCGATTAGAGGAGGAAGCACCCAAACCTACATCACTAGCGCATGACGCGGCTGACCGGTCACCTCATGGCCGCGACAGAGAGGCCTCTAGGCCCTCCACTCAAGCCGCACCCCGGCGCCGCTCGAAAAGTACCAAGGCACGGGGAAGTGCGCCAGACCTGTGAGACATATTGGAGGACAAGGCAAGGCAAACAAGATTGATCTACGGATCGCGTGGGCGCCCCATGACACGTGATGATAACCGTCACGCCGGATACAGCAATTCCGGCCGGACCGAACACAGTAGACAAAGCTCATTCGAGCTGCGTCGTGATATAGCCCAATACAGAGGCGCCGCACACCCACTATGCTTCACAGACAAAGTGATGGATAATCAAATCCCGGAGGGTTTCAAACCCGTAAACATCGAATCATACGATGGCACAACAGATCCTGCAGTTTGGATCGAGGACTATCTCCTTCATATCCACATGGCCCGCGGTGATGATCTACACGCCATCAAGTACCTCCCACTCAAGCTTAAAGGACCAGCTCGGCATTGGCTTAACAGCTTGCCAGCAGAGTCAATTGGCTGTTGGAAAGACCTGGAAGCCGCATTCCTTGATAACTTCCAGGGCACATATTTGCGACCACCCGACGCCGACGACCTCAGCCACATAATTCAGTAGCTAGAAGAATCGGCCAGACAATTATGGACACGGTTCCTAACCAAGAAAAATTAAATCGTCGACTGTGCGGCTGCAGAGGCCCTTGCAGCCTTCAAACATAACATCCACGATGAGTGGCTTGCCCGGCACCTAGGACAGGAAAAGCCGAAATCCATGGCAGCCCTCACCACACTCATGACCCGCTTTTGCGCGGGAGAGGACAGCTGGCTAGCTCGTAGTAACAACTTGACCAAAAACCCTGGTAGTTCAGATACCAAGGACAGTAATGGAAGGTCACGTCGCAACAAGCACAAGCGCCGCATTAACGGCGATAATGCTGAGGATACGGCAGTCAATGCCGGATTCAGAGGCTCTAAACCCGGTCAGCGGAAAAAGGCATTCAAAAGAAATACCCAGGGCCCGTCCAATTTGGACCGAATACTCGATCGCTCGTGCCAGATACACGGCACCCCCGAAAAACCAGCCAACCACACCAACAGGGATTGTTGAGTGTTCAAACAGGCAGGCAAGTTAAATGCCGAAAACAATGACAAGGGGCTGCATAGCAATGACGAGGAGGAGCCCCGGCCGCTGAACAATGGAGGACAGAAGGGCTTCCCCCCACAAGTGCGGACGGTGAACATGATATACGCAACCCACATACCCAAAAGGGAGCGGAAGCATGCACTAAGGGACGTATATGCGATGGAGCCAGTCGCCCCAAAGTTCAACCCGTGGTCCTCCTGCCCGATCACTTTTGATCGAAGGGACCATACCACTAGCATCCGTCATGGCGGATTCGCCGCATTGGTTCTAGACCCAATCATTGACGGATTTCACCTCACTCGAGTCCTGATGGACGGCGGCAGCAGCCTGAACCTGCTTTATCAGGATACAGTGCGCAAAATGGGCATAGACCCCTCAAGGATTAAACCCACAAAGACGACCTTTAAAGGCGTCATACGAGGTGTAGAGGTCAACTGTACAGGCTCAGTTACACTCGAAGTGGTGTTCGGATCCCCGGATAACTTCCGAAGCGAGGAATTAATCTTTGACATAGTCCCATTCCGCATCGGCTATCACGCACTGCTCGGACGAACCGCATTCGCAAAGTTCAATGCGGTGCCGCACTACGCGTACCTCAAGCTCAAGATGCCAGGCCCTCGAGGAGTAATTACGGTCAATGGAATCACCAAACGCTCTCTCCAAACGGAGGAGCATATGGCTGCCCTCGCGGCGGAAGTACAAAGCAGCCTCTCAAGGCAATTCGCGAGTCCGGCTATTAAACGTCCGGACACCGTCAAGCGTGCCAGTGTAACCTACAACAAGACCACCTGGCCTGTTCCGAGCATGCGTAGCAATGCGGCCCCAACCCCAGCCCTCGCGAAATTGCGAAACCAGTACTACGCGTACATAACTACGCTCTGGAAATACCATGGGCATAGGGGGAGGGGCACGACCACGGCACGTCCAGAATGCGGATCAACCGCACTAGGGGCTCCCGATTGTGTCATTCTTTTCTTTTTCTCTTACTTTCAGGACTCCGTTTTCCAGAAGCCCTGTCCGGCATTAGAATCGCCGAACTCACGATGCAACAGCCAGGGAAGTAGAAAGCTACACCGTGTGTCCAGGTGGTCTCTATTACGAGCAGTATACCTGTTTTACATAAAATCCCGCAAGCTTACCCCTGGAGGGGGACATGTCAAAAGTTCCATTCCTTGCTTATCGCACTATTTGTATCGTTCTGCTTTCATTGCAGTACCTTTTGAATAAACAATATATAGCTTTTGCCTATTATTGCATTCCCTTTTTCTTTCATCTATATATGTTCAGTTATGACATTGTGCAACCGTACAATTTGGTACGGCCAATACACCAGGGGCTAATGTACCCCAAAATATGGTGTGATAAGTCCGAACACTTTCACAAGTGCAGCACCCCGAACTTATAGCATTATATGCATCGGCTCAGAATCGTGTCTTGGGTCAATAGTTGGGTTTGCCCGGCTCCCATGTTTTGGTACCTTACGTTCCGTTATATCGGCTAAGGTAGCGCTGGGAGAACCACTGCGATTGTGCCCCGGTTGAGCTGGGTTAAGCACCTCAGTGGAGAAAGCTAAAACTGACCGTCATGATAGGGCGAGAGCCGGTCGCTGTTCGAGAGGTTTTTCGAGTCCCTAAAGACTTATGCCGCTTAGAGCGAGGAGCCGGCATTGTCCGGCCAAGGCGTGGATAGCGCCCCGAACTCGGTCTTCCGAATACTAGGGGCTTCGCCGAAATTTAAAATTATAGAATTCTATGGCTAAGTGAGAGTGTTCAAGCAATATAGTCCGGTTGCCTGGTTCGTTGCGTTGAGCGCCTCCCTCGAAGGACCCAAGAATGGGAACAAGATCGCTCAAGTTTATCCCGAACACCCTAGCACTTGTGGCATGGGGGCTGAAGCCAACGACTCGCCATCTCTCAAATTTGATAAACGGCCGCACAGAAGGTAATATTTTAAATTCACAAGCGTTGCTTAGCGCATATGAACAAGTTTTCAGCGTATAGGATAACAAATGCGAGTCTACTCAAAAATTACATCTTTGGAGCATTCACCCGCTATAAGGCGGGCACCCTTCAGGACGCCCTCATAGTACATCTCGGGCTTGCGATACTCCTTGCCCGGCGGTGGTCCGTCCGTCACAAGCTTCTCAGCGTCCAGCTTGCCCCAGTGCACCTTAGCACGGGCAAGGGCCCTACGGGCACCTTCAATGCAGACGGAGCGCTTGATGACTTCAATCCATGGACAAGCGGCCACCAGCCGCCGCACTAGCCCGAAGTAGCTCCCAGGCATGGCTTCCTCAGGCCACAGCCGAACTATGAGGCCCTTCATGGCCTGTTCGGCGACCTTGTGGAGCTCGACCAGCTGCTTCAGCTGGTCACTCAAGGGCACCGGGTGTTCGGCCTCAGCATACTAAGACCAGAAAACCTTCTCCGTCAAGCTCCCCTCCTCGGCTCGGCAGAACGCGGCAGCATCAGACAAACTGCGGGGCAGATCTGCGAATGCTCCTGGAGAGCTCCGTATTCGGGTAAGTAACAGATAATTCACTTTCATGTGCTTGCTTTGCATAAAGAATGCCTTATCCGCCGCTATCTTCTTTATCGCATCAATCTCCTGGAGGGCTTTTTGGGCTTCGGCCTTAGCGGCTTTGGCACTCTCAAGGGCCGAGGCGAGCTCGGACTCTCGAGTCTTCGAGTCACGCTCCAAACTCTCGTGTTTTTCCACAAGAGTTTGGAGCTCTTGCCGCACCTCCGCCACCCCGCGCCTCCTGCTTCTCTCGCTCGGTGCGCTCCGCGGCCGCTTTGCTCTCGGTCGTGGATACCGCTTCCTTCAGGGTCGCCACCTCGTTCGTGGCCCCTGCAATACCTACGTTAGTCCTGTCATTTTTTCCAACGACATTTTTTATATATAATCCCATAAGGTATTACTTACCTTCCTTGTCCTCGAGCTGCTTCTTGGCAAGGCCGAGATCGTTCTCGGACCACTCGAGGCTCTGCTTCAATGCATTAACCTCCGCAGTCAGTGCGGCAGAGGTCAGCAGCGTAGCCTGCATTCCCATATTGACATACTTATGTTAGACTTCTGTGTATATCTTTTTAGATCCTCAGTTCGGCTTTTCCTTTCCGAACACTGAACTAAGCATCAGGGGCTACTGTCTATGCGGTAATATTTCTACATATTCTAAACTTACCTCAAAGCCTATTAGAAGGCTGGTACAGGCTTCAGTCAGCCCGCTCTTGGCGGACTGAATTTTCTGGATCACCACACTCATAACAGTGTGTTGCCCCTCATCGATGGAGGCGCCGTTAAGCGCCTCCAACAAGTTATCCGGTGCCTCCGGTTGGACGGAGGCCTCCGGTGTCACAGTCTTGCCCTTCTTACGAAGGGGCCACCTGCCGGACTTCGGAACCACTGACGGTTCCGGTACGGAGTCCGGCACAGGGCCGGACTTAGGACCCTCTGGCGTTTCGCCCCCTTCGCGCCTGGAGCCCGGGAGGTTGCCTTGCGGCGCCTCTTGGACCACCTCCTCTTGGCCAGGCCCCTTTTGGGACCCCACCTCGGCGTCATTAGCGGCGCGAGGAGAGGAGGCGGCCGGAAGTGAAGTACTATTCACATCCCACGAATTTAGGGAGCCACTCGACGAGGCGGCGAGCTCGTCCTTGGGCGGGCTGCATGGTTGTATTCGGTGTTAGAAGACATTATGCGACAAATAAAAAACTATGAGTTATTCCAGAATCCGGACACTTACGATCTCGCCAGGGGCTTGGCCCTCGCTGGCCACTCCTCTTCGCCGTCGCCGGCATTGGTGGAGAAGTCTGGAGGAAGGGTCCTTCCCTTCTTGGACCCTCCGGCCTCCCCAGTTGGGGCGGCCTTCCTTTTCTTCTGTCCCCCCGCTGGGGGAGAGGCTTCTTTTTCCTCCTCCTCGTTTTCACGGGAGGACTGCGCCTCAGAGTCATCGGACGATGAGTCCGACAACACCTGGCGTCGGGCACTCCTTCGAGTCCCCGTGGCCTTCTTCTTGGCCTTCATCTCCAGCACCACGTGAGGTGCCGGAACCAGCAGCCCCGCCAAGCGGGCGTCTGCTGGGTCTTCTGGCAAGGGAGCCGGACAGTTAACCAGCCCGGACATGTTCCGCCAGTCCTGTCAAAGGTTAGGGAGTTTAGATCCCACATAGAGTCAAACTATGAAAAAAAAGAGTCCCGTAAAGGGTAAAATAGCTTACGTCGGTAGCTTGACGCTGCGAGCTAAATCCACGATCTTCGGTAGCGGATGTGGGAGCCTCGGCGCCCTTGAATAGCACCTTCCAGGCATCTTCGTATGTAGTGTCGAAGAGCCTTTTCAGAGTTTGGTGTTGTGCTAGATCGAACTCTCACAATTTGAAGGCCCGTTATTGGCATGGGAGGATCCGGCGGATGAGCATAACCTGGACTACGTTGACAAGCCTAAGATTCTTGTTCACTAGGGTTTGCATGTAGGTTTGGAGTCCGGTCAGCTCTTCCGGATTACCCCACGTCAGGCCCGTCTCTTTCCAAGAGGTGAGCCACGTAGGGAAACCAGATCTGAATTCGGGGGCTGCTGCCCATTTAGGGTCACGCGGCTCGGTGATATAGAACCACCCCGATTGCCACCCCTTCACGGTCTCCACGAAGGAGCCCTCGAGCCATAGGACGTTGGCCATCTTGCCGGCCATGGCACCTCCGCACTCCGCTTGACGGCCGCCCACTACCTTCGGCTTGACATTGAAGGTCTTCAGCCATAAGCCGAAGTGGGCTGGATGCAGAGAAAGGCCTCACACACGACGATGAACGCCGAGATGTTGAGGATGAAATTCGGGGCCAGATCGTGGAAATCTAGGCCGTAGTAGAACATGAGCCCCCGGACAAATGGGTGAAGTGGAAAACCCAGTCTGCGGAGGAAGTGGGCGAGGAACACCACCCTCTCATGGGGCCCGGGGATGGGGATGAGCTGCTCCTTATCGGGGAGCCGATGCGCGATGTCGCTGGACAAGTATCCGGCCTTCCGCAGCTTCTTGACTTGTCCCTCCGTAACGGAGGAGACCATCCACTTGCCTCCCGCTCCGGACATGGCTGGAGAAGGTTGAGGAGGGATGTGCGGACTTGGGCGCTGGAGCTCGAGCACACGGAAATGGATGAGCAAAAGAGGAAGAAGGAGTGGGTAAAAAGGTGAAGGAAATATGCCCTAGAGGCAATAATAAAGTTATTATTTATTTCCTTATATCATGATAAATGTTTATTATTCATGCTAGAATTGTATTAACCGGAAACATAATACATGTGTGAATATATAGACAAACAGAGTGTCACTAGTATGCCTCTACTTGACTAGCTTGTTAATCAAAGATGGTTATGTTTCCTAACCATGGACAAAAAGTTGTTATTTGATTAACGGGATCACATCATTAGTTGAATGATCTGATTGACATGACCCATTCCGTTAGCTTAGCACCCGATCGTTTAGTATGTTGCTATTGCTTTCTTCATGACTTATACATGTTCCTATGACTATGAGATTACGCAACTCCCGTTTACCGGAGGAACACTTTGTGTGCTACCAAACGTCACAACGTAACTGGGTGATTATAAAGGTGCTCTACAGGTGTCTCCAAAGGTACTTGTTGGGTTGGCGTATTTCGAGATTAGGATTTGTCACTCCGAATGTCGGAGAGGTATCTCTGGGCCCTCTCAGTAATGCACATCACATAAGCCTTGCAAGCAATCCAACTAATGAGTTAGTTGCGAGATGATGTATTACGGAACGAGTAAAGAGACTTGCCGGTAACGAGATTGAACTAGGTATTGGATACTGACGATCGAATCTCGGGCAAATAACATACCGATGACAAAGGGAACAACGTATGTTATTATGCGGTCTGACCGATAAAGATCTTCGTAGAATATGTAGAAACCAATATGGGCATCCAGGTCCCGCTATTGGTTATTGACCGGAAACGTGTCTCGGTCATGTCTACATTGTTCTCGAACCGTAGGGTCCGCACACTTAAGGTTTCGATGATAGTTTTATTATGAGTTTATGAGTTTTGATGTACCGAAGGAGTTCGGAGTCCCGGATGAGATCGGGGACATGACGAGGAGTCTCGAAATGGTCGAGACGTAAAGATCGATATATTGGATGACTATATTCGGAGTTCGGAAAGGTTCCGAGTGATTCGGGTATTTTTCGAAGTACCGGAGAGTTACGGGAATTCGCCGGGGAGAAGTATTGGGCCTTATTGGGCCATACGGGAAAGAGAGAGGGGCTGCCTAGGGCAGGCCGCCCCCCCCCCCCATGGCCTAGTCCGAATTGGACTAGGGGGAGGGGCCGCACCCCCTCCTTCCTTCCCTTCTCTCTTCACCTTCCTTGTCTCCTACTCCTACTACTTGGAAGGTCTCCTAGTTGGACTAGGAAAGGGGGAATCCTACTCCCGGTGGGAGTAGGACTCCCCTAGGGCACTCCATAAAGAGGGCCGGCCCTCCCCTCCTCCACTCCTTTATATACGGGGGCAAGGGGCACCCCATAGACACACAAGTTGATCTTCGTGATCGTTCCTTAGTCGTGCGCGGTGCCTCCCTCCATGATATTACACCTCGGTCATATTGTAGCGGTGCTTAGGTGAAGCCCTGCGACAGTTGAACATCAAGATCGTCACCATGCCGTGGTGCTGACGGAACTCCTCCCCCGAAGCTTTGCTGGATCGGAGCCTGGGGTGCGTCATCGAGCTGTACGTGTGTCAAGAACTCGGAGGTGCCGGAGTAACGGTGCTTGGATCGGTTAGACCGGGAAGACGTACGACTACTTCCTCTACGTTGTGTCAACGCTTCTGCTTCGGTCTACGAGGGTACGTAGACGACACTCTCCCCTCTTGTTGCTATGCATCACCATGATCTTGCGTGTGCGTAGGAAATTTTTGAAATTACTACGTTCCCCAACAGTGGCATCCGAGCCTAGGTTTTATGGTTTGATGTTATATGCACGAGTAGAACACAAGTGACTTGTGGGCGATATAAGTCATACTGCTTACCAGCATGTCATACTTTGGTTCGGCGGTATTGTTGGATGAAGCGGCCCGGACCGACATTACGCGTACGCTTACGCGAGACTGGTTTTACCGCCGTGCTTTGCACACAGGTGACTAGCGGGTGTCAGTTTCTCCAACTTTAGTTGAACCGAGTGTGGTTACGCCCAGTCCTTGCGAAGGTTAAAACATCATCAACTTGACAAACTATCGTTGTGGTTTTGATGCGTAAGTGAGATTGGTTCTTGCTTAAGCCCGTAGCAGCCATGTAAAACTTGCAACAACAAAGTAGAGGACGTCTAACTTGTTTTTGCAGTGCATGTTGTGATGTGATATGGCCAAGACGTGATGCTATATTTTATTGTTTGAGATGATCATGTTTTGTAACCGAAGTTATCGGCAACTGGCAGGAGCCATATGGTTGTCGCTTTATTGTATGAAATGCAAATGCCCTGTAATTGCTTTACTTTATCACTAAGCGGTAGCGATAGTCGTAGAAGCAATAGATGGTGTAAACGACAAACGATGCTACGATGGAGATCAAGGTGTTGCGCCGGTGACGATGGTGATCATGATGGTGCTTCGGAGATGGAGATCACAAGCACAAGATGATGATGGCCGTATCATATCACTTATATTGATTGCATGTGATGTTTATCCTTTATGCATCTTATCTTGCTTTGATTGACGGTAGCATTTTAAGATTATCTCTCACTAAAATTATCAAGAAGTGTTCTCCCTGAGTATGCACCGTTGCCAAAGTTCATCGTGCCCAGACACCACGTGATGATCGGGTGTGATAAGCTCTACGTCCATCTACAACGGGTGCAAGCCAGTTTTGCACACGCAGAATACTCAGGTTAAACTTGACGAGCCTAGCATATGCAGATATGGCCTTGGAACACGGAGACCAAAAGGTCGAGCGTGAATCATATAGTAGATATGATCAACATAAGATGTTCACCATTGAAAACTACTCCATCTCACGTGATGATCGGTTATGGTTTAGTTCATTTGGATCACGTGATCACTTAGATGACTAGAGAGATGTCTGTCTAAGTGGGAGTTCTTAAGTAATATGATTAATTGAACTTAAATTTATCATGAACTTAGTCCTGGTAGTATTTTGCAAATTATGTTGTAAGATCAATAGCTTGCGTTGTTGCTTTCATATGTTTATTTTTATATGTTCCTAGAGAAAATTGCGTTGAAAAATGTTAGTAGCAATGATGCGGATTGGATCCGCGATCTGAGGTTTATCCTCATTGCTGCACAGAAGAATTATGTCCTTAATGCACCGCTAGGTGACAGACCTATTGCAGGAGCAGATGCAGACGTTATGAACGTTTGGCTAGCTCAATATGATGACTACTTGATAGTTTTGTGCACCATGCTTTATGGCTTAGAATCGGGACTTCAAAGATGTTTTGAACATCATGGACCATATGAGATGTTCCAGGAATTGAAGTTAATATTTCAAGCAAATACCCGAGTTGAGAGATATGAAGTCTCCAACAGGTTCTATAGCTAAAAGATGGAGGAGAATCGCTCAACTAGTGAGCATGTGCTCAGATTGTCTGGGTACTACAATCGCTTGAATCAAGTGGGAGTTAATCTTCCAGATAAGATAGTGATTGACAGAATTCTCTAGTCACCATCACCAAGTTAGTAGAACTTCGTGATGAACTATAGTATGCAAGGGATGATGAAAATGATTCCCGAGTTTTTCATGATGACGAATTCGATGAAGGTAGAAATCAAGAAAGAACATCAAGTGTTGATGGTTAACAAGACCACTAGTTTCAAGAAAAGGGCAAAGGGATAGAAGGGAACTTCAAGAAGAACGGCAAGCAAGTTGCTGCTCAAGTGAAGAAGCCCAAGTCTTGACCTAAGCCTAAGACTAAGTGCTTCTACTGCAAAGGGACTGGTCACTGGAAGCAGAACTACCCCAAGTATTTGGCGGATAAGAAGGATGTCAAAGTGAACAAAGGTATATTTGATATACATGTTATTGATGTGTACTTTACTAGTGTTTATAGCAACCCCTCGGTATTTGGTACTGGTTCAGTTGCTAAGAGTAGTAACTCGAAATGGGAGTTGTAGAATAAACAGAAACTAGTTAATGGTGAAGTGACGATGTGTGTTGAAAGTAGTTTCAAGATTGATATGATCATCATCGCACACTCCCTATACTTTCGGGATTAGTGTTAAACCTAAATAAATGTTATTTGGCGTTTGCATTGAGCATGAAAATGATTTGATCATGTTTATTGCAATACAATTATTCATTTAAAATCAGAGAATAATTGTTGTTCTGTTTACATGAATAAAACCTTCAATGGTCATACACCCAATCAAAATAGTTTGTTGGATGTCGATCGTAGTAATACACATATTCATAATATTGAGGCCAAAAGATGCAGAGTTAATAATGATAGTGCAACTTATTTGTGGCACTGCCGTTTGGGTCATATCGGTGTAAAGCGCATGAAGAAACTCCATAAAGATGGATTTTCAGAATCACTTGGTTATGAATCATTTGATGCTTGCGAACCGTGCCTTTTGGGCAAGATGACTAAAACTCCGTTCTTCGGAACAATGGAACGAGCTACTGACTTATTGGAAATAATACATACTGATGTATGCAGACCAATGAGTATGAAGGCTCGTGGCAAGTATCATTATTTTCTGACCTTCACAAGATGATTTGAGCAGATATGGGTATATCTACTTGATGAAACATAAGTCTGAAATAGTTGAAAGGTTCAAAGAATTTTAGAGTGAAGTCGAAAAATCATCGTAACATGAAAATAAAGTTTCTGCGATCTGATCGCGGAGACGAATATTTGAGCTACGAGTTTGGTGTTCAATTAAAACAATGTGGAATAGTTTCACAGCTCACGCCACCTGGAACACCACAACATTATGGTGTGTCCGAATGTCGTAACCGCACTTTATTGGATATGGTGCGATCTATGATGTCTCTTATTGATTTACCATTGTCGTTTTGGGGTTATGCATTAGAGACAACTGCATTCACGTTAAAAGGGCACCATCTAAATCCGTTGAGACGACAACATATGAACTGTGGTTTAGCAAGAAACCCAAGTTGTCATTTCTTAAAGTTTGGGGCTGCGATGCTTATGTGAAAAAGTTTCATCCTGATAAGCTCGAACCCAAATCAGAGAAGTGCGTCTTCATAGAATACCCAAAGGAAATTGTTGGGTACACCTTCTATCACAGATCCAAAGGCAAGATATTCGTTGCTAAAAATGGATCCTTTCTAGAGAAGGAGTTTCTCTCGAAAGAAGTGAGTGGGAGGAAAGTAGAACTTGATGAGGTAACAGTACCAGCTCCCTTATTGGAAAGTAGTTCATCACAGAAATCGGTTCCTGTGACACCTACACCAATTAGTGAGGAAGCTCATGATGATGGTCATGAAACTTCTGATCAAGTTACTACAGAACCTCGTAGGTCTTCCCAAGTACAGTCCGCACCAGAGTGGTACGGTAATACTGTTCTGGAAGTTATGTTACTAGACCATGATGAACCTACGAACTATGAGGAAGCGATGATGAGCCCAGATTCCGCAAAATGGCTTAAGGCCATGAAATCTGAGATGGGATCCATGTATGAGAACAAAGTGTGGACTTTGGTGGAGTTGCCCGATGATCGGCAAGCCATATTGTATAAATGGATCTTCAAGAGGAAGACGGACATTGATAGTAGTGTTACTATCTACAAAGCTCGACTTGTCGCGAAAAGGTTTTTGACAAGTTCAAGGTGTTGACTACAATGAGATTTTCTCAACTGTAGCGATGCTTAAGTCTGTCCGAATCATGTTAGCAATTGCCACAGTTTATGAAATTTGGCAAATGGATGTAAAAACTGCATTCCTGAATGGGTTTCTGGAGGAAGAGTTGTATATGATGCAACCAGAAGGTTTTATCGATCCAAAGGGAGCTAACAAAGTGTGCAAGCTCTAGCGATCCATCTATGGACTGGTGCAAGCATCTCGGAGTTGGAATATGCGCTTTGATGAGTTGATCAAAGCATATAGTTTTATACAGACTTACGGTGAAGCCTGTATTTACAAGAAAGTGAGTGGGAGCACTACAGCATTTCTGATAAGTATATGTGAATGGCATATTGTTGATCGGAAATAATGTACAGTTATTCTGCAAAGCATAAAGGAGTGTTTCAAAAGAGTTCTTTAAAATAAAGACCTCAGTAAAGCTACTTACATATTGAGCATCAAGATCTATTGAGATAGATCAAGACGCTTGATAAAATTTTCAATGAGTACATACCTTGACAAGATTTTGAAGTAGTTCAAAATGGAACAGTCAAAGAAGGAGTTCTTGCCTGTGTTGCAAGGTGTGAAGTTGAGTAAGACTCAAGACCCGACCATGGCAGAAAATAGAAAGAGAATGAAAAGTCATTCCCTATGCCTCAGTCATAGGTTCTATAAAAGTATACCATGCTATGGACCAGACCTATTGTATACTCTGCCCTGGTTTGGCAAGGGAGTACAACAGTGATCTAGGAGTAGATCACTGGACATTGGTCAAAATTATCCTTAGTGGAATAAGGATATGTTTCTCGATTATGGAGGTGACAAAAAGGTTCGTCGTAAAGGGTTATGTCGATGCAAGTTTTGACACTAATCTAGATGACTCTAAGTATCGGTCTAGATACATATTGAAAGTGGGAGCAATTAACTAGCGTAGCTCCGTGCAGAGCATTGTAGACATAGAAATTTGCAAAATACTTACGGATCTGAATATGACAGACCCATTGACTAAAATTATCTCACAAGCAAAACATGATCACACCTTAGTACTCTTTGGGTGTTAATCACATAGCAATGTGAACTAGATTATTGACTCTAGTAAACCCTTTGTGTGTTGGTCACATGACGATGTGAACTATGGGAGCTAATCACATGGTGATGTGAATTATTAGTGTTAAATCACATGGCGATGTGAACTAGATTATTGACTCTAGTGCAAGTGGGAGACTGAAGGAAATATGCCCTAGAGGCAATAATAAAGTTATTATTTATTTCCTTATATCATGATAAATGTTTATTATTCATGCTAGAATTGTATTAACCGGAAACATAATACATGTGTGAATATATAGACAAACAGAGTGTCAATAGTATGCCTCTACTTGACTAGCTTGTTAATCAAAGATGGTTATGTTTCCTAACCATGGACAAAAAGTTGTTATTTGATTAACGGGATCACATCATTAGTTGAATGATCTGATTGACATGACCCATTCCGTTAGCTTAGCACCCGATCGTTTAGTATGTTGCTATTGCTTTCTTCATGACTTATACATGTTCCTATGCCTATGAGATTATGCAACTCCCGTTTACCGGAGGAACACTTTGTGTGCTACCAAACGTCACAACGTAACTGGGTGATTATAAAGGTGCTCTACAGGTGTCTCCAAAGGTACTTGTTGGGTTGGCATATTTCGAGATTAGGATTTGTCACTCTGAATGTCGGAGAGGTATCTCTGGGCCCTCTCGGTAATGCACATCACATAAGCCTTGCAAGCAATGCAACTAATGAGTTAGTTGCGAGATGATGTATTACGGAACGAGTAAAGAGACTTGCCGGTAACGAGATTGAACTAGGTATTGGATACCGACGATCGAATCTCGGGCAAGTAACATACCGATGACAAATGGAACAACGTATGTTGTTATGCGGTCTGACCGATAAAGATCTTCGTAGAATATGTAGGAACCAATATGGGCATGCAGGTCCCGCTATTGGTTATTGACCGGAAATGTGTCTCGGTCATGTCTACATTGTTCTCGAACCGTAGGGTCCGCACACTTAAGGTTTCGATGACAGTTTTATTATGAGTTTATGAGTTTTGATGTACCGAAGGAGTTTGGAGTCCCGGATGAGATCGGGGACAGGACGAGGAGTCTCGAAATGGTCGAGACGTAAAGATTGATATATTGGACGACTATATTCGGAGTTCGGAAAGATTCCGAGTGATTCAGGTATTTTTCGGAGTACCGGAGAGTTACGCGAATTCGCCGGGGAGAAGTATTGGGCCTTATTGGGCCATACGGGAAAGAGAGAGGGGCTGCCTAGGGCAGGCCGCGTGCCCCCCCATGGCCTAGTCCGAATTGGACTAGGGGGAGGGGCCGCACCCCCTCCTTCCTTCCCTTCTCTCTTCCCCTTCCTTGTCTCCTACTCCTACTACTTGGAAGGTCTCCTAGTTGGACTAGGAAAGGGGGAATCCTACTCCCGGTGGGAGTAGGACTCCCCTAGGGCACGCCATAAAGAGGGCTGGCCCTCCCCTCCTCCATTCCTTTATATACGGGGGCAGGGGGCACCCCATAGACACACAAGTTGATCTTCGTGATCGTTCCTTAGTCGTGCGCGGTGCCTCCCTCCACGATATTACACCTCGGTCATATTGTAGCGGTGCTTAGGTGAAGCCCTGCGACAGTTGAACATCAAGATCGTCACCACGCCGTGGTGCTAACGGAACTCCTCCCCGAAGCTTTGCTGGATCGGAGCCCGGGGTGCGTCATCGAGTTGTACGTGTGTCAAGAACTCGGAGGTGCCGGAGTAACGGTGCTTGGATCGGTTAGACCGGGAAGACATACGACTACTTCCTCTATGTTGTGTCAACGCTTCCACTTCGGTCTACGAGGGTACGTAGACGACACTCTCCCCTCTCGTTGCTATGCATCACCATGATCTTGCGTGTGCGTAGGAAATTTTTGAAATTACTACGTTCCCCAACAAAAGGTGGATCCTTATCCCCTTATATGGACGGATGAAGCTATGTGCCCCCACCAGCCTGGTAAAACTCGCTTATCTCCCAAGCGCCGTAATCAATGGCGCGGTTGGGTTACCCACGCCTGTATTGATGAGAATCCCAGAATAAGGGGGCACGATCTCCGCTTTGATAAGATGTGCCAAGGAAACCGCCTCGCTAAACGCGCTGAGGTGGGACAGTAAAAACAATTCGAATAAAGGCCTGGCCGTGGTGTGATGTCACGCCGCGGAATACGTCAGCAGATCTGTGTAAAGATTATTCTCTCTACGGTGGTATGTGGAACTTGTTTTGCAGAGCCGGACACTATCCTTGTGTTCAAAATCTTCTATGAAGTATTCGGAGGAGGAACCCGCCTTGCAATGTTGAAGACAATATGCGCGCCGGACTCGTCGTCATTGAAGCCTGGTTCAGGGGCTACTGAGGGAGTCCTGGATTAGGGGGTGTCTGGATAGCCGAACTATCACCATTGGCCGGACTCCTGGACTATGATGATACAAGATTGAAGACTTCGTCCCGTGTCCGGATGGGACTTTCCTTGGCGTGGAAGGCAAGCTTGGCGGCACAGATATGTAGATCTCCTACCATTGTAACCGACTCTGTGTAACCCTAACCCTATCCGGTGTCTATATAAACCGTAGGGTTTTAGTCCGTAGGACGGACAACAATCATACCATAGGCTAGCTTCTAGGGTTTAGCCTCTCTGATCTCGTGGTAGATCTACTCTTGTACTACCCATATCATCAATATTAATCAAGCGGGAGTAGGGTTTTATCTCCATCGAGAGGGCCCGAATCTGGGTAAAAACATCGTGTCCCTTGTCTCCTGTTACCATCCACCTAGACGCAAATTCGGGACCCCCTACCCAAGATCCGCCGGTTTTGACACCGACACAGACGCTGATAGTAGTGTTACTATCTACAAATCTCAACTTGTCACAAAAAGGTTTTTGACAAGTTCATGGTGTTGACTACAATGAGATTTTCTCAACTGTAGCAATGCTTAAGTCTATTCGAATCATATTAGCAATTGCCACATTTTATGAAATCTGGCAAATGGATGTCAAAACTGCATTCCTTAATGGTTTTCTTTGGAGGAAATATGCCCTAGAGGCAATAATAAAGTTATTATTTATTTCCTTATATCATGATAAATGTTTATTATTCATGCTAGAATTGTATTAACCGGAAACATAATACATATGTGAATGCATAGACAAACAGAGTGTCACTAGCTAGTATGCCTCTACTTGACTAGCTCGTTGATCAAAGATGGTTATGTTTCCTAGCCATAGACATGAGTTGTCATTTGATTAATGGGATCACATCATTAGGAGAATGATGTGATTGACTTGACCCATTCCGTTAGCTTAGCACACGATCGTTTAGTATGTTGCTATTGCTTTCTTCATGACTTATACATGTTCCTATGACTATGAGATTATGCAACTCCCGTTTACCGGAGGAACACTTTGTGTGCTACCAAACGTCACAACGTAACTGGGTGATTATAAAGGTGCTCTATAGGTGTCTCCGAAGGTATTTGTTGGGTTGGCGTATTTTGAGATTAGGATTTGTCACTCCTATTGTCGGAGAGGTATCTCTGGGCCCTCCCGGTAATGCACATCACTTAGGCCTTGCAAGCATTGCAACTAATGAGTTAGTTGCGGGATGATGTATTACGGAACGAGTAAAGAGACTTGCCGGTAACGAGATTAAACTAGGTATTGAGATACCGACAATCGAATCTCGGGCAAGTAACATACCGATGACAAAGGGAACAACGTATGTTGTTATGCGGTCTGACCGATAAAGATCTTCGTAGAATATGTGGGAGCCAATATGAGCATCCAGGTTCCGCTATTGGTTATTGGCCGGAGACGTGTCTCAGTCATGTCTACATAGTTCTCGAACCCGGTGGGTCCGCATGCTTAAGGTTTCGATGACAGTTTTATTATGAGTTTATGAGTTTTGATGTACCGAAGGAGTTCGGAGTCCCTGTTGAGATCGGGGACATGACGAGGAGTCTCGACGTAAAGATCGATATATTGGACGACTATATTCGGACTTCGAAAAGGTTCCAAGTGATTCGAGTATTTTTCGTAGTACTGGAGAGTTACGCGAATTCGCCGGGGAGTATATGGGCCTTATTGGGCCATACGGGAATAGAGGAGAGAGGCCAAAAGGAAGGAGGCCTGCGCCCCCCTATTGTCCGAATTGGACAAGGGGTGCAGCCCCCTTTTCCTTCTCCCTCTCCTCCTCTTTCCTTCTCTCCTACTCCAACAAGGAAAGGAGGAGTCCTACTCCCGGTGGGAGTAGGACTCCCCCCTTGGTGCGCCCTCCTCTTGGCCGGCCGCCTCCCCCCTTGCTCCTTTATATGCGGGGGCAGGGGGGCACCTCTAGACACAACAACAATTGATCGTTTGATCTTTTAGCCGTGTGCGGTGCCCCCCTCCACCATAGTCCACCTCGATAATATTGTAGCAATGCTTAGGCGAAGCCCTGCGTCGGTAGAACATCAACATCGTCGCCACGCCGTCGTGCTGACGAAACTCTCCCTCAACACTCGGCTGGATCGGAGTTCGAAGGACTTCATCGGGCTGAACGTGTGCTGAACTCGGAGGTGTCGTACTTTCGGTACTTGATCGGTCGGATCGTGAAGACGTACGACTACATCAACCGCGTTGTGCTAACGCTTCCGCTTTCGTTCTACGAGGGTACGTGGACACACTCTCCCCTCTCGGTGCTATGCATCACCATGATCTTGCGTGTGCGTAGGAAATTTTTGAAATTACTACGTTCCCCAACAGTGGCATCCGAGCCTGGTTTTATGCGTAGATGTCATATCCACGAGTAGAACACAAGTGAGTTGTGGGCGATATAAGCCATACTGCTTACCAGCATGTCATACTTTGGTTTGGCGGTATTGTTGGATGAAGCGGCCCAGACCGACATTACGCGTACGCTTACGCGAAACTTGTTTTACCGCCGTGCTATGCACACAGGTGACTAGCGGGTGTCAGTTTCTCCAACTTTAGTTGAACCGAGTGTGGCTACGCCCGGTCCTTGCAAAGGTTAAAACAGCACCAACTTGACAAACTATCGTTGTGGTTTTGATGCGTAGGTAAGAATGGTTCTTGCTAAGCCCGTAGCAGCCAAGTAAAACTTGCAACAACAAAGTAGAGGACATCTAACTTGTTTTTGCAGGGCATGTTGTGATGTGATATGGTCAAGACGTGATGAGATATAAGTTGTTGTATGAGATGATCGTGTTTTGTTGAAGTTATCGGCAACTAGCAAAAGCCTTATGGTTGTCTCTCTATTGCATAAGATGCAAGCGCCAAATAATTGCTTTACTTTATCGCTATGCGATAGCAATAGTTGCAAGAGCAATAGTTGGCGAGACGACCATGTGACGACACATTGATACAGATCAAGATGATGGAGATCATGGTGTCATGCCGGTGACGATGGAGATCATGACGATGCTTTGGAGATGGAGATCAAAGGCACAAGATGATGATGGCCATATCATGTCACATATTATGATTGCATGTGATGTTTATCTTTTATACATCTTATTTTGCTTAGTTCGGCGGTAGCTTTATAAGATGATCCCTCACTAAATTATCAAGGTATAAGTGTTCTTCCTGAGTATGCACCGTTGCGAAAGTTCTTCGTGCTGAGACACCACGTGATGATCGGGTGTGATAGGCTCTACGTTCAAATACAACGGGTGCAAAATAGTTGCACACGCGGAATACTCAGGTCAAACTTGATGAGCCTAGCATATAACAGATATGACCTCAAAAAACGGAGACCAAAAGGTCGAGCGTGAATCATATAGTAGATATGATCAACATAGTGGTGTTCACCGTTGAAACTACTCCATCTCACGTGATGATCGGACATGGTTTAGTTCATATGGATCACGTGATCACTTAGAGGATTAGAGGGATGTCTATCTAAGTGGGAGTTCTTAAGTAATATGATTAATTGAACTTTAATTTATCATGAACTTAGTCCAGGTAGTATTAGCATATCTATGTTGTAGATCAATAGCTCGCGTTGTTGCTCCATGTCGGTGTCAAAATCGGCGGATCTCGGGTAGGGGGTCCCGAACAATGCTTCTAGGCGGATGGTAACAGGAGACAAGGGACATGATGTTTTTACCCAGGTTCGGGCCCTCTCGATGGAGGTAAAACCCTACTCCTGCTTGATTGATATTGATGATATGGGTAGTACAAGAGTGGATCTACCACGAGATCAAGGAGGCTAAGCCCTAGAAGCTAGCCTATGGTATGATTGTTGTTGTTTTGTTGTGTCCTACGGACTAAAACCCTCCGGTTTATATAGACACCGGAGAGGGCTAGGGTTACACAGAGTCGGTTACAATGGTAGGAGATCTACATATCCATATCGCCAAGCTTGCCTTCCACGCCAAGGAAAGTCCCATCCGAACACGGGACGAAGTCTTCAATCTTGTATCTTCATAGTCTTGGAGTCCGGCCGATGATGATAGTTCGGCTATCCGGACACCCCCTAGTCCAGGACTCCCTCAGTAGCCCCTGAACCAGGCTTCAATGACGACGAGTCCGGCGCGCATATTGTCTTCGGCATTGCAAGGCGGGTTCCCCTTCCGAATAATTCATAGAAGATTGTGAACACCAGGATAGTGTCCGGCTCTGCAAAATAAATTCCACATACAACCATAGAGAGAATAATATTTACACAAGTTCAATATGCTGACGTATTTTGTGGCGTGACGTCACACCACAACCAAGCCTTTACGTTTTTTATTATACCACCTCAGCGCGTTTAGCGAAGCGGTTTCCTTGGCACGTCTTGTCAAAGCAGAGATCGTGTTCCCCTTATTCCGGGATTCCCATCAATACGGACGTGGGTAACCCAACTGCGCCCGCTGCCATGCCCCCTCCATCGAAGGCGGGTCCCACACGGTCACGAGGACGGCTCTCGGTATTCTCCCTCTTTATAATGAGGCCAAGGCTCGTTTTTTTCTTCAATCCTCAATCGAATCCGTCCCTCGCCCCGAGTTCCAACACTTCAGGGCTCCAGATTCGAGCGCTTCGAGCCTTCGACAATGTCCGGCTCCGACCTACAGGGCCGGTGGATGCCCTCCTCCGTCACGTAAGAGGACGTGCTGAAGCTGAGAGAAGCCAGGTACCTGACCTATGAGATTTCGCATAGGCTACCTGCCCAAGGGCAAGTCATTCCTACTCCCGAGCCAGGCGAGAGCGTCGTGTTCGTGTCTCACTTCCGTCGGGGTTTAGGCTTGCCGATGGATCCCTTCGTGAGGGGGCTCATGTTTTACTACGGGTTGGAGTTCCATGACTTGGCTCCGGAGTCCATCCTCCGTATCTCATCATTTATTGTCGTTTGCAAAGCCTTCCTCCGCACTACCCCTCACTTCAGTTTGTGGCTCAAAACCTTCAACGTGGAGCCGAATATAATCGAGGGGCGTCAAGCAGAGTGCGGCGGGGCGGTGGTAAGCAAGAGGGTCGACGCTCCATGGCACGAGGACTCTTTCCAGAAGGAGCTCGGCTTATGGCAACAGGAGTGGTTCTATATCACCGCTCCCAGTGGCATCAAATGGGTGGCGCCCCCATCCTTCCGCTCGGGTCCTCCACAGCGGCTGGCATCATGGGTCAACAAAGGGCTTGACTGGGGACCGTCCAAGGAAGTACCCCTGTTGCAGGGCCGGATTCGAGACCTCCAAGAGAGAGAGAGATCAATCTGGTCATGGTGACGCAGGTTATGCTGATCCGGCATCTTCTGCCCTGCAAACATCGCCCTCTCCGCCCGTGGGAATTCAATCCGGAGGGACCACGAGCTCTTCAACACTTCATGGGTGCGACACCCGTGGAGATGTACAAACTATTCTTCGGATCACAAGAGATGTGTCCGGACCTGACCGAGGACGCCGGCCTAAGCTGCAATCGCCCGGATACTCGAGTAAGTAGCCCTGTGCCTGGACATTCCGTTCATATACTTACCATAGATTTGCCTTTTAACCAGCTGTCCTTTGGACAGGAATGGATAGCGCAAGCAAAACTGATACGGTGTCCGGCCCCCCTCCCTGAGACCACGCCGGATCCCGTGTTAATCAAAATGTTGGAGGTTGCACCTTCGGAGGAGGGTGAAGGGGGGAACAGAGAAACTACCGCCTCTGCTAAGGAGGCTCTCAACAAGGGGAGAATCAAGAATCCCTCCCTCCCGGGGGAGAAGAGGACCGCTTCCGAAGACCCGTAGGCCAAGGCCTCAAAGCGGGGGAAGAAATCTTCACCGGAGGGTCCTGCGCCAGGGGAAGCCCCGGCCGCATAGTCTCCCCAAATAAATCAGCCCTCCAGTGAGCCGTAAGTAGGAAAAGGGTAATTTTATAATAAGGGACATCCCTATTTTTATTTCTGAGGATAACCGAGGTTTCTACCTTGTAGTTCGGATCTCCGGCCTTCTCAGCTGAGCTCATCTTCGGGGGACCTTCGTCCGGAGATGATGGAAAGCGAGACGCCTCCATCTGCCGTGCCGTCAGGCGGGGCGGACGACCCTGAGGTGTCGTCGTGGAGGGTCTCCCCGAGTCTGGCAGGGCCGGAGAGTTTGGCACCAACTAGTGTACGGCCGGGGGAGCTGAAGGATCTGCTCGAAAGGGCGTCTATCTCAGAAGATCACCGTACATTAATGAGTATGGTGATTAAAAGAATTTCATCCTCTGAGAGCGGGTTGCATGATGCCGTCAGAAGTTTACTGGCGGGGTTTGAGGTGTGTAAAAATGACATGCCTTGTGACAGTTTTGCACATAGAGTGCGCCCTGTATAGATAGTAGCCCCTGAGACTCGGTGCGTTGTCAGAAGTGACGGCATGCCGAGGATCAAAATCTCAGTTTTAATATGTCGCCATTCCTATTCAGGTGGCGGGGCATTCGGTGGCCAGCCGGACCGCCAGAGTTGCCGAACTGAAGCGGCAGCTGGATGTTGCGGATGCGGACATCGCGCTGGTCAATAGGCGACTTGACGAGTCGCAAGGTGAGTAGTTTCACCACGGTCACCTGGTAAGGGAGCTGACTCTCATTCCTTACAACATGTATGCTTAATGCAGATGGTGCCGCTGCCGTGGAAAGCCTTCGGGCAGAGCTTGCTCAAGCCAACGAGCAGGCCAGAAGGAGTAATGCGGCTGCCTCGAAGGCGGCCGAAGAGCTAAAAGCCGAAAAGGCTGCTCACTGCTGAAGCAGGGAGGAGATGGCCGGAATGGCCTTGAAGCTACAGGATGTTACCGACCGCTATGATGTTCTTGTAAAGGAACGCCGAGCGGAGCAAGAGGACCTGAAAAAGGCCACCGTCGAAGCCAAGGATGCCCGTTCTGCAATGAGGGCTATAAAGGAGGACTTGCGTCAGGCCGGAGACATTGCGGATGGAAAGCCCTTCCTGCTGCGTAGGAGGTTCACAGATCAAAAGTATTCTCAGTTAGGCCAGTTGTGGGGTGCGAAGGATCCTTATCTGAATTTGGCGGCGAGTGCGGCAGACGCAGTCGTGCACTTTCGGAGCCAAAAGGATCACGAAATGGAAGAGCTCTTTTGGTCTCAATTCCATAGTCCGGAGCGTTCGCTTCCGTTAACCGATCGGTTTGCTGAGTGGGCTGAGCTGAATAGGTTGTCCGGATTTGCCATGAAGGATGTCGTGGCTCATGTGTGGCCGGAAAGGCGCGAGCCGAAGAGTTATTTTCGCTTGTTGCAGCAATTCCTTGGGGCGGTGCCGCATATTAAGGCGATGAAGCGGTCGGCATGCATAGAGGGTGCTCGGATGGCTCTCGCCCGTGTGAAGACATACTGGATGGAGATGAATGCCACCGATGTTGCAACCCGGAGTCCGGACGAGAACCGGTTACCCGCCGAGCACTATTTTGGGGAAGTCCTGCAGGGCGCTCGTTTAATAGAGTCGCAGTGCTCGAAAAATGTTATGTTCAAATGATATGTATGATTGGTGAAACCATATTTATAATATAACCGCTTTTTATACTTGTGCGTTCAAGTATTGAAATATCTCCTGTGCGGCCGTTAATGTATATGTATATATACCTGAAAGATGGCAGTCTTCGGCTTCAGCCCCCACGCACATAGTGCGGGGCTGTTTGCCAAAAAACGCGCGTTTTCACACTTAATCCAACGTCTTGGTCCTGTGAAGGAGGTGGTAGCGTAGAAAACTAGGCAACCCGACTATAATGCTTTATCACTTTCACTTAGCCATAGGAGTTCGAGGGTGGGGCCATGATATAGCCGCCAGGGGCACCGCGACTCCCGAATTCGGGGCGCGTATGTGCCTGACCGGGAAACGTCCCTTCGTCAAAGCGGAGGAATTCCAGACATTCCGGTAGTCGATCAAGTGGTTGACCAGTCTCTCGCTATATCATGACAGTCAGTTTTCGGCTTTCTCTATTGAGGTGCTCGCCCGGCCGAACCGGGGCACAATCGCAGTAGTTCTCCTGGTGCCGCGTTAGCCGATGATACGGAATGTAAGGCAGCAAAACACAGGAGCCTGGCAAACCCAACATTTGACCAAAGACATGATTCGGAGCTGATGCATATAGGGCCTAACTCGAGACGCCGAACACTCCCTGAGGTGTTCGGTCTTTATGATAACGGGCAGAACAATGCCCTAAGCCCCTAGTGTCCAGGTACGGGCGAGAACTTCTGACGCGGCCGATGCCAAAACGTCAGCCTCCTCCTCAGTTATGGTAAGAAACTGGGGGATGTGTATCAACAAGAGACTGTAAGAAAGGTTTACGCAGGGTCTTAATCTGAAGAGAATCCTTTCAACGGGTCCCTGTTGCACGTCTGCGCCTGTGTCTCCATTGTGCTGTATCCTGGACGGGTGTAGCACGCTTTTCATCTGTAAAAGAGAACAACTTAGTTTGGAAAGGTATCGTGCAAAAAATGTATGCATAACAAAGTATGAAGAAATGAATGAGTTTGAGCTTTTATTGGCTCTCAGTGTTCATGTGCATAGCCCCTTATAAAAGGGTATGCGGCTAGGAAGCCCCTAGTTTATTTATGCCGGGCTCGCCTAACCGTGTCCGGGGTCTTTGAATGACCTATTTTTTAGGGGCTGTTACTAGCGAGGCCGGATTAGCGTGTGGCTGTCAAGGTAGTCTCGTGTTCTTCCGTGGTTGAGAAACACTCGGGGTTACCTCTTAATGAGATGATGCCGCGTGGACCGGGCATTTTAAGCGTAAGAGATGCGTAATGCGGTATTGCGTTAAAGCGGGCGAAAGCTTCACGTCCCAATAGTGCTTGATGGCAACTTCTAAATGGGGCGATATGGAAGATTAGCTTTTCGCGACGAAAATTGTCGGATGACCCGAACACAACTTCTAGTAGTAAGGAGCCCATGCAATTGGCGTAAGAGCCTGGCGTCACTCCTTTGAAGGAAGTGCTGCTATGGCGAATTTTGGTAGGGTCTATCCCCATTATGCGGATTGTGTCCGGATATAGCAGGTTTAAATCACTACCGCCATCCATTAGGACTTGTGTAAATTGCAGTCCGTCGATTACAGGATCCAATATCAAAGCAGTCCATCCTGCATTTCGAATACTTCTGGAGTAATCCAGATGGTCGAAAGTAATTGGTTTTGACATCCAATCTCTTGATTCCGCTGGGGTGGACCGTGCGGCGTATGATTTGGTAGGTGTCGCCGTATTTTTCCTTGTTATCACTTGAAGTGAATTTACTGTTTTGACTTCTTGTGGGAAGTTCTTTTGTTTTCCTGCGCTCTTCTTGTGGGGTTCGTCGTTGTCCTCGCTTGGTGTGTCGAGCCCCTTGTGTTCGGCGTTAAGTCGGTCGGACTGCTTGAAGACCCAACAATCTCTGTGGGTATGGTTTGCAGGCTTCCCGGGGGTACTGTGAATTTGGCATATCCTATCCAAGATTTTGTTTAGGTTGGATAGCTCATCACTGTTATCCTTAAGAGGCAGTGCTTTGTTGTTCGGCCGAGAGCTTTTGAATCCGGCATTAACTGCCGTGCTCTTTGGGCCATTTTCTTTATTCCGGCGCTGATCCTTTCTGCGTCGTGATTTCCCATTTCCATCCCTGACTTCGGATGTACTCGGGTCGCTGGTGCTGCATCTTGCTAGCCAGCTATCTTCCCCTGCGCAAAAGCGGGTCATGAGGCTTGCTAGCGCGGCCATTGTTCTTGGTTTTTCCTGGCCGAGGTGTCTGGCGAGCCATTCATCTCGGACGTTATGCTTGAAGGCTGCTAAGGCCTCGGCGTCCGGACAGTCGACTATTTGGTTCTTTTTGGTGAGGAACCTGTTCCAGAATTTGTGTGCTGACTCTCTGGGTTCTTGAGTTATGTGACTTAAATCGTCTGCATCCGGAGGGCGGACATAAGTCCCCTGAAAATTTGTTCGAAACGCATCCTCGAGCTCCTCCCAACTTCCAACGGTATTCTCTGGGAGGCTTTTGAGCCAATGCCGAGCTGGTACTTTGAGCTTGAGGGGTAGGTATTTTATGGCATGGAGATCATCTCCTCTAGCCATATGTATATGTAGGATGTAATCCTCGATCCAGACTCCGGGGTCTGTTGTTCCATCATATGCCTCTATGTTTACGGGCTTGAATCCCGCTGGGAATTCATGGTCCAGCACCTCATCGGTGAAACATAGTGGGTGTGCAGCGCCCCTGTATTTATGTGTGCCGTTATCTTCGAACACTAGGCGTGTTGTGCTGCTTCCTGGAGCCTTTTTTGGCCCATAGATGGACCTGACTGGGCCATCCTTTCTGCGAGGATCCTTATGTGGATCGTGTGTCGGCTTGTGTGCGGCGCCGCTTGCCGCTCTTGGCCTATCATCTGGTCGTCTATCCGGCCAGGCGGCCTTTTTGTTTTTTGACTGTGGGGACTCTACTGCCTCCTCGTCAAATTCTGGCAGCAGTTTGCGCTTTGGGTAGCTCTTCGCTTGGTGGCTATTGCCGTATTTATCTGCGGTCTTGAGTACTTTGCTCCATCTTTTTCTGAGTACATCTTCTGCTGTTTTGAGCTTCCGCTTCTGCTTCTTCAAACTTCTTGCAGTGGCGACGAGCCTTTTGTGAAGGTTTTTATGTTCCGGTGGTGTGTCCGGCGTGAGATCGTCTGGACTGTTATTTTTGCCGGAGATGGGTTGCTCGTCCAATTCATCCTGTTCGGATGGTCGCTTGGTGGCATGTTCGTCCACCTGTTCGCCCTGCTCTATGGCTGGGTCGGTATAGGTGCTGTTGTTATCGGGGCGGGACTTCGGGCGGCGCTTGCGTCGCCGCTTTGGTTGTTTTTCGGGGGAGTTATCCTTCGCCGTGTCCTGTTGTTCCTCGTTATCGCTTCCTTTTGGCGTATCCACCATGTATATGTCGTATGACGAGGTGGCCTTCCAGTGCCCAGTAGGCGCTGGTTCTTGGTCGTGTCCGGCATCGTCGTCCATACCGTTGATGTCTTCGGAGTCGTAATCTAGCATGTCGGTTAGATTGTCGACAGTGGCTACAAAGTGAGTGGTGGGTGGGTTTTGAATTTCTTCATCGTCCGCATCCCAACCGTCCTGACCGCAGTCCGGCCAGGGCTCTCCTGATAGCGAGAGATACTTTAGCGAATTCAGAATGTCGCCAAAAGGTGAGTGTTGAAAGATGTCCGCGACGGTGAACTCCATGATAGGCGCCCAATCGGATTCGATCGGAGGGGGCGCGGGAGGTTCGGAGTCCGGCGAGGAGTCCGGCATCTCGGAGTCATGGGCCTCACAAGGGACAAGGTCAGTATTCGGCTCCATTGCCGTAGAGGTTGCAGCCCCTGAGGCGGTGTCTAGCCACCCATCCTCGGTCTTCGCGGTCGGTTCCAAACTAAGGGTCGGAGCGGACTCGTGAGCGGCCTCCAGGCACTGTCCGGCAGAAGAGCTAAATCATGCCCATCGTGACAGTGCGGTGCGCTCGGCTGTGGCTCGAGTCCATCGAAGATCAAGTCTCCGCGGACGTCCGCTGTGAAGATTAGACTTCCAAATCTGACCTGGCGGCCAGGGGCGTAGCTTTCGATCTGCTCCAGATGGCCAAGCGAATTGGCCCGCAGTACAAAGCCGTCGAATATGAAGATCTACCCGGGGAGAAAAGTCTCACCCTGGACCGCGTCGTTATTGATGATCGAAGGAGCCATCAAGCCTATCGGTGACGACACAGAGGAACTCTCAATGAAAGCACCAATGTCGGTGTCAAAACCGGCGGATCTCGGGTAGGGGGGCCCGAACTATGCGTCTAGGCGAATGGTAACAGGAGACAAGGGACACGATGTTTTTACCCAGGTTCGGGCCCTCTCGATGGAGGTAAAACCCTACTCCTGCTTGATTGATATTGATGATATGGGTAGTACAAGAGTGGATCTACCACGAGATCAAGGAGGCTAAACCCTAGAAGCTAGCCTATGGTATGATTGTTGTTGTTTTGTTGTGTCCTACGGACTAAAACCCTCCAGTTTATATAGACACCAGAGAGGGCTGGGGTTACACAGAGTCGGTTACAATGGTAGGAGATCTACATATCCATATCGCCAAGCTTGCCTTCCACGCCAAGGAAAGTCCCATCCGGACACGGGACGAAGTCTTCAATCTTGTATCTTCATAGTCTTGGAGTCCGGCCGATGATGATAGTTCGGCTATCCGGACACCCCCTAGTCCAGGACTCCCTCACTCCCCGTTTATATTTTGATATGTTCCTAGAGAAAAATAAGTTGAAAAATGTTAGTAGCAGTGATGCGGACTTGGTCCCTGATCTGAGGATAAACCTCATTGCTGCAGAGAAGAATTATGTCCTTGATGCACCGCTAGGTGACAAACCTATTGCAGGAGCAGATGCAGGCGTTATGAACGTTTGGCTAGCTCAATATGATGACTACCTGATAGTTTAGTGCACCATTCTTAATGGCTTAGAATCGGGACTTCAAAAATGTTTTGAATGTCATGGACCATATGAGATGTTCCAGGAGTTGAAGTTAATATTTCAAGCAAATACCCGAGTTGAGAGATATGAAGTCTCCAACAAGTTCTATAGCTAAAAAGATGGAGGAGAATAGCTCAAACAGTGAGCATGTGCCCAGATTGTCTGGGTACTACAATCACTTGAATCAAGTGGGAGTTAATCTTCTAGATAAGATAGTGATTGACAGCGTTCTCTAGTCACTATCACCAAGTTACTAGAACTTCGTGATGAACTATAATATGCAAGGGATAACGGAAACGATTCCCAAGCTCTTCGTGATGCTGAAATCGACGAAGGTAGAAATCAAGAAAAGCATCAAGTGTTGATGGTTGACAAGACCACTAGTTTCAAGAAAAGGGCAAAGGGAAGAAGGGGAACTTCAAGAAGAATGGCAAGCAAGTTGCTGCTCAAGTGAAGAAGCCCAAATCTGGACCTAAGACTGAGACTAAGTGCTTCTACTGCAAAGGGATTGGTCACTGGAAGCGGAACTACCCCAAGTATTTGGCGAATAAGAAAGGATGGCAAAGTAAACAAAGGTATATTTGATATACATGTTATTGATGTGTACTTTACTAGTGTTTATAGCAACCCCTCAGTATTTGATACTAGTTTAGTTGCTAAGATTAGTAACTCGAAACGGGAGTTGCAGAATAAACAGAGACTAGTTAAGGGTGAAGTAACGATGTGTGTTGGAAGTGGTTCCAAGATTGATATGATCATCATCGCAGACTCCCTGTACTTTTGGGATTAGTATTGAACCTAAATAAGTGTTATTTGGTGTTTGCGTTGAGCATGAATATGATTTGATCATGTTTATTGCAATACGGTTATTCATTTAAGTTAGAGAATAATTGTTGTTCTGTTTACATGAATAAAACCTTCTATGGTTATACACCCAATGAAAATGGTTCGTTGGATCTCGATCATAGTGATACACATATTCATAATATTGAAGCCAAAAGATGCAAAGTTAATAATGATAGTGCAACTTATTTGTGGCACTGCCGTTTAGGTCATATTGGTGTAAAGCGCATGAAGAAACTCCATGCTGATGGGCTTTTGGAATCACTTGATGCTTGCGAACCATGCCTCATGGGCAAGATGACTAAGACTCCGTTCTTCGGAACAATGGAGCGAGCAACTAACTTATTGGAAATAATACATACTGATGTATGCGGTCCGATGAGTGTTAAGGCTCACGGCAAGTATCATTATTTTCTGACCTTCACAAATAATTTGAGCAGATATGGGTATATCTACTTGATGAAACACAAGTCTGAAACATTTGAAAAGTTCAAAGAATTTCAGAGTGAAGTGCAGAATCGTCGTAACAAGAAAATAAAAGTTCCTATGATACGATCGCAGAGGTAAAATATTTGAGTTACGAGTTTGGCCTTCAGTTAAAACAATGTGAAATAGTTTCACTACTCACGCCACCTGGAACACCATAGTGTAATGGTGTGTCCAAACATCATAACTGCACTTTATTAGATATGGTGCGATCTGTGATGTCTCTTACCGATTTACCACTATCATTTTGGGATTATGCATTAGAGACAGTTGCATTCACGTTAAATAGGGCACCATCTAAATCCGTTGAGACAACACCGTATGAACTATGGTTTAGCAATAAACCTAAGCTATCGTTTCTTAAAGTTTGGAGTTGCGATGCTTATGTGAAAAGTTCCATCCTGATAAGCTCGAACCCAAATCGGAGAAATGCATCTTCATAGGTTACCCAAAGGAGACTGTTGGGTACACCTTCTATCACAGATCCGAAGGCAAATTCGTTGCGAAGAATGGATCCTTTCTAAGGAAGGAGTTTCTCTCGAAAGAAGTGAGTAGGAGGAAAGTGGAACTTGATAAGGTAATTGTTCCTTCTCCTGAATTGGAAAATAGTTCATCACAGAAATCAGTTCTGGTGATGTCTACACCAACAAGAGAGGAAGTTAATGATGATGATCATGAAACTTCGCATCAAGTTACTACAGAACTTCGTAGATCAAACAGAGCACGATCTGCACCAGAGTAGTACGGTAATCCTGTTCTGGAGGTCATGTTACTTGACCATGACGAACCTACGAACTATGAAGAAGCGATGGTGAGCCCAGATTCCGCGAAATGGCTTGAGGCCATGAAATCTGAGATGAGATCCATGTATGAAAACAAAGTATGGACTTTGATTGACTTGCCCAATGATCGGCGAGCCATTGAGATTAAATGGATCTTCAAGAGGAAGACAGACACTAATAGTAGTGTTACTATCTACAAAGCTAGAATTTTCGCAAAAGGTTTTCGACAAGTTCAAGGTGTTGACTATGATGAGAGTTTCTCACTTGCATCTATGCTTAAGTCTGTCCGAATCATATTAGCAATTGCCGCATTTTATGAAATCTAGAAAATGGATAAACAAAATTGTATTCCTTAATGGATTTATTAAAGAAGAGTTGTATATGATGCAACCAGAAGGTTTTGTCAATCCTAAAGGTGCTAACAAAATATGCAAGCTCCAACGATCCATCTATGGACTGGTGCAAGCATCTCAGAGTTGGAATATACGCTTTGATAAGTTGATCAAAGGATATAGTTTTATACAGACTTGCGGTGAAGCCTGTATTTACAAGAAAGTGAGTGGGAGCACTACATCATTTCTGATAAGTATATGTGAATGACATATTGTTGATCGGAAATAATGTAGAATTATTCTGCAAAGCATAAAGGAGTGTTTGAAAGGATTTTTTCAAACAAGGACCTCGGTGAAGCTGCTTACATATTGAGCATAAAGATCTATAGAGATAGATCAAGACGCTTGATAAGTTTTTTCAATGAGTACATACCTTGACAAGATTTTGAAGTAGTTCAAAATGGAACAGCCAAAGAAAGAGTTCTTGCCTGTGTTACAAGGTGTGAGATTGAGTAAGACTCAAAAACCCGACCATGGCAAAAGATAGAAAGATAATGAATGTCATTCCCTATGCCTCAGCCATAGGTTCTATAAAGTATGTCATGTTGTGTACCAGATCTATTGCATACCCTACCACTAAGTTTGGCAAGGGAGTGCAATAGTGATCTAGGAGTAGATCAATGGACAACGGTCAAAATTATCCTTAGTGGAATAAGGATATGTTTCTCGATTATGGAAGTGAGAAAAGGTTCGTCGTAAAGGGTTACGTCGATGCAAGTGTTGACACTAATCTAGATGACTCTAAGTCTCGGTCTAGATACATATTGAAAGTGGGAGCAATTAGCTAGAGTAGCTCCGTGCAGAGCATGGTAGACATAGAAATTTGCAAAATACTTACGGATCTGAATGTGACAGACCCGTTGACTAAAATTATCTCACAAGCAAAACATGATCACACCTTAGTACTCTTTGGGTGTTAATCACATAGCAATGTGAACTAGATTACTGACTCTAGTAAACCCTTTGGGTGTTGGTCACATGTCAATGTGAACTATGGGTGTTAACCACATAAAGATGTGAACTATTGATGTTAAATCACATGGCGATGTGAACTAGACTATTGACTCTAGTGCAAGTGGGAGACTGAAGGAAATATGCCCTAGAGGCAATAATAAAGTTATTATTTATTTCCTTATATCATGATAAATGTGTATTATTCATGCTAGAATTGTATTAACCGGAAACATAATACATGTGTGAATACATAGAAAAACAGAGTGTCACTAGTATGCTTCTACTTGACTAGCTCGTTGATCAAAGATGGCTATGTTTCCTAGCCATAGACATGAGTTGTCATTTGATTAACGGGATCACATCATTAGGAGAATGATGTGATTGACTTGACCCATTCCGTTAGCTTAGCACACAATCGTTTAGTATGTTGCTATTGCTTTCTTCATGACTTATACATGTTCCTATGACTATGAGATTATGCAACTCCCGTTTATCGGAGGAACACTTTGTGTGCTACCAAACATCACAACGTAACTGGGTGATTATAAAGGTGCTCTACAGGAGTCTCCGAAGGTATTTGTTGGGTTGGCGTATTTTGAGATTAGGATTTGTCACTCCGATTGTCAGAGAGGTATCTCTGGGCCCTCTCGGTAATACACATCACTTAAGCCTTGCAAGCATTGCAACTAATGAGTTAGTTGCGGGATGATGTATTACGGAACGAGTAAAGAGACTTGCCGGTAACGAGATTGAACTAGGTATTGAGATATCGACGATCGAATCTCGGGCAAGTAACATACCGATGACAAAGGGAACAACGTATGTTGTTATGCGGTCTGACCGATAAAGATCTTCGTAGAATATGTGGGAGCCACTATGAGCATCCAGGTTCCTCTATTGGTTATTGGCCGGAGACATGTCTCGGTCATGTCTACATAGTTCTCGAACCCGTAGGGTCCGCACGCTTCAGGTTTCGATGACAGTTTTATTATGATTTTATGAGTTTTGATGTATCGAAGGAGTTCAGAGTCCCGTATGAGATCGGGGACATGACGAGGAGTCCCGAAATGTTCGAGACATAAAGATCGATATATTGGACGACTATATTCGGACTTCGGAAAGGTTCCGAGTGATTCGAGTATTTTTCGAAGTACCGGAGAGTTACGGGAATTCGCCGGGGAGTATATGGGCCTTATTGGGCCATACGGGAATAGAGGAGAGAGGCCAAAAGGAAGGAGGCCTGCGCCCCCCCCCCCTCTTGTCCGAATTGGACAAGGGGTGCAGCCCCCTTTTCCTTCTCCCTCTCCTCCTCTTTCCTTCTCGCCTACTCCAACAAGGAAGGGAGGAGTCCTACTCCTGGTGGGAGTAGGACTCCCCCCTTGGCGCGCCCTCCTCTTGGCCGGCCGCCTCCCCCCTTGCTCCTTTATATACGGGGGCAGGGGGCACCTCTAGACACAACAACAATT
>LT934114.1:758958670-758970448 GCA_900231445.1 Triticum turgidum subsp. durum
GCGAAGCCCTGCGTCGGTAGAACATCAACATCGTCGCCACGCCATCGTGCTGACGAAACTCTCCCTCAACACTCGGCTGGATCGGAGTTCGAGGGACGTCATCGGGCTGAACGTGTGCTGAACTCGGAGGTGCCGTACGTTCGGTACTTGATCGGTCGGATCGTGAAGACGTACGACTACATCAACCGCGGTGTGCTAACGCTTCCGCTTTCGGTCTACGAGGGTACGTGGACACACTCTCCCCTCTCGTTGCTATGCATCACCATGATCTTGCGTGTGCGTAGGAAATTTTTGAAATTACTACGTTCCCCAACATTCTTAAAGAAGAGTTGTATATGATGCAATCAGAAGGTTTTGTCAATCCTAAAGGTGCTAACAAAATATGCAAGCTCCAGCGATCCATCTATGTCTATTATTCCCGAGGACATTTCACAGACCTCCGATAAGTTATGTCTATTATTCCAGAGGACTTGGAGTGCAAGTCAAGAAGCAGTAGAGGCGGCCACGAGGGTGGAGGGTGCGCCCACCCCTACAGAGCGTGCCCCCCTATCTCATGGGCCGCTCGGGTGGCCACTGACGTACTTCTTCCTCCTATATATACCCACGTACCCCGAAAACATCAGGGGAGCCAACGAAAACCTAATTCCACCTCCGCAACCTTATGTATCCGCGAGATCCCATCTTGGAGCCTTCGCCGGCGCTCCGCCGGAGGGGGAATTGACCATGGAGGGCTTCTACATCAACACCATAGCCCCTCCGATGAGTTGTGAGTTGTTTACCATAGACCTTCGGGTCTATAGTTATTAGCTAGATGGCTTCTTCTCTCTTTTTGGATCTCAATACCATGTTCTCCTCGATCTTCTTGGAGATCTATCTGATGTAACTCTTTTTGCGGTGTGTTTGTCGAGATTCGATGAATTGTGGGTTTATGATCAAGTTTATCTATGAGAAATATTTGAATCTCCTCTGAATTATTTTATGTGTGATTAAGTTATCTTTGCAAGTCTCTTCGAATTATCAGTTTGGTTTGGCCTACTAGATTGATCTTTCTTGCAATGGGAGAAGTGCTTAGCTTTGGGTTCAATCTTGTGGTGTCCTTTCCCAGTGACAGCAGGGGCAGCAAGGCACGTATTGTATTGTTGCCATCGAGGATAAAAACATGGGGTTTATATCATATTGCATGAGTTTATCCCTCTACATCATGTTATCTTTCTTAATGTGTTACTCTGTTCTTTATGAACTTAATACTCTAGATGCATGCTGGATAGCGGTCGATGTGTGGAGTAATAGTAGTAGATGCAGGCAGGAGTCGATCTACTTGTCGCGAACGTGATGCCTATATTCACGATCATGCTTAGATAATCTCATAATTATTCGCTTTTCTATCAATTGCTCGACAGTAATTTGTACACCCACCGTAATACTTATGCTATCTTGAGAGAAGCCACTAGTGAAACCTATGGCCCCCGAGTCTATCTTTTATCATATAACACTAGTAGAAAAGGGGGCAATGGTCCAGGCTGGCTCAGCCCATTAGTCCCGGTTCAATCCAGAACCGGGACCCATGGGGGCATTGGACCCGGTTCGTGAGCCCCGGGGGCCGGCCGGGCCACGTGGGCCATTGGTCCCGGTTCGTCTGGAACTTTTGCTCCCGGTTGGTGGGACGAACCGGGACCAATGGGCCTTGCTCCTGGCCCACCACCATTGGCCCCGGTTGGTGGCTTGAACCGGGACCAAAGGCTGCCCTTTAGTCCCGGTTCATGCCACGAACCTGGACCAATGAATTTCCAATATATACCCCTCGCCTGCGAGCATAGCACTTCACTGCTCTGTTTTTCTGCCCGGCCGTTGGAGAGCTTTGTGGTGCTCTAGCTCACCTCCTATGCACACGAGGTGTTCGATGGAATGCCCGAGCCACACTACTTAACTTTCTCCTCTCCAAGCTCGACCTCCAAACTCCATTTTCCTCAATATTTGTCTAGGTTTAGCGGTCTGTCACGCAGATGAACTGGCAATGGATGTACGGTGAAAGACACACCTCCGAGTACATTAAGGGCGTGCATGATTTTCTCGAAGTGGCTGAGGCAAACAAGCAGAATGGTTTTATGTGTTATCCATGCCCTATATGTGGAAATACGAAGTCTTACTCTGATCGGAAAATCCTTCACACCCACCTGCTTTACAAGGGTTTCATGCCACACTATAATGTTTGGACGAGGCACGGAGAAACAGGGGTTATGATGGAAGACGGCGAAGAAGAAGAGTACGATGACAACTATGTGCCCCCTGAATACGGTGATGCTACTGAACATCAAGAGGAACCAGACGATGTGCACGATGATGCTGCAACGGGTGAAGCTGCTGAAGATCAAGAGGAACCAGACGATGTTCCCGATGATGATGATCTCCGCCGGGTCATTGTCGATGCAAGGACGCAATGCGAAAGTCAAAAGGAGAAGCTGAAGTTCAATCGCATGTTAGAGGATCACAAAAAAGGGTGTTACCCCAATTGCGAAGATGGCAACACAAAGCTCGGTACCGTACTGGAATTGCTGCAGTGGAAGGCAGAGAATGCTGTGCCTGACAAAGGATTTGAGAAGCTACTTTAAATATTGAAGAAAAAGCTTCCAAAGGATAACGAATTGCCCGACAGTACATACGCAGCAAAGAAGGTCGTATGCCCTCTAGGATTGGAGGTGCAGAAGATACATGCATGCCCTACTGACTGCATCCTCTACCGCAGTGCGTACAAGGATCTGAACGCATGCCCGGTATGCGGTGCATTACGGTATAAGATCAGACGAGATGACCCTAGTGATGTTGACGGCGAGCCCCCCAGGAAGAGGGTTCCTGCGAAGGTGATGTGGTATGCTCCTATAATACCACGCTTGAAACGTCTATTCAGAAACGGAGAGCATGCCAAGTTGATGCGATGGCACAGTGAGGACCGTAAGAAAGACGGGAAGTTGAGAGCACCCGCTGACGGGTCGCAGTGGAGAAAAATCGAGAGAAAGTACCGGGATGAGTTTGCAAGTGACCCAACGAACGTATGGTTTGCTTTAAGCGCGGATGGCATTAATCCTTTCGGGGAGCAGAGCAGCAATCACAGCACCTGGCCCGTGACTCTATGTATGTATAACCTTCCTCCTTGGATGTGCATGAAGCGGAAGTTCATTATGATGCCAGTTCTCATCCAAGGCCCTAAGTAACCCGGCAACGACATTGATGTGTACCTAAGGCCATTAGTTGAAGAACTTTTACAGCTGTGGAATGGAACCGGTGTACGTACGTGGGATGAGAACAAACAGGAGGAATTTGACCTAAAGGCGTTGCTGTTCGTGACCATCAATGATTGGCCCGCTCTCAGTAACCTTTCAGGACAGACAAATAAGGGATACCACGCATGCACGCATTGTTTACTTGACACCGATAGTATATACCTGGGAAGCTGCAGGAAGAATGTGTACCTAGGCCATCGTCGATTTCTTCCGACCAACCATCAATGTCGAAAGAAAGGCAAGCATTTCAAAGGCGAGGCAGATCACCGGAAGAAGCCCGCCATGCGTACCGGTGATCACGTACTTGCTATGGTCAATGATTTACATGTAATCTTTGGAAAGGGTCCCGGCGGACTAGCTGTTCTGAATGACGCTGAGAATCACGCACCCATGTGGAAGAAGAAATCTATATTTTGGGACCTACCCTACTGGAAATACCTAGAGGTCCGCTCTTCAATCAACGTGATGCACGTGACGAAGAACCTTTGCGTGAACCTACTAGGCTTCTTGGGCGTGTATGGGAAGACAAAAGATACACCTGAGGCACGGGAGGACCTGCAACGCTTGCACGAAAAATACGGCATGCCTCCAAAGCAGTACGAAGGTCCTGCCAGCTACGCTCTTACGAAAGAAGATAAAGAAATCTTCTTTGAATGCCTTCTCAGTATGAAGGTCCCGACTGGCTTCTCGTCGAATATAAAGGGAATAATAAATATGCCAGAGAAAAAGTTCCAGAACCTAAAGTCTCATGACTGCCACGTGATTATGACGCAACTGCTTCTGGTTGCATTGAGGGGGCTTCTACCAGAAAATGTCTGATTATCCATTGTGAAGCTATGTGCATTCCTCAATGCAATATCTCAGAAGGTGATCGATCCAGAAATCGTACCAACGCTAAGGAGTGATGTGGCGCAATGTCTTGTTAGTTTTGAGCTGGTGTTCCCACCATCCTTCTTCAATATCATGACGCACGTCCTAGTTCATCTAGTCGACGAGATTGTCATTCTGGGGCCCGTATTTCTACACAATATGTTCCCCTTTGAGAGGTTCATGGGAGTCCTAAAGAAATATGTCCGTAACCGCGCTAGGCCAGAAGGAAGCATCTCCATGGGCCAACAAACAGAGGATGTCATTGGGTTTTGTGTTGACTTCATTCCTGGCCTTAAGAAGATAGGTCTCCCTAAATCGCGGTATGAGGGGAGACTGACTGGAAACTTGGAAGGGACTCAATAATATGCAGGGACGGATATTCTTGGTCTCAAGCACACTACATAGTTCTACAGAACTCTACCTTGGTGACCCCGTATGTCGATGAACACAAGAATAGTCTGCACTCCAAACACCCGGAGCAGTGCGACGACTGGATTACATGTGAACACATCAGGACTTTCAGCAGTTGGTTGGAAACTCGTCTCAGAGGTGACAGCACTGTTTGTGATGAGCTGTACTTGTTGTCCAGGGGACCATCTTCGACTGTAATGATTTGGAAAGGATACGAGATAAATGGGAATACATTTTACACGATCGACCAAGATCAAAAGAGCACCAACCAAAACAGCGGTGTCCGCTTTGATGCAGCCACCGAGAGGGGAAACGACACATATTATGGTTACATAGTGGACATATGGGAACTTGACTACGGAGTAGATTTTAAGGTCCCCTTGTTTAAATGCAACTGGGTCAATCTGTCAGGAGGCGGGGTACATGTAGAACCACAGTACGGAATGACAACAGTGGATCTGAAAAATATTGGGTACACTGACGAACCGTTCGTCCTGGCCAATGATGTGGCACAGGTTATCTATGTGAAGGACATGTCTACCAGACCGAGAAAAAGAAAAGATAAGGAAGCAAATACATCATACGATGAGCCAAAGCGCCACATAGTTCTTTCAGGAAAAAGGGACATCGTGGGAGTGGAGGGCAAGACAGACATGTCTGAAGATTATGAAAAGTTTCATGAAATTCCTCCCTTCAAAGTCAAGGCTGACCCCAGCATCCAGATAAACGATGAAGATTATCCATGGTTACGGCGCAATAAGCAAATGACACAAGCGAAGAAAAAGTGAAGACTTTCTCCCGCAACTATTATGATGATACCATGCCAACTTTGTAACAGACAAGTATGATACCATTGTCTGTTTTGTACATGCACATGCTATGTGGGTGAAATTATGATACCATGCCAACTTTCAACTTTTTCAGAGTTCATTTGAAATGCTTTATTATGAATTTAGGTTGAATTTTCTCTATAGGGGCATCTATGTTCATTTTTTTAGTAAAGTTAATCACAAACTTGTGATTCACACAAATTTCAAAGAATTCAAATTTTAATTATTCAAACTAGTCATCAACCCGTGCATCTGCACGGGCTAGTATTTTTCAAACACCATATATGTAAATATAAATGTTGGTGCGAATTAGAAATGTTGGATAATAACATGAATAAGTTGTTATGGATTAATCGGCTTTCAAGCTCTTGTCCGTACCAAAACAAATCTTAAAGAATTTCTTTTTGTGATTAATGTGCCTGAATGTTTATAGTACTTTTTATCCCTAATACATGTATGTATATCACATACATAATCCTTGGTTTAGATGAGATCATTTTGGTGCATGACATACAGATCATTTTGTTACTGTAGAAATTTGTGAGTATTAAAAGATATTATGTGGGTGCACAATAATAATAATCAACACCGAGTTGATTTAGCATCTCGACTAAACTTGCTGGAAACAACTATCTTTTTCTTACAAACACATGACACCACTACCTTGCACCTGGCGATATCGGATGCAGCTAAGGTCCGACAGGCTAGAGGAGTAGCTCGGCGAGCCGCTCCATCCAATGTTATTTATGTTTGCCATGCAAGACGCACTCATTCACATCTGATCTTGACAATTAATTAGCAAGGATGATTGGTTCTCCCCAGTAGTACTGCATGTTCCCTTGTTCAGATTGTTTACCACGAGTAGTAAGCAAAGCAGTACAAATTGTAACTGGATTTAAATTTGAAAAAAGAATTATGGAGGTGCAAAACATATCTGAATTTTCTTTGATCGCACAGAAATCCTTTATTTTCCAATAAAATGGAAAAAAAATAATGTTTGTAATGTTGTCTCTTACATTTCCTTTTACGTAGGACACCCGTAGTGGTACAAAGTATATATGGGAAGCATGATGTGATGGATTACTCATTATTAGGGACACCGGTCCGCTGCCCATGTGCTTTATCTGCAGAAACAAAATGTCGTCAACAAAAAGTAACTAATAAATTAACTGGCCCAACGTGTCCAACTCAAGAAATCAAAACTATAATCTGATTTTGTTGTTGAAAATAACATCTAACTTAATTCAATCCGACTTTCTAGGCACTTCATCTCGTAGATTATACAATTAGTCTTGACTCGATGCAAGTCTTTCCTTGCCGCACGCAGCTGGTGTCATCTAGCGGCCAATTTCAACCAGCTCCATGCACCACCGGCCATAGGTGTAGGTAGGAGAGCAGGTTCCAAGCAGAGAAGGAGGCATCGACCATATGAAGCAGTCCATCAAGATGTTAATGGGAAGAATATTTCATTGATGGATGCTTATTTTTTATTTCATGGACAATCGACGGGGTCGTTGTTGTTTTTTTACCTTTTATATCGTTGGAGTTTTCAACTTGGGAGTTTCTTCTTAATTTATGGAAACAGGCGAAGGCCTTCCTTGTTTCTTTTTACGTGAGGATTTCCTTCTTTTTTGTTACGTGAGACTTTTTTTTTGTTTCAGTAACGTTGGTGAACGTGTGAGATGCATTTGTACTCAAATTTCCTTCTATCCTTATGTTAAATTTTACGTGAAACAATCAAACAGATTAACAAATTTTGATTTTTTATATGGATATTAATTAATTTTGATGAGGTCGATTAATTAGATGTCAAGAAATTTTTAACGGGGCCTTTCCTTCTTAATTTGTGTGTACCTTGTATTTTACGTGAGTGTTTCCATTTATTTTTATTCTGTATGACAGGCTTTCCATGTTTGTTTTTTTCACGATTGTTGGACTTGGATGATGTGTCAGATGTGTTTTCCTATAGGAATTGTTTTCTTACGTAAGGTTTAATATAATGTGTGTGGTTCAAAAAAAAACCTGGCGATTTTCCTTTTTTTTTGACGGACTGGCGATTTCCTTCTTAATTTGTGGGAGCAAAACCTGGCGATTTCCTTTTTTTACGGACCGGCAATTTCCTTCTTAATTTGTGGGAACGGATGAGACTTATGCCCTGTTTGTTTAAAAAGTCATAGGACTTTTTTTAGTCCCAACTAAAAAGTCTCTAGTCCCTACCCGTTTGTTTCCAGGAACTAAATATGGACTAGAGGATAATAAATGACGTGCTAAAAGACCATGCTGCCCCTAATAATTAACTAGTACAGACTACATATACATAAATGATAAAAACTGAAAAAACCACTTGTTCATCGCCGAGAGAAGTCCCAGTTCGGCTCCTGAATGCACTCCGCCGCATTGCAATCTGCCGCTAATAATTAACTAGTACAGATTACATAAATAATAACAATAGAAGTCAGTTCGGCTCCTGAAAAACCACTTGTTCATCGCATATAGAAGTCCCAGGGCCAACAACACTAGAAGAGAACACTTGTTCATGCCAACAATTGTTCATAAGAACCAAAATAAGCTTGTTTGTAACAACCAAAACAACACTAGAAGAGAACACTTGTTCGTGCCAACAATTGTTCATAAAAACCGAAATAAGTGAGATTACATGAGCGAAGAACACTTGTCCATAAGAACCGAAATAATATATTATTGCTGTTTCAAGCTTCACAACCCATCAGCGACCCAATTTCTAAATTGATTCATAGCAGCACTATCCATCTCATTGGTTGAATCATTTGTTGGAGTGGTCGTTGGCACAGGCAATGGTATATAATTTTCATCTTGATCACACTTGTCGAAATCTATATCAGCTAGTTGACTTTCTCTAATAAAATTGTGCAGTGCAATGCAAGCCACAATGATTTTGCTTTGTTTCTGTTGTGGATAACTTGGTAAGTGAAACAAAATCCTCCACTTGTTCTTCAAGACTCCAAAACACCTCTCGATGACATTTCTAAGTGAAGAATGGCTGAAATTGAAGTGTTCCTTTTTTCCTCTAGGCATTGTGCCATCACAGTACTCCTGGAAATGATAGGTTAACCCCTTGTATGGTGCAAGATAACCAGGTCTATTTGGGTATCCTGAGTCCACAAGATAGAACTTTTTAGGTGGAGGTTTTGGAAACTTGTCACCAAATCTGGATCGGGCATCATTGAAGACCCTCATGTCATGCACCGATCCTGGCCAACCGGCTAGGACAAATGTGAATCTCATATTAAAGTCACACACACACATCACATTCTGACTCTTCTCCTTATGTCTATTCCTATGCTGGACAGCAGTGGCAACTGGTACCACAACTTGTATGTGTGTCCCATCTATTGCTCCAATGCAATTGTCCATAAATGGTGCATACTTTCTAGATCTTAGTTTTGAATGCACAGTTTTGAATTGAGGATCTATTGGCTTGATGATGTCTTTTGCGAGCTTGATCAGGCAGGCCAAAACCTTATCAAACTTCCTTACAATTGTGTCCAATGACCTAACAAAGCTGTTTTCTGCTTGTCTTAGAGATTGAGGGGAACCAACTATCCACAGAAACAGGCCTAGAGACTCAACTGATGACAGTTTTTTGGTGGACTTCAAACCATAGGAATCAACAAGCACACTATGCAATTTCTCAAAGACTGGTCTATGCATTCTAAACATGTTGTAACAGGAAGTTTTGTTGCCTAGTGTTGTCATAACCCAATCATGCCCAGACTGTATTGGTACTCTTCTAGGTCCTTTGTTACAGTAAGAGTCCAAGTGGTACATACCAACCATGCAGGCCATCTGCAGCATTCTTCTCTTTCTGTTTTGGTGCATCAACAACATCAGTGCTTCATCATCACTACTGCTCCCATCAGCACTGCTGCCATCATCAGCACTGCTGCCATTGTCCTGAAACATGCAAACATTAGTACAAATTGTTCATCATGCACCACGTCTTCAACTAGCAAACATTAGTACACCCAAACATTATGAAACACAGTAACATGCAATGATCATTTAGCAAGGTCGCACACTACAGGTCCATTACATAGTTATATTGGGAAATAGAACACTAGTACAGAAGAACACTAGGACAACTTCTTCATCATGCACCACCTCTTCAACCAAGTCAGTCTAGCATCATCACTTGTAATGTTCTCAAATATGACTCTGTTTGCCTCATCTGCAAACAGTTGAGTTGCCATGAAGTAGTCGACACTTGTTTCTTCTGCACCACATTGAACCGCCAACTTTTGACAACGAGTAATGCTCTCCTTAGTGCTGTTTGATTTCTACTCTCTTGCCTTGTCCTTTGCTTCCTGCCTTTTGTTTGCATATTCAGTGATCATCTCAGAAGTGTTATCACTATTGATACTGTTGATCAGCCCTGTCATTAGTTTCACCATTGGGCTCTTGTGTTTCTTGCCTGGGCTTGTTGCTGACTGTTCAGTGCCGCTGCTTCCCCTCTTCCTGCTGGTGGTGCTCATTGGACTCTGCTCATGTCCATCATCGGCAACATCATATTCTTCTTCCTCTTCATCTACGGGCACATAAGCTGACGATCCATCAACTGCCACACCTTGGAATAGCTCTATAAGCATATCCAAATACTCAGGATTGCCAGCCTTGAATTTTCTGACATCTGGTCTTTCCTACAGCATTAGTTAGGTAATTAGGAAAAGGCTAACTAATGTAATCAACTGTGAGCAATTCAACTATAATTTGCTGAATGATGTACCTTAATTTTTTTTTGTCCACCACTCACTTGATGCGGCTATAGCCCCGTCTCCAGTTCGGCCACAACCAGTTTGCTGCCCCAACCACGCCCAAGCGCTATAGAAGCTCTTGAGTTTAGTTAAACAATTTTTGAATTGCTTGGTAGTATGGAGGAGGCCGGCGCGTTCATAAAATTTTGTCTTCATATTATTGTAGGCTCTAGTTGTCCAAGCACCATTCACACAGTGCCCATCCCTAGCTTCCTCACAGGCAATGTTACAAAATATAGTAATATTCTCGTCTGTCCAATCAGCCTTGGCAATGTTTTTCTAAACAAAAAATAACAAATACACAATTCAAACAAATTGGGTGGTGAATTCCGTATACAAATATATTCGGTGGTGAATTCCATATACAAATTTAACTATATCTATTTACAGCAACAGAACACATGTACATGAATTTGCACAATTCAGTTACAAAAAGTCTTCTACACCCAGTTACAAAAAGAAGATGAATCTGACAACAATTTCTACAGTATTCTACACCCAGTTACAAAAAGAAGATGAAATGTGGTGTACTCAGTTACAAATAAATGTAGGTGCTCAAGTCCTTGAAATCTTTCTGCTGGTTAGCTAGTGCCTTTGTTTCTTTATTTCAGTGCTTTCTTCAAATTCTTGTTATATTGGAGAAAAACCCCAACTATCTAGTTTACAGCAACAGAACATATGTACATGAATTTGCACAACTCAGAAATTTACTGCAACTTTGCATACCAATAATTTGGGGTAGTTCTTGTCATTCGTAGCATCAATATGGAACTTTGCATACCAATAATTTACTGCACTTTTGTTCATACAAATGGGCACTCGAGCACAGCATCATAAGGATGGCACCAAAATGTTGATCTACTAATTATAAGGCTGATAAGGATGGCACCAAAATGTTGCATAACTGGCATGAAAATCTTTTACTAGCAAGAACACATGGACATGAATGTGCAGAACTCAGAAATTTACCTCTCCAAAAACACAGTTGTCGTCTCCATCTTCAAATCCTTCACTGTTGTCTACATCTTCTGAAGGCACGGCAGATGACGACGCACGTTGCCGGCTTGCAACTTGAGAGATTGAGAATCCCCGTCCTGCGACGCCTATGCTGCCGGCCGATGAGACCCCATGGGCTCGACCTACACCGTGTGCAGTGCCCTGGGGCACGGACCTCCCACGCCCTCTGACGCCTCCGTCACCAACAGCTGAGCCCGGGGCGACGAACGGCCGCATGTGAGAGCCCGATCCACCTCCAATGTTCATAGACCGGGCGCGGCCTCCTCCGCCCTGGGACACGGACCTCCCATGACCAAGTCCAATCGGAGGAAGACCATGACCGGCCGACTCGCCACGGAGGAGTTGCTGGTACGAGCCCAAGTCGGGGTAGTCGTCGACGTTGCTGTTCAGATCGAAGAAGCCCATGCCCCTCCCCAAATTTCCGCCCGCGGATGAGCCCTGTGAAGCCTGGTGATGGGAGGGGACCTGAGAGAAGTAGTGAAGACCATCGTCTTCATCACCGTCCATGGCGGCGGCGGCTCCGGGCAATGGAGGCGGGGCACGGGCCGGAGATGGAGGTGTGGTGCGGGGGCGGGGAGCGGC
>LT934114.1:758970555-758980851 GCA_900231445.1 Triticum turgidum subsp. durum
GGGACGGGCCGGAGATGGAGGTGCGGTGCGGGGGCGGGGAGCGGCGGCGACTGGAGGTGCGGTGCGAAGGCGGGGAGGGGCGGCGACTGCTGTGCGGGACGGGGCAGGGAGCGGGAGCGGATAAGGTGAGGCTCGGTGGGGGGCAGGGCAGGAAAAAGTCTCAAAAAGACTCTCTTAGAGGGACTTCTTCTTTTTAGTCCCAAAGGCCTAGTTTAGTCCCTAAAAGTCCCTCCCATTTGGTAAAAAAGTCTCTAAGAGGGACTTTTTCTAGTCCCTACACAAAAAAGTCCATGTAAACAAACACCCCCTTACCTTTTTTACGTCAGATTTCCTTTTATTTCTTAAAAATCGTAGCATAGATGGACTCTTTGTTTTTTAGTGTGTACGTATCCCCTGCTCTTTTGAGCGTGTAGATATCTGCTAGGGCGCTCGTTATTGGCTCTTTTTTTAACTTATATCACGTTGGACTTAACCCACCATTATGAAGATCCAATGGCTTAAGTTTGTTTCTAAATCAAATCAACGGCTAAATATTGTTACCTCCCAGGATTAACGTGGGAGCTCTAATGGTGCCTCCAATTAGTAAATATAAGATTTGAAAACTAATGGCACTAACAAAAAAGTTTATAATTTTTCTAAAACTAATGGCACTAACAGAAAGTTTATAATTTTGCTGACCTAAAAGCAAAAAGAATTAAAAAATAAAGCAAAAAACAAAAGAAAATAAATAATGCAAAAACACAAAACAAAAAACTGGAAACAAAATAAAAATAGCAACAATAAGTATTTTGTTGTAAGTAGAAACAAAATAAAATAAATAAAGCAACAAAGAAAACAAAAAAACAAAAAAGTGTTTTCAAATTTGAAAACTAATGGCACTAATAGAAAGTTTATAATTTTTCTAAAACTAAAAGAAAAAATAATTAAAAAATAAAGCAAAAAAAAGAAAATAAATAATGCAAAAAACGAAACAAAAAAACTGGAAAAAATAAAAAAAACTACCACCTATTGGGCCACCACGGCCTGAATACGACTAGAAACCCAACCTGGGCCAGGATTCAGGCCCGCAGAAGGCCCAATAGGCCCACAGGCAGCACAGTGTGAGATTAGGCCCGTAAGCCTGCACTTGAGAGGAGCTCGAGAGGGTAGCCGCGGTGGGGATTATAAACCACTCCGAGCCCCTCTCAACTAGCGAGGTGGGACTAAACTTTTGGTCGCGGGCAGTGTTGGAAATATGCCCTAGAGGCAATAATAAAAGCATTATTATTATATTTCTTTGTTCATGATAATTGTCTTTATTCATGCTATAATTGTGTTATCCGGAAATCGTAATACATGTGTGAATAACAGACACCAACATGTCCCTAGTAAGCCTCTAGTTGACTAGCTCGTTGATCAATAGATAGTCATGGTTTCCTGGCTATGGACATTGGATGTCATTGATAACGGGATCACATCATTAGGATAATGATGTCATGGACAAGACCCAATCCTAAACATAGCACAAGATCGTATAGTTCGTTTGCTAGAGTTTTTGCAATGTCAAAGTATCTCTTCCTTCGACCATGAGATCGTATAACTCCTGGATGCCGTAGGAGTGCTTTGGGTGTATCAAACGTCACAACGTAACTAGGTGACTATAAAGGTGCACTACAGGTATCTCCGAAAGTATCTATTGTTTTATATGGATCAAGACTGGGATTTGTCACTCCGTATGACGGAGAGATATCACTGGGCCCACTCAGTAATGCATCATCATAATGAGCTCAAAGTGACCAAGTGTTTGGTCACGGGATCATGCATTACAGTACGAGTAAAGTGACTTGCCGGTAACAAGATTGAACGAGGTATTGGGATACCGACGATCGAATCTCGGGCAAGTAACATATCGATTGACAAAGGGAATTGCATACGGGGTTGATTAAATCCTCGACATCGTGGTTCATCCGATGAGATCATCGTGGAGCATGTGGGAGCCAACATGGGTATCCAGATCCCGCTGTTGGTTATTGACCGGAGAGCGATCTCGGTCATGTCTACATGTCTCCCGAACCCGTAGGGTCTACACACTTAAGGTTCAGTTACGCTAGGGTTGTAGGGATATGTATATGCAGTAACCCGAATGTTGTTCGGAGTCCCGGATGAGATCCCGGACGTCACGAGGAGTTCCGGAATGGTCCGGAGGTAAAGATTTATATATGGGAAGTCCTGTTTCGGGCATCGGGACAAGTTTCGGGGTTATCGGTATTGTACCGGGACCACCGGAGGGGTCCCGGGGGCCCACCGGGTGGGGCCAGCCATCCCCGGGGGCCACATGGGCTGTAGGGGGTGCGCCTTGGCCTGCTTGGGCCAAGGGCACCAGCCCCACATAGGCCCATGCGCCTAGGGTTTAAGGGGGAAAGAGTCCTAGGAGGGTAAGGCACCTCCTAGGTGCCTTGGGGGGGAGGGAAACCCCCCTTGGCCGCCGCACCCCCTAGGAGATTGGATCTCCTAGGGCCGGCCACCCCCCCTTGGCACCCCTATATATAGTGGGGGAGAGGAGGGACTTCATACCTTGAGTCCTTGGCCTTTGGTTGCCTCCTTCTCCCTCCCCAACACCTCCTCCACCTCCTTATTGCTTAGCGAAGCTCTGCCGGAGTACTGCAGCTCCATCAACACCACGCCGTCGTGCTGCTGTTGGTGCCATCTCCCTCAACCTCTCCTCCCTCCCTTGCTGGATCAAGAAGGAGGAGACGTGGCTGTTTCCGTACGTGTGTTGAACGCGGAGGTGCCGTCCGTTCGGTGCTAGGATCTCCGGTGATTTGGATCACGTCGTGTTCGACTACATCATCCCCGTTCTTTGAACGCTTCCGCTCGCGATCTACAAGGTATGTAGATGCATCTATTCACTCGTTGCTAGATGAACTCCTAGATGATCTTGGTGAAACGAGTAGGAAAATTTTTATTTTCTGCAACGTTACCCAACAGTGGCATCATGAGCTAGGTCTATGCGTAGTTCTTCTTGCACGAGTAGAACACAATTGGTTGTGGGCGTATATTTGTCAACTTTCTTGCCGCTACTAGTCTTATCTTGCTTCAGCGGTATTGTGGGATGAAGCGGCCCGGACCAACCTTACACGTACGCTTACGTGAGACCGGTTCCACCGACTAACATGCACAAGTTGCATAAGGTGGCTGGCGGGTGTCTGTCTCTCCCACTTTAGTTGAAGCGGATTCGATGAAAAGGGTCCTTATGAAGGGTAAATAGAAGTTGACAAATCACGTTGTGGTTTCACGTAGGTAAGAAAACGTTCTTGCTAGAACCCTACTTCAGCCACGTAAAACTTGCAAACAACAATTAGAGGACGTCTAACTTGTTTTTGCAGCAAGTGCTTTGTGATATGATATGGCCAAAGTTGTGATGAATGATGAATGATCTATATGTCATGTATGAGATGTTCATGCTATTGTAATAGGAATCACGACTTGCATGTCGATGAGTATGACAACCGGCAGGAGCCATAGGAGTTGTCTTTATTTTTTGTATGACCTGCGTGTCATTAAAGAACGCCATGTAAACTACTTTACTTTATTACTAAACGCGTTAGTCATAGAAGTAGAAGTAGTCGTTGGCGTGACAACTTCATGAAGACACGATGATGGAGATCATGATGATGGAGATCATGGTGCCATGCCGGTGACAAGATGATCATGGAGCCCCGAAGATGAAGATCAAAGGAGCTATATGATATTGGCCATATCATGTCACTACTTATATAATTGCATGTGATGTTTATTATGTTTTATGCATCTTGTTTACTTAGAACGACGGTAGTAAATAAGATGATCCCTTACAAAATTTCAAGAAGTGTTCTCCCCTAACTGTGCACCGTTGCTACAGTTCGTCGTTTCGAAGCACCACGTGATGATCGGGTGTGATAGATTCTTACGTTCACATACAACGGGTGTAAGACAGTTTTACACAGCGAAAACACTTAGGGTTAACTTGACGAGCCTAGCATGTACATACATGGCCTCGGAACACGGAGACCGAAAGGTCGAACACGAGTCGTATGGAAGATACGATCTACATGAGAATGTTCACCGACGATGACTAGTCCGTCTCACGTGATGATCGGACACGGCCTAGTCGACTCGGATCGTGTAACACTTAGATGACCAAAGGGATGTCAAATCTCAGTGGGAGTTCATTATAATTTGATTAGATGAACTTAATTATCATGAACTTAGTCTAAAATTTTACAATATGTCTTGTAGATCAAATGGCCAACGTAGTCCTCAACTTCAACGCGTTCCTAGAGAAAACCAAGCTGAAAGACGATGGCAGCAACTATACGGACTGGGTCCGGAACCTGAGGATCATCCTCATAGCTGCCAAGAAAGATTATGTCCTACAAGCACCGCTAGGTGATGCACCTGTTCTCCCTGCAGAACAAGACGTTATGAACGCTTGGCAGGCACGTTCTGATGACTACTCCCTCGTTCAGTGCGGCATGCTTTACAGCCTAGAGCCGGGGCTCCAAAAGCGTTTTGAGAGACATGGAGCATATGAGATGTTCGAAGAGCTGAAAATGGTTTTCCAAGCTCATGCCCGGGTCGAGAGATATGAAGTCTCCGACAAATTCTTCAGCTGTAAGATGGAGGAAAACAGTTCTGTCAGTGAGCACATACTCACTATGTCTGGGTTGCATAACCGCTTGACTCAGCTGGGAGTTAATCTCCCGGATGATGCGGTCATTGACAGAATCCTCCAGTCGCTTCCACCGAGCTACAAGAGCTTTGTGATGAACTTCAATATGCAGGGGATGGAAAAGACCATTCCTGAAGTATTTGCTATGCTGAAATCAGCAGAGGTAGAAGTCAGAAAGGAACATCAAGTGTTGATGGTCAATAAAACCACTAAGTTCAAGAAGGGCAAGGGTAAAAAGAACTTCAAGAAAGAAGGCAAGGTAGTTGCCACGCCCAGCAAGCAAGCTGCCGGGAAGAAGCCAAAGAATGGACCCAAGCCCGAGACTGAGTGTTTTTATTGCAAGGAAAGTGGTCACTGGAAGCGGAATTGCCCCAAATACTTAGCGGACAAGAAGGCCGGCAAAACCAAAGGTATATTTGATATACATGTAATTGATGTGTACCTTACCAGTAATCGTAGTAACTCCTGGGTATTTGATACCGGTGCCGTTGCTCATATTTGTAACACACAACAGGAGCTGCGGAATAAACGGAGACTGGCAAAGGACGAGGTGACGATGCGCGTCAGGAATGGTTCCAAGGTCGATGTGATCGCCGTCGGCACGCTACCTCTACATTTACCTACGGGATTAGTTTTGAACCTCAATAATTGTTATTTTGTGCCAAGTTTGAGCATGAACATTGTATCAGGATCTCGTTTAATTCGAGATGGCTACTCATTTAAATCCGAGAATAATGGTTGTTCTATTTATATGAGAGATATGTTTTATGGTCATGCTCCGATGGTGAAAGGTTTATTCTTTATGAATCTCGAGCATAATGCTACACATATTCATAGTGTAAGTACCAAAAGATGTAAGATTGATAGTGATAGTCCCACATACTTGTGGCACTGCCGCCTCGGTCACATAGGTGTCAAACGCATGAAGAAGCTCCATGCTGATGGACTTTTAGAGTCTCTTGATTACGAATCATTTGACACATGCGAACCATGCCTCATGGGTAAAATGACCAAGACTCCATTCTCAGGAACAATGGAGAGAGCAACCAACTTATTGGAAATCATACATACTGATGTGTGCGGTCCAATGAGTGTTGAGGCTCGCGGTGGCTATCGTTATGTTCTCACCCTCACTGATGACTTGAGTAGATATGGGTATGTCTACTTAATGAAACACAAGTCTGAGACCTTTGAAAAGTTCAAGGAATTTCAGAGTGAAGTTGAGAATCAACGTGACAGGAAAATCAAGTTTCTACGATCAGATCGTGGAGGAGAATACTTGAGTCACGAGTTTGGTATACACTTAAGAAAATGTGGAATAGTTTCACAACTCACGCCGCCTGGAACACCTCAGCGTAATGGTGTGTCCGAACGTCGTAATCGCACTCTATTAGATATGGTGCGATCTATGATGTCTCTTGCCGATTTACCACTATCTTTTTGGGGCTATGCTTTAGAGACTGCCGCATTCACTTTAAATAGGGCCCCGTCGAAATCCGTTGAGACGACACCGTATGAATTATGGTTTGGGAAGAAACCTAAGCTGTCATTTCTAAAAGTTTGGGGATGCGATGCTTATGTCAGGAAACTTCAACCTGAAAAGCTCGAACCCAAATCGGAAAAATGCGTCTTCATAGGATACCCTAAAGAAACTGTTGGGTACACCTTCTACCTCAGATCCGAAGGCAAGATCTTTGTTGCCAAGAATGGGTCCTTTCTGGAGAAAGAGTTTCTCTCGAAAGAAGTAAGTGGGAGGAAAGTAGAGCTTGATGAAGTATTACCTCTTGAACCGGAAAATGGCGCAACTCAAGAAAATGTTCCTGAGGTGCCTGCACCGACTAGAGAGGAAGTTAATGATGATGATCAAGATACTTCTGATCAAGCTCCTGCTGAAATTCGAAGGTCCACGAGGACACGTTCCGCACCAGAATGGTACGGCAACCCTGTCTTGGAAATCATGTTGTTAGACAACGGTGAACCTTCGAACTATGAAGAAGCGATGGCGGGTCCGGATTCCGACAAATGGCTAGAAGCCATGAAATCCGAGATAGGATCCATGTATGAAAACGAAGTATGGACTTTGACTGACTTGCCCGTAGAACGGCGAGCCATAGAAAATAAATGGATCTTTAAGAAGAAGACAGACGCGGATGGTAATGTGACCATCTATAAAGCTCGGCTTGTCGCTAAGGGTTATCGACAAGTTCAAGGGGTTGACTACGATGAGACTTTCTCACCGGTAGCGAAGCTGAAGTCCGTCCGAATCATGTTAGCAATTGCCGCATTTTATGATTATGAAATTTGGCAAATGGACATCAAAACGGCATTCCTTAATGGTTTCCTTAAGGAAGAATTGTATATGATGCAGCCGGAAGGTTTTGTCGATCCTAAAAATGCTGACAAGGTGTGCAAGCTCCAACGCTCGATTTATGGGCTGGTGCAAGCATCTCGGAGTTGGAACATTCGTTTTGATGAGATGATCAAAGCGTTTGGGTTTACACAGACTTATGGAGAAGCCTGTGTTTACAAGAAAGTGAGTGGGATCTCTATAGCATTTCTCATACTATATGTAGATGACATACTTTTGATGGGAAATGATATAGAACTTTTGGACAGCATTAAGGCCTACTTGAATAAGAGTTTTTCAATGAAGGACCTTGGAGAAGCTGCTTATATATTAGGCATCAAGATCTATAGGGATAGATCAAGACGCCTCATAGGTCTTTCACAAAGCACATATCTTGATAAGATTTTGAAGAAGTTCAAAATGGATCAGTCCAAGAAAGGGTTCTTGCCTGTTTTGCAAGGTGTGAAATTGAGCTCAGCTCAATGTCCGACCACGGCAGCAGAGATAGAAGAGATGAGTGTCATCCCCTATGCCTCAGCCATAGGTTCTATTATGTATGCCATGCTGTGTACCAGACCTGATGTAAACCTTGCCGTAAGTTTGGTAGGAAGGTACCAAAGTAATCCCGGCAAGGAACACTGGACAGCGGTCAAGAATATCCTGAAGTACCTGAAAAGGACTAAGGAAATGTTTCTCGTTTATGGAGGTGACGAAGAGCTCGTCGTAAAAGGTTACGTCGACGCTAGTTTCGACACAGATCTGGATGACTCTAAGTCACAAACCGGATACGTGTATATTTTGAATGGTGGGGCAGTAAGCTGGTGCAGTTGCAAGCAGAGCGTCGTGGCGGGATCTACATGTGAAGCGGAGTACATGGCAGCCTCGGAGGCAGCACATGAAGCAATATGGGTGAAGGAGTTCATCACCGACCTAGGAGTCATACCCAATGCATCGGGGCCGATCAAGCTCTTCTGTGACAACACTGGAGCTATTGCACTTGCCAAGGAGCCCAGGTTTCACAAGAAGACAAGGCACATCAAGCGTCGCTTTAACTCCATCCGTGAAAATGTTCAAGATGGAGACATAGAGATTTGTAAAGTACATATGGACCTGAATGTAGCAGATCCGTTGACTAAACCTCTCCCAAGAGCAAAACATGATCAACACCAGAATTCCATGGGTGTTCGATTCATCACAATGTAACTAGATTATTGACTCTAGTGCAAGTGGGAGACTGTTGGAAATATGCCCTAGAGGCAATAATAAAAGCATTATTATTATATTTCTTTGTTCATGATAATTGTCTTTATTCATGCTATAATTGTGTTATCCGGAAATCGTAATACATGTGTGAATAACAGACACCAACATGTCCCTAGTAAGCCTCTAGTTGACTAGCTCGTTGATCAATAGATAGTCATGGTTTCCTGGCTATGGACATTGGATGTCATTGATAACGGGATCACATCATTAGGATAATGATGTGATGGACAAGACCCAATCCTAAACATAGCACAAGATCGTATAGTTCGTTTGCTAGAGTTTTTGCAATGTCAAAGTATCTCTTCCTTCGACCATGAGATCGTATAACTCCTGGATGCCGTAGGAGTGCTTTGGGTGTATCAAACGTCACAACGTAACTGGGTGACTATAAAGGTGCACTACAGGTATCTCCGAAAGTATCTATTGTTTTATATGGATCAAGACTGGGATTTGTCACTCTGTATGACGGAGAGATATCACTGGGCCCACTCAGTAATGCATCATCATAATGAGCTCAAAGTGACCAAGTGTTTGGTCACGGGATCATGCATTATGGTACGAGTAAAGTGACTTGCCGGTAACAAGATTGAACGAGGTATTGGGATACCGACGATCGAATCTCGGGCAAGTAACATATCGATTGACAAAGGGAATTGCATACGGGGTTGATTAAATCCTCGACATCGTGGTTCATCCGATGAGATCATCGTGGAGCATGTGGGAGCCAACATGGGTATCCAGATCCCGCTGTTGGTTATTGACCGGAGAGCGATCTCGGTCATGTCTACATGTCTCCCGAACCCGTAGGGTCTACACACTTAAGGTTCAGTTACGCTAGGGTTGTAGGGATATGTATATGCAGTAACCCGAATGTTGTTCGGAGTCCCGGATGAGATCCCGGACGTCACGAGGAGTTCCGGAATGGTCCGGAGGTAAAGATTTATATATGGGAAGTCCTGTTTCGGGCATCGGGACAAGTTTCGGGGTTATCGGTATTGTACCGGGACCACCGGAGGGGTCCCGGGGGCCCACCGGGTGGGGCCAGCCATCCCCGGGGGCCACATGGGCTGTAGGGGGTGCGCCTTGGCCTGCTTGGGCCAAGGGCACCAGCCCCACATAGGCCCATGCGCCTAGGGTTTAAGGGGGAAAGAGTCCTAGGAGGGTAAGGCACCTCCTAGGTGCCTTGGGGGGGAGGGAAACCCCCCTTGGCCGCCGCACCCCCTAGGAGATTGGATCTCCTAGGGCCGGCCACCCCCCCTTGGCACCCCTATATATAGTGGGGGAGAGGAGGGACTTCATACCTTGAGTCCTTGGCCTTTGGTTGCCTCCTTCTCCCTCCCCAACACCTCCTCCACCTCCTTATTGCTTAGCGAAGCTCTGCCGGAGTACTGCAGCTCCATCAACACCACGCCGTCGTGCTGCTGCTGGTGCCATCTCCCTCAACCTCTCCTCCCTCCCTTGCTGGATCAAGAAGGAGGAGACGTGGCTGTTTCCGTACGTGTGTTGAACGCGGAGGTGCCGTCCGTTCGGTGCTAGGATCTCCGGTGATTTGGATCACGTCGTGTTCGACTACATCATCCCCGTTCTTTGAACGCTTCCGCTCGCGATCTACAAGGTATGTAGATGCATCTATTCACTCGTTGCTAGATGAACTCCTAGATGATCTTGGTGAAACGAGTAGGAAAATTTTTATTTTCTGCAACGTTACCCAACAGGCAGCGCAATGCCTTTGGTCCCGATTGGTGGCACCAACCGGGACTAAAGGAGGGCATTAGTCTCGGTTCGTGCCACCAACCGGTACCAATGCCCTCCTTTAGTCTCGGTTGGTGCCACCAACCGGGACCAAAGGCCGCCGCTTCCCACCCTTTGGGCTGCCGAAAACTAGCCTTTGGTCCCGGTTGGTGGCACCAACCAGGACTAAAAGGGGGCATTGGTCCCGGTTGGTGGCACCAACCAGGACTAAAGGGGGCATTGGTCCCGGTTGGTGCCACGAACC
>LT934114.1:758988038-759010587 GCA_900231445.1 Triticum turgidum subsp. durum
TATAAACAACACCAAAAAAAATTCTTCACATTTTGTAGTAAGCCTGGGGCCATGGCCCCTGCAGGCCTTAACTAAGCTCCGCCATGGCCCCTGCTGGCCTTAACTAAGCTCCGCTGCTAGCCCAGACATTTCTTCCATCATCCGTGTGGCTCCTGCCGCCGGTTCGGCTGGAAGAGTCGCATCTAGCACATACTCCTTAGCACTCATGAGAACTAACCTCAGGGTCCGCCTCCAATCCCCAAAGTTTCCCCCATTAGTAGGTAACTTCTCTCTCTCTCTCTCTCTCTCTCTCTCTCTCTCTAACATAGGGACTAAATTGAAAGTGGTGTTGTGAGCCATTAATCTACAACGATAAACACAAGATTCACTTAGACTAGTTTATAACTAACTGAACTAGTTTTAAACATTTTTAATTTAAAGTGCACTCTCACTCAAATCAACTTCTCTCATAATTGATAGTGAGTGATTCAAGACCCATAAATTAATTCAACGGCATTGACGTGTGCATTACCGATGATGAGAATTTTAATCGGTAGGTCAACTTGCCGGCACATCTCTATGTGACTCTTGTTCATCTTTCGATGGATGTGTTCTGATCTCAGGTACTATTCTGCCCGAACGTCAAGGCAACCAAGGGTGTGTTCTGATCTCAGGTACTATTCTGCCCGAACGTCAAGGCAACCAAGTGACCTTGTTGCAAGGTCTGGCCATCACCCGCCTTACACATCATTGATCGTTGCTTCTTTGGTTTGCCGGGTTCTCTGAATGATATCAATGTATTGCAGAGGTCACATCTTTTTGCTCAGCTTGCTAGTGAAGATGATCTGGCTTGCAACTACATCGTTAACGAACATGACTATACCATGGGGTATTATCTTTCCGACGGTATCTATCCTTCATGGTCAACATTTGCGAAGACCATCGGTAAGCCAAAAGGAAATAAGCAAGCTATTTTTCCCCAAGCACAAGAAACATGCCAAAAGGCCTTAATATTGAGAGGGTATTTGGTGAATTGCAAGCTCGGTTTGCCATTATTCAAGGTCCGCTCGCTTCTGGGATAAGAAATACCTCTAAATTATCATGAATGCGTGTAATTCTACACAACAAGATTATCGAGGATGAGAGGGATTTAAACTTATAGTTTTGTTTGACAACATTGGTAGCCATGTCAAGCCTGCCAGGAACCCGGGTCAGATCCTTGCATTTTTTGAGACCTACCGTCAGATTGAGAACAATGCCACACACACCCAGCTCCGTGATAATCTCATTGAGCACCACCATGTAGGAGATAGACTCATTTATTCATTTGCTCTTATTTGTATTCATGTGTGACTTGAAACATTCTTTTTCATTCTGGACCATTCCTTATTGTATTAACTAGTAGAGTGCCCCTCGCAAATGCGACGGCGTCATTTTGGTATGTGTAATATGTTTGAGAAATAATTTTTCTGATGTCTGATATGTCATTATTGTGTAATCATGTTTGGGACCTCAGAGTGCGCCTCGGTTGTTGTGACTTCTCCTTTATATCTGACCTCCGGTGGGCGCGTTTCTTTTTTGAAGACCTTTTGGCATCAAATGGAACCAATGGAAGTGTTCCTGAAGGTACCACACATGAACCCCATTTCCTTCAGCTTCGGCAATTTGTGCCAGAACTGCATGATGGAATGGCTATAGGTCTAATGATAACATGCCAGCTTAGTTGAAAGTGTGAAGAAATCATGCATAGAAGACAACACTGAGTCATTTGAAAGCAGCGCACTTGCCCATTTAGAGTAGAAGATAACATATTCAATCTCCAACTTAATTGTTCCTCTACCTTGCTCCCGGGTGTGTTGGTTGCACCTTCATACTATCTAGCTAGGATTAGCACCAAACCTGGATGAAGTTTCAATTGCCATTCGACACCTGTTATGACCCATTCCTGTTTGATACGCAGTAGGTCAATCTGAAGATCTATTATCTCTACTCCTAATGGAGCACTTGGTAGCCTGGTACGATTTATTTTCGTCCGGTTTTCTTCGTCCCACCTCCCACCACCCTCTCCTACTGGTTTATTTTCGCCTCACCTCTCACACAATGAAAAAGATCTAACGGATCAGAACTTTCCATGCGGGTGCAAGTTATTTAATAATGACTTTATGTGAAAGAATCAATCACAGTCAATCTCTAAAGATAAAATCTACATTAATTAACTATACCATAAGTCGCTCAATCATATTAGTTATTAAGATTGCCATACTCGTTTGTACCTCCCCAACAAACGATCAAAGGAACAATCCCCACTGATTCCAGTCGATTTTTTCCATAGGTGATCCAACCCCCATCGATTGCCACCGATATCTTTCCATCTTAAAACCCCGCCTGTTGTTTGTACTTTGTAGTACTTATTTTGTGGCACCTCGTCAGATGCGATTTCACCTCTATCACCTACCAAAACCTGGTGATGCCTCACTTCCCTCACTCCGATGACACCACATGCCCTGATCGCCTCGGCCCACCGCGCCGAGCAAAGCGTGCGCCTCCCTCACCTAAGCTGCCGCCGCCGCCGTGCCGCAAGACGCGATGCCAACCACACTACGGCCAAGGACACCCATCGCCGCCTCCACGAGCATGCATAACTATTCTACGTGTTCATGTGGCAACCGATCAAGAACTACGTGATGCCCAGCAGTTCAACAGCTCGGCGATGTTCTGTGCATCGATACCCATGGGCGAGTAAAAGGGAACGTTCCAGCGAGACACGTCGAAGGTGCACCATGGCTTCTCGTTAGTGCCCTCGCCGTACCAGGTGAGCCGCTCGATGCCGCCACCATGGTCGTAAGTCGTAACTCGTTAGCGTGTTCTCGTACTTATATGAGGGTAATCCAGCCTGGCGGAAGGGCATTGAGAGATCGACAACTCGATGAGATGGAGGACGTCATGAAGGGTACTGCCGTACTGGATGCACAACCGTGGCTCACAGTCTATGCACTGCCTACTATGTCACTCGGCTCTACCAGATCTAACTGAGAGTCTGAGAGTGAGTACTTTAGCATAACTTGATACGGTACATGAATAATAATTTTTAACCGAAACTTCATATGAATTATTCCTTTGGCATTCCCTTTTTCAGGGTTTGTGTGAGCAAGCTATAAGTTTTCTTCAATATATGGAGGCAGAAGGAATTGATCTGAATCGCATTATAGGTTGAATCCAATGCTTTTAGTGTGGCTGTAAAGCATTTGGAGGCGCTAACCGTATTTGAGCATACCAAGGATAGTGTATGTACTTTCTCCTGAATTGGCATGCTGTATTTTTTTGAGTTCATGTTTGGGTGACATGATTTACTTCATTTGCACTGTCTCTTACTAATCTCACTCTTTCTCAAGATATGAGCTCATATGTTGTGACTGCAAACTTATGAAGACTTTTATGAGAGTAAAGTTTTTTTTAAGGTCCGTCTGTTGTATTTGTGTTGTGTTACTTCAGTTGCTTAAACATTCATAAACTTTGTGGCAAACATAAATTCTTGTTTGTATAAATATATTAAATGATTCTAATGCATTTGCGACTCTGCCAGAAAGTTAATGGGAATAGATCAAATCACAGACTAGCAATTTGTTGGATGCTCAGATTATAGGTCCCTGAAATGGGTCGGCTTTTAGTTTGCAGTACAGTGCTTAAAAAATGGATCCCTTACCTAGACCGATGGTCTAACTGTACCATGAAGAGCTGAAGTATACTTTTATGAAAGCACATCATTTCATTCTGAAGCGCTACAAAATTTTTGAGTACGTAGACTGAAGGCCTACCGTACCAAGTTCAGTAATGATATCCCATTGTTGTATTGTAAATTAGTGGTTAAGTTGTCAAAAATCTTCATGGATATGTCAAAATGACAAGTTCTACGAGGGAAGAGGAAATTACATTATCTCACATGCATTTTCAGTACCACATTTAATAAGTTCAATTCTAGAAATATATGTACTTCAGTTTGTAATATTTTGTGGGGACTTCTTCTACAACATACAGACCAGATTTATTTATTTTTTTCAAGCATGGGAGTTAAGTATGGACCACTTATGAAATGTAGATTTAGTTTAATTTGGTGAATGTAAGTTATAAATATGGACCTGCCTAATGAAATGCATGAAATGTGCATCGATGGACTAATACATTTCTATCATGATGCAAAATAATGCATAGAGCTTGGTGCAATAACTTCTCAATTACTGAATATATGTAGTTTTGTTTGATGTCAAACTTTACCATGTATGTGTTAGCAAGATGACGTTAACATACTGAGTTACATGAAGTGATTACTATTTACTTTAGTTGTATAAACAGAGCCACCCATGCTGCCAAGTAGACTGCTCCATTGGTGAGGGAACTTTGGTGATATAAGAAACTGAGAACCGCAAATGGCCGGCAAGGCCTCGAGGTCTTCCACTCATCGATAAGTAACACACTCACAAGCCAATGGACTGTGTCTTGATTTAGGATTAATGTTTGACAATAATGCCTTGTGGTGGCAGTGTTCGTGGCGATGAACGGCAATGTGGTATTGCTGCGTCTCTCAAGGAAAGAATGTGTTATATGCTCGACTGCGGTGGCGACTGCCTCTGCTATGTATGCTTTGTTACCACGGTGGTTCGAGCGCATCGATCAGTTCAATCCCAATTATCACTATGCAACCTCGTCTTATTCCTTGACATGGGCGGCATGTACATTGTTCAGGGTCCCATGTATGTCTGATATGGGTTGCATATTGGTTCAGTCAGCTCGCAGCGTGCTAGCAAGCACCACTGTTGGCTTGGAGGAAGAAGATCAAGTTGTTCGAGAGCGCCCAACCAAGGGGAAGAAGGCACACAAGGATAGTTACCACTGAGTTGATGTTGTCGTCGATCGAGGGCAATGACCATAACCATTTAGGTGACATCAATTCTTTGGAGTTGATGCTGCCACCTCCTCACCCCTTAGTCTCGGAGATTGCAACAACCACGTCAGTGATATTTCCATGGATGCACAGTGCTGATCCAGTTTGCCTTCTCATGTTCCTTTGTTCCTTTTTTTTTCTTTATGTAGTTTCTCTTATTTCAGATCATGTCACCTGCTTTCTTTTCTTCTTTATGCACAAAATACTTACTTCCTTGAGCTAAATTTTAGATTGTCAGTAGTTGATCCATGTCGAGGTAAGAAAATTTACCCCATGTTACTTGCTATATCATATCAAGCAAAATTCATGAGTATCTACAAGCTTATCATATATTTTTATGTTGCGGAAATCATAACTTTTGAAGTTGTATATCAGTAGAAGGCTCCTTGCAAAAGGTTGACCATTTAGTCTCATTCACCATACAATTTCTATCATAAGACATATGTTTTCTCTTTTTAGTTTGACCCCCTACAAAATATTTGTAGGGTGAATAAGTGCTTATGTATAAGTTCCAAAAATATGTGGCACAATCATTTGAATTATGGTCTGTTATGAGCTAGAAGATTTCAAAAGCGCATCAATTAAGAAATACACATTCTTATACCTCTGGCAGGGAAGCATGCATTTGATCTTTGCTGTTGAGATTCAGTGTTTCCTTATTGGAGATGTAAAACAGTAGGTCAAAGTGTACTGCAAATTTATTAGAAGCAAAATATTTACAAGGATTATTGTATATGCAATTTACATGGGGCTATCTTATGTAGATCTCCAGGTCTCTAATTATTTGTATTTATTTTTCTAGCTCTATGGATACCAATATCATTATAGTTCTTTAAAATTACTGCATTTCCACTATAAATTTTAAAAAGCCCATTGGAACGCACGGGCATTCTACTAGTTTCTTTATAATATTCAATTGATATCTTGTACTCTCTCCGTCCCATAATGTAAGACATTTTTTGACACTACACTAGTGTCAAAAAACGTCTTGTATTATGGGACGGAGGGAGTAATTTTTTTTATGGTCTGGTAGCTTGTTGGAGGCCGTCATTTAACTTGATGTCTTATCTTTTTTCTTGAGAAGAAAAGGGGAAACTTTGTGTCTATCGGTTGGTTGGTTCATGTACGCTGTCCTGTCAGCACTTGGTGCTCAACAGATCTGCATTGCATTGCTGCTGATGTAAGTGCCTATTCAGGTTCGCTGTTTTGGCCTTTCCTTTTGGCTGCATTCTCACTAGAGGGTGATGCGCGCTTTGCCGTGCCGTTTCTCGGTCGTGAGTTAAGCCATTTTCGGGTAATTACGTTTAGAAATGAACATTTTTACACCAAAAGTCAAAGAACCAAACTGAAGTGGGTTGACCAGTATTCCTGGTTTATGCGGTTTATGGTGTTCGATTGGGTGTTTCCATTGGTAGTTCGTGTTTTCGCTTGCTTTCATACTGCGTAAACCGAATTGACCGTTGGATCACATACACGGAAATTGACCTCCCTTTTCTCTAACTTCCCTAATTATCGGCATGTAGGCCCTAGGCCAATGTACGATGCACCCAACCCTCAATACAACCCAATTCACTCGTGCCTCTGCCTCTCAAACTCACTCTTCATGCACCGGTTTTCGTCCCCCAAAAGGATTCCCATCTATCAACCTAGTCGCCCCCAACCTTGAGGTTAGCTCTACCGCCACATAATCTAGCTACAACGACTCACCACTGCTCATCTCGGCTTGGATGTCCAACGCCTGGTATTCTAGCTCTCCCCCAGCGCTAGTACGATTTAAGACTTCCAATGCAAATCCACCATCCGAGGAGTCCGGCGGGAAGACAAAGAAAGTGGCAACCGGACGCTCGATGTACAACCAACAAGCGCATGAAGCAAAAAACCTGTTCACGCCCTCCCACGACAGTGAAATATCCCACATGCACGGGAGACCATATTCAACGTGCAAAGCGATGAAGGATGACCAAATGGGCACCACCTAGCACATTCGCTTCGGTTGTCTGATCAGTCGCCCCTATTGGGCCTCAACCCATCTAGGGAAGCGAAGAAAAAACAAAGAGGAACGAAAACTGGAAAAAGTAGCGGGAAAATTTATAATATTTGCAAAATTTAAAAATCATTGTAAGATTGTTTATGTATTTAAAAAATGTTTGTTAATAAAAATGTCCAAAAATTTAAAATGATTGTGAATTTAGAAAATGTTCTTGAATTTAGAATATATTCGCTGAAATTCAAATTCAAAAAATGGTCGCTAATTTAAAAAAATGTTCATAAATTTAGAAAATGTCCAGGATTTCAAAATAAGTTCCTCGAACATAAAAAATCAATATATTTAATAATATACAGAAATTAAAAAATGTTTACGAATTTAAATATTTGTCTATCAATCAACGCAGGAGTGTCACGTTATGTGTGAATAGGCCGGACCGCAACACACAACTGATTCCCTCCCTGACATGTCGGGCCGTGAATGCAAAAATACCCGGATGCACCAGGAGGCTCCATTCATAGGGAGCTTTTAAGAGATGAAGCGGATAATTTCAGAAGTGTATATATCATGGCAGTTTACATTAGAATGGCGAAGAAAAGTGCAACTTTACTTAGTAAGTAGGAAAATGAACCTCACATATAGCATATACCTTCAGATTAACGTTTACCATGGGTTGTTGCCTTGTGGAATTGCAATTCTCTGATTCCTGATTAAACCAACAGTGTTGCATCATATGAGTAACAGACTTGTCATCAGTTTCAGTTATGGTGTACGGCATGGCAGTGTTTTCAACCCCTAGCAATGTCCAAGTTTCATATGAATAATTGGGTTTGCGGTAAATGACAGTAAAGATTATGGATTATTATGAAAAAGGGAATATCTGAACAACAATGACATGCTAGATTAGACACTGACATTCAGCCAAACTTTTCACATCCACAAAAGATAAACTGGAAGACAAACAAAATGATCATAACATGTAATGCCCTTGCTTGCATCACCTTCTAACATGCAGAAAATCAGCTCCACGTTGGTATCTCTACAAATTTGCAATTGTTTCTTAACATTCATTTACTAAGAAATCACAGCTCAATCGAGCTTGTGTACAGTACACCTACACATGCTCCGCGCTATAATGAGGATGTAATTGACACATACTTGCTGGCACTTATGAATGAAAGAAAAATGATATTAAGCAGAAATAGAAGAATACATGTAACATCAAAGTTCAGAACTGAGGCAGCACAGCATCCTTATCATGCATGCAACATAATATATTCAGTCTAGCAAGCGAGCACCACCCTCGCGGAAGGGACTGACCATGTGCTGGTGCACGAGTGGCTACGGCCTAGCTCCATTGAAATAGAGATGCAGGAAGTTGATGTAAGGCAAATAATCTAAATAGTCAGTTGACACATAACAATCGCATTATCTATAGTCATTTTATCGAGCATATGGCGTGCCCGGGACAGAGTGAAAACCCAAAAACTAATCTTTGATTTACAGTCGTGAACCCAAGTGAGCTACAAAATCCCATCGGAAAAAAGGAATGCTCTTGTTTGATCCATATGAACCAGAACCAAAACCACGTATCATACAATCCTCTGATCTAGGTTCAAGAGAGTCGAGAGACAGAAAATGGGACTAACCTAAGGAGCACACCAGGAACACCCGCTACACGATCCCCCTCGTCTGCTTATCTCTAGCGTGGCATACAGTACCTCGTTGACATGCAGGTGGCGACGACAATGGAAGCCTCGCAGAAGGACCCGGCGGCGGACCGATAATGGCTCCATCCCTTGACCTCCGCTTGCGTTCGTTGCGGTCTCCAGCATCTTATTCAACCTGGGTACCATCGCTCTCGCCGCTGCCCTTCGCCCCTATTGCAGCGCTGTGGCATGACGATATCCTCCCTCGGCTTCATCGACGCCACCACACCTGGCATCTCCTCCTCCGCACATGCTCATTCAGTCCACTAGCAGCGCCACCCCACGCGCCTCCATATTGCCATAGATATGTCTACCATATATGACTGCCTTGTCTCAACGCTCCACCTACTTACAGGTGGGCCCCTGGCAAGAATTACAGCCGCGATGCACCAGGTTGCTGCATTTCGTGGGAGCTTAGTAACTAGAGGGATGTCACTGTCACGCAAATCGTGCCGATTCATTCAGCAATCTTGTAGTCTTGTCCTAGTGCGTGCGCGCCTTGTGATTAGTCCTGGCCATGGGCAGCCCGGCCCGACGCTGCTCCCGGGCCGGGCCTAGATTTTGAGCCCGAAGGCCGGGCCCGGGCCCGTCATTTTTGCGTTTTCCTGAAGGACAGGCCGGGCCGGCCCGAAGCCCGACGGGCTTTTACATGTTCGGGCCAGGCTCAGGCCCAGAAAACAGGCCCGGCGGCCGGGCCCGGGCCTGTGTTTTTTGCGTCGAGCTTGGCTAGGCCCAGCCCGAAGCCCGGCCCGGCCCGAGGTATGGCCAGGTATACTTGTGATGAATAGAGCTTTGCTATACCTACGGTTAACTTTCCACGGGATGTAATTTACAGGATGAGTTGGCACGGGGTGATTGAGAAACAAGGGGGAGAAATAGTCCTGGCCATGGGCAGCCCGGCCCAAAAAAGCTCGACCCGAACAGCCCGGCCTAAAACAGCCTGACCCGATGCTGCTCACAGGCCGGGCACGGGCCTAGATTTTGAGCCCGAAGACCGGACTTGGCCAGGCCAGGACCCGCCGTATTTGCGTTTTACCGAAGAGGCCCGGCCCGAGGCCCGATGGGCTTTTACACGGTCGAGCCAGGCTTGGGCCTGATTTTCTAGGCCCGACGCCCAGGCCAGGCCGGGCCCGGTCCTGGGTTTTCTATGTTAGGCTTGGCTAGACCCAGCCCGAAGCTCGGCCCGGCTCGAGGGATGGCCAGGTATAGGGAGGAAGGCCCCACCCTGCAAATCAGGGAGAGCAAGATTAACGCAGAGTAGTCCTGGCCATGGGCAGCCTGGCCCAAACAGACCGGCCTAAAAAAAGCCCGACCCGACCCGGACCGACGCTGCTCAGGGCCGGGCCCGGGGCTAGATGTTGGGCCCAAAGGCCAGGTCGGGCCGGGTCGGGCCCGCCGTATTTGTGTTTTACCGAAGAGGCACGGCCCGAGGCCCGAGGCCCGACGGGCTTTTACACGGTCGGGGCGGGCTTGGGCCTGGTTTTCTAGGCCCGACGCCCGGGCCGTGCCGGGCCCGGGCCTGGGTTTTCTACGCCGGGCTTGTCTAGGCCCAACCCGAAGCCCGGACCGGCCCGAGGCCCGACGGGCTTTTACACGGTCGGGGCGGGCTTGGGCCTGGTTTTCTAGGCCCGACGCCCGAGCCGTGCCGGGCCCGGGCCTGGGTTTTCTACGTCGGGCTTGTCTAGGCCCAACCCGAAGCCCGAACCGGCCCGAGGGATGGCCCGGTATAGGGAGGAAGGCCCCACCCTGCAAATCAGGGGGGCAAGATTAAGGCAGAGTAGTCCTGGCCATGGCCGAGACGAGGAGAGGAAAGCCCTCGCCGCCACCCACCGCGATGGACTTCGCCCTGGTGGCTCGGCCAGCGGCGGGGAAGGGGGGAGGGAGGGGAGGCCACTCGTGGCTGGATCTGGCGCCGCCGCCCGAGCCACCCGCGGGGGGAACGGCGCGGGGGCAAGGAACGGCCTTCATATAACAACTTTGGTTAGCTTTCTAGTAGCTCATTAGTTTTAGTGCATCTTGTAGATCTTTGTGCGTTATGTATATCTAGCGAGTAGATTAAAAAATCTTTAGGTACAATATATAGATTAGCCAAGCCGAATTGTGTACATTTCAGAACACAAAATGGTACCTTTGTCAACACGCAAAAGGCCTGTTCTAGTTAAGAAATCGAGCCGCAGTCTTCTAGAGCTGCAAATGGCATTGATCTGATTTCTTTGAGTTACCTTCTGGGAATCTAGAGAGTTTTTTCCATCCAATCATGAACGCACTACTTGCACTTGATTCTTGCTGATGGCAAGTTTTCTTGATTCAGTTCAACTTCTGGGACCTCAGAGTGCGCCATGGGACAACACATTAAAGAGCTACCCAATTGATGTGTTTTTGAAGACCTTTTGGCATCAAATGGAACCGATGGAAGTGTTACCACATGAACCCCATTTCCCCTGTTCGGCTTCAGCAATTTGTGCCAAAACTGCGTGATGGACAACACTGGGTCATTTGAAAGCAGTGCACTTGCCTTTTTTTTCAAAAGGAGTTTAAACCTCCGGTCTCTGTATCAAACAATGCATGCAACCATCTTTATTAATTATTCCACAAAGATCTGATAAGAACATACATCAAATCATCCGACGCCACCACTCACACCTACAAATTCGATAATGAGGAGTGCTCACTCCTCATATCTAAAACCAGTGTCGTTGCCGATTCATCCACATAATGTATCGGAACCAACAGTCGGTGCAGCAGACCTAAAGCGCACATTACATGCACACGTTTTAGAAGCCGCCATCTTCATCGGACCACCGACTCATCTTCAGAGATAGATCCGCATCATCCTTGCCAGTCCGGACATCCGTCAACGCCACCACAACGCCCGACGGCGCCACAGCCCTACGCTCGTCCATCCAGACGCGAAGACTCTGGAAGATCTGTCGTGCGTATCACCTGCCAACCAGGCATGACTCAGCGTAGCACCTGTCGGTCAGGCATGACTTGACAGCTCTACCGAAGCTCCGTGCAAAACGGAGCCGATCCACCTCCTGCCTATATCTTCCAGCACTACTCCACAAACGATGCTCCTAGGAGAGAAACGGCACCGCAATACCGCCATCGTCCGATCTAGAAAATCAGATCCTAGGGTTTCCCCCGAAGTAGTGCCCATCACCAGCAACTGCCAAGGACCCACACAATGCCCACCACCACTCAGCCCTCAAGACGACGCCTTCAGGAAGGTCATGGTCTTGACGTCGCCGCACCCACCAGAGGTAGGGTTTTCACCCGAGAGGCAGAGGGGGGGGGGAATGAAGGAGCGGACATAGACCGACGTCTCCAAGAATAAAAGCGGCGCCCTTGAGCGCCGTCGTCGGCGCGGGCCGGCCGGGGTTGACCAAGGGGTTTCCCCCGATCTAGATCTCCTCCACCAGCTTCACCCGCGGCCAGGGTCCCGACAAGGCGACAACCACGCCGGCACCGTCAGGAACCCGCAGGAGAGAAGTCCACCGATCAGGGCCGAATGACTACGGCCAGATCTGGCGCTAGAATCCACCGCCCGTGCGCATCGGCAGCCGAACAAGCCGACCACGACAAGGCCGGCGACAGATCTGGCCACACCCAGATCCGACACACCCGCCGCGCCGATGACCACCTCCACTCGCCGGAGTGGAGAACCACCCGGATGCGCAACTAGGGGTCGGCGACACCACGAGCCGCCACCACCCACAGCAGGACGAATTTGGGCAAGGGGCGCCCAGATCCGCCGCCACCACGCGCCATGGCTGGCCACCACGCTGCCCTGGCAGCCATGGAGGCGCAGCCCCGCTGAAAAGCCCTGGAGCCGCCGCTCCAGCTTCCTATCTCCGCCGCCACGCCTGGCGCCCAGGCCTACCCATTTAGAGTAGAGGAAAACATATTCAATCTCCAACTTAACTCTTTCTTGTAACTTATGCTCATGGGTGTGTTGGTTGCACCTTCATACTATCTAGTCTAGGATTAGCACCAAACCTTCCTACTTGATGCTTTAAATAATCGGTGAATTGCACAGTGCAAAAAAGCCTTGTTAGGCCCAATAGGAGGACAAGAACAAAAGCGATTTTTCCAAAATGAGTTTACCTACTGTTTGGTAGTGTTTTTTATTGTATTTATTGGCTATTATGTTGGGTGTTTTCTTTCGGTTTCTTTTCTTCCATCGCTTTTCCTCATGTTTTTACCTATTATATATATTTTTCTTTATTTTAAAAAGTAGTTCACATCTTTTAAAATTTAATAATATTTTAAAAAATGCACTAGCATATTTAAAAATTCAGAAAGTTTTTAAAGTTTGAGGATACCTTTTGGAAAGGTGATAAATTTATTTATTTTATATCTAACCTAGAGAACATTTTTTCTAGCATGTACATTGTTTAAACTCTGTGAACATTTTTTTTAAAATTCATTATATTTTCGAAATTCTAGTGCTCTTAATATCCTTTTTACTGCAACCATTAATTTGAGAGAACTGGCAGAAAACCGAACACATATTTTTTAGAGCAAAAGAAAACCGAACATATATGTAATGAAAATCGCTTGTACTGGAATATCGATGTAGGCCAGCCACGACCCAGTCCGTGTGTTCAGCCCACACATCTATATGGGCCAACTTAGCCCAATTTTTATGTCCTCGGCTCACTCTCTGCAGCAGCGCACACACACAGCGAACTCCCACTGCCGCCGCCGCCGCCGCCGCCGCCGCCAGCACCGACGAGGGAGAGCTGCCGGAAGATGGCCTTGCCGGCCATCCCCGACGAGCTCCTGGTGGAGATCCTCCTCCGCCTTCCCACCCCAGAGGACCTCGTCCGCGCCTCCGCCGCCTGCGTCTCCATCCGCCGCCTCGTCGTCAATCGCACCTTCCTCCGGCGCTTCCGCAAGCTCCACCCTCCGCCCCTCCTCGGCTTCGTCAACTACAAAGGCTTCCGCCCCGCCTTACCGCCTCACCCCTCCGCGCCGGCGGCCAGCGCCGCCGACTTCGACTTCGCCTTCCTCCCCGCACCTGCCTTCGACTGGTCCGTGCGGGAAGTCTGCGACGGCCGCGTCCTCCTCGACAGACCCAGCCGTCACGCCGGTGATGGGCTCGGATCCGTCTTCAAGGAGATGGTGGCGTGCGACCCCCTGCACCGGCAGTATCTCCTGCTTCCCCCGCTGCCCGATGACCTAGCCGCTTCGATTGTTGTCGCACTCGCGATTGAAGGGCCGTGCTTCGGCGAATCATTCCTCGCCCCTCCGAGAGATGACGAGGAGGCAGCTGCTACTACTGAGGAGACGTCATTCAGAGTGATCTGGATGCTGCTGCTCCAAACTAAGCCTATGGCCGCTGTCTTCTCCTCCGGCACAGGGCAATGGCAAGCCCTGAGTCGGAGCGAGCCCTTACCAGGCTTTTTGTTATCGACGTGGAAGTTTTGGTTCGTGTCGCGCCATTACGCACACGGTTGCTTCTACTGGGTTTCAGGTACCAGTGAAAAATTGCTCGTGCTTGACATCCGGAAGATGGAGTTCTCCATGGTTGACCACCCACCCTGTGCCAGATATTCGGGCGATGATGCGGCCATCGTGGAGGCAGGCCAAGGCATAACTCTGATGTTTGTGCCTAAACCGGACACGTCTCGCCTAATTTATACCGTTTGGCGAAACAATGGTGGGAGTTCCACTCAGTGGCAGATGGAGAATGAGCCATTCTCGCTGGATTCTGGGTCCGTGATCAAGGGTGCGGTCGGTAGGCACTTGCTCCTATATTATGGTGGAAGCTCGTCCGTTGAGCGAGGTTGTTACACGCGGGACGCCGACACATTCCAGTTTGAGAGGGTGCGTGGTTCATATCCCGACCCGTTAGAAGCATATTGCAACTTCCCACCATCATTATTATCGTCGCCGATAGTGTCAAGTGGTAAACTTTCTGTTGTATGCTAATTACCTTCTTCCTTTCATAGTTATCATGCTTGCTAGTTTATATTGTGCTCAGTAATCATTATTTGCAAGGTTTAGTGGTTCTTCCCTTTTTGTGCTTGTGTCAAAGCTGATCAAGCTAATTGTTATTTATTTGTTTTCTGTTCTATTTGCCATATTATGCCATCTTGTACACTAGGAGTAACTTTTGAGATGCATCATAAAACCATACAAAAGCACCGGATGGTGCAATACCTTTAACCCTTTCTGCAACATGCATTGTTCTCTTTTGGCCCATTATTACATCTGAAAACCCTGTCATTGGGCAATTTCCTTTCATCCTGTGCTGCATAAATTAAGCTCTTTCCAAAGTCATCAAGTAATCAGTACAACCTACTGAAATTTGCTGTCTGAATTGGTGCACTTGTCTCATAGAACTACTTGGTACAGTTCTGAATTTTGGTACTTTCCCCGATCTGAATTAATTGTCGCAGCCTCTATACACATCTTTTTGTCTCCTTAGAAATCCCAAATTGTTAGAGGGTAGGACGTGGCCGACCGAGATTTTTGAGAAAACAATTTCCATCATCATATACTATTTTGCCTATTTCGGCCAAAAAATAGCTGACTAATTAGGCCAACAGCCCACCTCTCTTGCAGTCATCCCCTTCCCCTCGTAATGTGAGCTAGAGAGACCTAACTCTATTTGTAGGCTCCTCCCAGGTTCCTGCTCTGGATCCGCCACTGCCTGTCAAAACCCAACCTTTTACATTTTTCTCTGTTGGCAGTGCACTTTTGTGGTTCGTGCTGTCATTAGTCTGTCAAATTGATACCTCTTTGGTATTGAACTCTGATCATTATACAACCAAAATATCGTCTTTCATAAGCGTACTGTTGCAATGGAACCTATGACTCTTCTGCCCGATTGCCATTGCTGCTTTTTATGTGCAAATGTTTATTTTTCTCCTTTAATCATCTTCCTTGCCTTTATGTGTATGCTCCCTTTAATTTCCTTCCCAGCCGCACCCTTCCTTTGAAGCAAGGAAACACACAAATTGAAATTTCCCTGGTTGTAGCATGATTGAGCTTGACTTTACTAGTATCATCAACAAGATATTTTTTACTGAACTTGGTTGAATTTTGTGAGTACTCGATTGCTGGATTTGACATCGGGTTCTCTCTACATAAGTTGGCTGCTACAACTTTCTTAAATCTCAGTGACATCACTAAAGCTTTTCAATTAAAATTCACCATCTCATCTGAAGGTCACTTCCCTATAACCTACCTACAGACTATTAATGGTGCACCATCAAAGAGAGTAAGCTATCTAAACACAAAATTCTATGGACCTAGTTTATTAATTTTCTAACCCAAACAAAGTTCTCTGTAAACATGTTTTTCACAAAATGGATAGCGAAACCGGTTTTCCTAGAACTCAGCTAAAAACTCGTTTTCTATAATTCCATCACTAATCCTCAGTATTCAAACAACCACTAAATCTCAGTCACATTACTAAGCTTTTCAGTTAAAATTCACCATTCTCATCTGAAGGTCATCTCATATATAACCTAGCTACAGACTAATAATTGTGCACCATCAAAGAGAGTAAGTTCAGCCTTAGTAGTGTGCAACATCAAGTGAAAATGTTAGACAACCAAAAATTAGCAATAGCTCCATTTGATGGTGTATCCTTCTGTACGTAGGGACACGCCGTGCTGATATCCAGGGAGCAGGGGAGCCTGAAGTACGAGAAGCTGACCCTGGAGGCGTGCGAGGACCTTTTGTCGCAGCAGCCGCCCAAGCTTTGATCCCCTTGTTCGTCGTCGAAGGTCAGACAACCATTCTCATCTGAATGTCACTTCATATATAACCTAGTTACAGACTAATAGTTGTGCAGCATAAAAGAGAATAACTTCAGCCTTAGTAGTGTGCAATATTAAGTAAAAGCCTAAAAATGTCAGATAATTAAAAATTAGCAATAGCTCCATTTAATGGTGTATCCTTGTGCATGCAGGCACACGCCATGCTGACGCCCAGGGAGCGGGGGATGATGTGCTGGCGCCTGAACTACAGGAAGCTGACCCTGGAGGCGTGCAAGGACCTGTTGTCGCAGCAGCAGCCCAAGCTCTGAACCGCTTGTTCGTCGTCGAAGGTCAGACAGCCATTCTCATCTGAAGTCCACTCCAAATATAACCTTAGCTACAGACTAATAGTTGTGCATCGTAAAGGGGGTAGGCTCAGCCTTGCTGCTTTTAGTAGTGTGCAACTGTAAGTGAAAGTGTCAGACAACCAAAAATTAGCAATAGCTCCATTTATGGTGTATCCTTCTGCATGTAGGGACACGCCATGCTGATGTCCAGGGAGCAGGGGAGCCTGAAGTACGAGAGGCTGACCCTGGAGGCTTGCAAGGAACTGTGGTCGCAGCAGCTGCCCGAGCTCTGAACCCCTTGTTTGTCATCGAAGGCAAGACAGTCATTCTCATCTGAAGTTCACTTCACATATAACCTAGCTACAGATTAACAAGTGAGATTGTCTTCAGACAACTGAAAATAACAATAGCTTCATTCAATGGTGCATCCTTGTGCATGCAGGCATACGCCATGCTGACGTCCATGGAGTGGCAGGTGATGTGCTGGTGCCTGAAGTACGAGAAGCTGACCCTGGAGGTGTGCAAGGAGCCGTTGTGGCAGCGGCCGCCCAAGCTCCTGGCCCCTTGTTCGTTGTGGAAGGTCAGACGACCATTCTCATGTGAAGGTCACTTCATATATAACCTAGCTACAGAGTAATAGTCGCACACCATAAAAGAGAATAAGCTCAGCCTTAGTGGTGTACAATATCAAGTGAATTTGTCAGACCCTGAAAATTAGCAATAGCTCCATTTAATGGTATATCCTTGTGCATGGAGGCACACGATTATTAGCAATAATCACATGAAAGCAATATACGGCACACGATTTCCATACCCCCATTACAAATCCTGATGCACCTTTTGGGCCAACCGTTAAGTGGTGCGAGACAAATGAAATCTAGCAATAGCTCCATTTTAATGGCGTGTCTTTTTCTCAAAAATAAATAAATAAAATTAATAGGGTGTCTTTGTGGACTGCAGGCACACCCCATGCTGATGTTGTCCAGGGAGCGGGGACTGATGTGCTGGTGCCTGAACTACGAGAAGCTGACCCCGAAGGCGTGCAAGGACCTCTTGTCGCAGCGGCCACCCAACCTCCAGACCCCTTGTTGGTCGTCGAGAACGATGACGATGCTGAGGCGGGTCACGGTGGTGCAAGGAGGAGGCGCTGAGGTTGGGGCTGGGGCTGGGGCTGGGGCTGGACCTGCGGAGGTTGCAGAGCCGGGTAGGCGAGGTGGAGACTGCGGCGTGTCGGGAGGCGAGGGGCCAGAGTATGTGGTGGTAGGATTGTAGCTAGATGGAGTGAGCAAGAGTGACTCCATCCTTTTTGTAAAGCTTAGAGCAAGTCCAGCAGCGCCCCGAAACCATCCCCCATCGTCATTATAGGGGAGGAAAGCAAAAAAACAGCCTCCAGGAGTTCCCCGAACGTCTCCCCTTTTTTTCTGCCTCCCCGAAAATGACCCCTCTCTCCCCTCTATCTAGGGGAACGGTGGCCTCCCCGATCCCCTCCCCGATTCGCTGGCCGGCGCAACCGCTGCCTTCGGAAAGCTCCGTCCCGCCACAACGCCGCCGCCGTCACTGCATCAGGTTCGTTCTTTTCATGTATTTCTCTCATATCCGAGCAGAATAGAGAGGGGAGGGAGAGAGGGCGCCGCCGTGCGATGGATACTGGGAGCGCGGCCGATTTGGCTGCAGATGAGGAGGTGCTAGGCTGCCGTGGCTGCCATGGCTGGGGGGGAAGGGGGGCGGCTGTCATGACTCGGCTGGGGGGGCCGCGCGCCCGCCGTGGCTGAAGACCAAACGGGGGGAGGTGTGTGACCGCCACCGTGGGTGAAGACCAGATGTGGGAGGGGCGCGGGCGCCGTCGGGCAGTGGGTTCGGCGAGGAGGGAGGCGCTAGAAGGGAGGAGCTGGGCGCTGCTGCTATAGAGATGGCATGCATCCATGGTGTGGCTTGTTGGAGTTGCTGCTACTGCCCGCTTCTGCTAGAGAGAACAGACAGAAAGAGAGCAGAGATATGAGAGATTGAGAGATGTTGTGATTGCTGCACATTAATATAGATGTATGGTGCTTCTTCATGATGTATGATGTTGTATGATGTGTTTGCTGCACATTTAGATATAGACCAGAGAGATAGGTTGCTACTGATTGTTGGTGCTATTGCTAGTAATTTGCCACTGACTATTGCTGCTATTTGATTTCATTTGTATTTGCTACTGATTGCTAGTGACTGCTGCAAGTTAATTGCTACTGGGAGATAACATTTACATAGCTATTTGCGACTGATTGCTGCTAGTTATTTGCTATTGGTTGCTGCACATCTATATGATGTATGGTTCATTCGTTTTTGTTTCAGGTTTAAGTAATGGATGATCAGAGTTATTTTGAATTTTTGCAAAGTGATGTCGGATTGAATGATTTGCACTGGACCGAAGAAGAACAAATGGATCTCGAAAAGGATGAAGAAGAACAAATTGATCTCAAAGGGCCTACAGAACCTACCCCTCCTATGACAGCAAGGTCTTTGAAAGCAAAGGGAAAGAAATCAAGCGTCTCGAAACCAAGTGCTTCGAAGAGGCAAAAGAATTTCAGCAAGGCTGAAGACTTAACTTTGGTGGATGCATACCTCGAGATAACTCAAGATCCAATCATAGGAGTAGACCAATCTCGTGACTGTTATTGGAAAAGAATCGATGCTTACTTCCATGCCAATAAATCTGAAGACCATGGTCGCACACAAGGTTCTCTTCAGCATCGTTGGGCTATTATTCAAGAACAAGTGAATAGGTTTTGTGCATGTTATAGTCAGGTCCAGAATAGGAACCAAAGTGGGATGACACGTGAAAATAAGGTAAATAAATCATTTGGATTGATGCATTGCTTTAAATAATGTAGCTATGTCAAGCGATTGTTCTCTATGCCAATGGAGACAAGGCAAATAAATCATTTGGATTGATGCATTGCTTTAATAAGTTGGAAGACACCGAGAAGTGGAAATCTCGGCCCCAGAAAAAACAGAAGACATCCTCCTTGGATACTCCTAATTCATCATCTGCTAGTTTGTTTGAGGATGAAGCTACATCTCCCTCTAAAGTTGTTCCTAAGAAAAGGCCACCTAGAATCAAGAGGGCTAAAGATGCAGCATGGCGGGCTCAAAGTTCTTCCAGTACAGGTAATAGTAGTGCCATGGAATCATTTGGAGGTATCTTGGAGACAAGGGAGTCAAAAAGACAAGAGCGATTTGAGCTCATGATTGCAATGGACAAACAGAGAGAAGAAGATAGGTTGGTAGAAGAAAGAAAGAAACTTGCAATACAAGAAAAAAGATGGAATTAGAAGAAGAAAAGATAACGAATCATGAGAATGGCGGAAGAACGCATGATGGGGGCTGAAGAAAGCAAAATAATGAGCATGGACCTTAGTGGCATGGATGAGCAAGAACAAGAATTCTACAAATTAAGGAAGAGCCAGATCATCAACCGACATCGTAACTCGTCGGCTTGAGCTATGTGTTGTAATATGTACAACTTATTATCTTTGAACCATTTGGATGAAATGTGTCTTGTAATCTGTACTACTTATTATCTTCGAACCATTTGGATGAAATGTGTCTTGTAATCTGTACTACTTATTATCTTCGAACCATTTGGATGAAATGTGTCTTGTAATCTGTACTAATTATTATCTTTGAACCATTTGGATGAACTATGTGTAGTAATCTGTACTATGTCTCTGAAACATTTGGCTTACTATGTTAGCTAGATAATTGCTTCCATTACTTAGAAAATGATACAGATAGTGCTTACACTCCCATTATAATTGAAAAACAGTACATACTTGCATAATCTAAAATGATGACATAGACTACATTATTGAAAGCTACATCAGTCCACGGATCTGCCACAGGTGCTCAACTAGATCAACTTGACGCTGACAGTGAACTTGTTTGTCTCGAATATCACTCTGAGCTTGAAGAAACTGAGTCAATGTAGCCGCCTCTCGGTGAGAAGGTGTCACTAGTTCTCCCATGTTATCGTAGCGGTAGTCTACACGACTTCCACACTCATCTTCTATTATCATGTTATGCAGGATGATACAAGCTGTCATCACTTCTCCGAGTGTCTCCAGATCCCAATACCTTGCCGGCCCACGTACAATAGCAAAACGAGCTTGCAGAACACCAAAGGCTCGTTCGACATCCTTCCGACATGCTTCTTGAAACCGGGAGAAATTTTTGTTCTTCTCACCTTTTGGATTTGGAATTGTCTTCACAAATGTTACCCACTGCGGATATATGCCATCTGCAAGGTAATACCCCGTGTTGTAGTTGTGACCATTGATGGTATAATTCACTTCTGGAGCATGCCCTTCAACTAGGTTTGCAAACACGGGTGAACGGTGGAGGACATTTATATCATTATGAGATCCTGGTAAACCAAAGAAAGAATGCCAAATCCAAAGGTCTTGTGAAGCAACAGCTTCAAGAATGACCGTGGGTACGCGTTTATGGCCAACAAAAAAACCTTTGTGTGCAGTAGGGCAATTTTTCCACTTCCAATGCATGCAGTCGATGCTTCCGAGCATACCCGGAAACCCCCTTTGCTCTCCAATTGCAACTAGCAGTATCTTCAGCATTTGGAGATCTCAGGTATTGACCCCCAAAGACCTCGATAACAGCACGCACAAATCTTCTAAGATTTTCTAAAGCGGTGGACTTTGCTAGCCGACAATACTCATCAGTAAGATCAGCTGATATCCCATAAGCTAGGATTCGAAATATTGAGATCAATTTTTGATAAGGATGTAAACCAGGAACACCAGCACTATTTCTTCTCAAGGAAAAATAGCTATCATGTGCCTCTATAGCACTTGCTATGCGCAGAAAAAGAGCACGATGCATTCTATACCTGTGAAGAAAAACTTAAATGAGACATGAAGAGCGACTACTATGGTGAAAACGAAACAGATGCACCAATTTCATACCTATTGCGAAACATCCTTGCCTTGAAGGTGGGGTTCTCTGCAAAATAGTCTTTGTGGAGATTCTGAAAGCGTTCCGCAAAATCGCGCTGAAGTGATTGACGTCCCGGTTGTGAACCTCCATGTCGTGGAGCATCCAACCGGGCTTCTTCTTCCTCTGCTACAATTGCAGCCATCATGAATTCCTCATCTTCGGAGGAGGAATCTTCGCAAAAATGTCGGGCCAAACTTCGACGGTGACTCATTTGTTGTGGAGAGATGGCAGAGAGATGGCGAAAGAGAAGTAGAAGAGAGGCACGATCAGGATTGTGATAGATATGAGGGGTGATCATGTATTTATAGGGCTGAAACTAGCCGTTGGAAAACTAGCCATTGGAAACTATCCGTTGGTAGTTATGAAATATTCTTAAAATATAGAATAAGGGAGATGTTTAGGGGAACTGCTGGAGTTGAGCAATTTTTAGGGAAGAATCTTTTTAAGGCCCAGTTCTTTTCAGGTAAGATTCTACAGAATCAGGATTCTGGAAAATTCTCCCAGAATCTGTCGTCGAGTTCTTTTAAAAAATTGTAGTTTGAGATTCTAGAACCTATTGTGTGTTGAAATGTCTGTACTACCCTTAGACATAATTTGTTTGATGAAATGTTAACACTTTGTTGTTTCTAACAGTAACGAAAGTGAATTAAGAATGCCATAAAAAGTACTAAATATTACAATAGATTTAAAGTTTTTTTCATTACAGAAAGTCCATAACCGTGAGCGTCGGCGTCGAACTTTGCGGGACGGGGCTGAGGGCCGGGGCGGACTGAGGGGCGAGGAGGAGCTGAGGAGGGAAGCTGGCCAGCGGGGGCGGCGACAGCTTGGCCTGGCCGGCGGCGGCGCGGCAACCCTAGCTGATGCCGCGAAGCTGACGGGGC
>LT934114.1:759010938-759035236 GCA_900231445.1 Triticum turgidum subsp. durum
GGGGCGAACTGCCGGGCGGGGAGGGTGGGGCGGACCGGGCGAGGGCGGCTGGCCGGCGGGGGCGGGGGCGGCCTGGCCGGGGGCGGGCTAGACGGCGGGGGCAGGGGCGGCTTGAAGCTCGGCTGCTGCGCTGCCCCGATGCGGTGCGGGAACTAGGAGACGAGCGAGCGGTTGGGTGCGTCCGCTCGTTTTCGGGGTCCTGGGCTGGACTACGGGGTGGCATTTTGACCGTAAATACGTGATACAATAGGAGTACAGCTATACTTCGAAACGTTTTCTTTGGGGACTTGCCAGAATCTTGAGATTGTGGGAGAAACCAGCTATTTTGGGATTTTGGAATTGCACTAGGATTCTGGAGAATCCGGTTGAGATTTTGGAAGTTCAATCGAGTTCTTTTTGCTCGGGATTTTCGGGACCAAGATTCTCCATAATCTGGCCAAAAGAACTGGGCCTAAGGGAGTCTCCTGTTTCGAGATATAGGAGAGAAATTTTAGGAGAACTGCTGGACTTGCTCTTACTTGTTTGATCTTGTGCCGTGCTGGTCTCTGCTTGCTCTTTGTCCTGTGCAACTGTCACTTGCGCGTTGTCGATTTTGTTGTGGCCTCAACTCAGTCAGCCGTCTGTTTCGATTGGATGGATATTCACTCGTAATTTTAGGTGTTGAGCCGAGTTACTAACAGTGACAGGCTATGGTGGATGTGCTTCTTTCTTTCTGAATTATTATCTGCTCTATTCATAAACTGAGCAATAAACTGAACGTATAGACAAGAGAGCTAAGCTGAACTTGATCTTCAGAAGTAACCAACGACAGTAACATGAAATTCATCTTCATAGACTTCATCCTCATCTGAACTTACGCTCGGGCATGCTCACCGTAGCCACGCCTGCTCCTCTGTTCCATTTTTCAGTATTAATGTGACTTTGTTATACTTTGTATGCCCTCCATCCCAAATAAGTGTCCTTGATTTAATATAACTTTGTATTAAAGTTGTACTAAAAGCCTGTACTTCCTCCGTAAACTAATATAAGAGCTTTTATATTAGTTTAAAGAGAGTGTACTAAATTAGCGATACCGATACTTATTTTGAGACGGATGGAGTAGTATATTAGTTTGTGTGTTATTGTCTAATTTGCTTGTGCAAGTGATATGAGATGATTTACAGTTATGCTAAGGGCATCGTCAACGTGCACTCTCAAACCGCCCACAACCATCCGGATCGAGCGGTCCGGAATTTGCCATCCAACGCGGTACTTCATCGGTCCGTGGATTAGTCCGGTTCTCCATTTTTCCGCAAACCGGACGCAAATAGGGGGACTTTGTGGGTGTCTTGACCACTGCCTCGCACATGTCCGACACGCCGGTCACACCCAAACACCCTTTTCCTCTCACACGTGAATTGCACCTTGCTTCTCCTGCGCCACATCATGTCGGCCCAAAGGTACGTGACTATTCACTGGAGCGGAGCGGGTGGACGTCGTGTCCTGGTCTCTGCGCATGTTCAATGCCGGAGAGACTTTATGGGACGGGAAGACATTGCTTTCTTCACATTCAAACTACTAGCGCTGCCCGCTCGTTTGCCAGCCGACATTAAACATGTGCATCGGCAAATAAACCCACTCTGGCTCCCACATGTCACATAGCCTGCCGCATGGCCTGGCTGGCGTCCGCTGTTTATTGGCAGGGTCAAGCATGATCTTCACCCCCACCCCCTCAATCCTCCTATTTGCACCACGTCCGCTATGACAGCGAGCTCCAAAGCATTGTGGCCGGCATCACGGCCGACTGGTAGGCCAGCCGTGCGAGTTGGACAGAGGCTGGCTTACCAGTGAGCTTGTTGAAGGCCAACGACGACGACGAGACGATGGACTAGGTGTCCGACGATGAGTCGGCACCACCGCCCGGACCGGTCGGTCCATGTTGGCTTCACCTTGGAGCAGACGCGGGCGCACTTCAACACCATGCGGAAGAGTAGCCGCCGTCACGGTATCGGCATTCCGGCAGGCGCAGGAGGACCAACGCTACAACCTCCGGCACCTCGACGAGCACCAACTCACGATGGGACAAATCACCGGCGAGCAGGCCAACGGTAATGCCATCGTGGGCATGATGTCGGACGATCCAGGCTTCTTGGATGAGCAAAGGGCGCTGTACCAGTCCATTCGTAGTGCCTGCGACATCCACCGGGACCGGTGGCGGTTGTGCGTGCGTCCTACGGGGCGAAGAGAGATGCCCTGTTCACAGGGATTGATGGCGGGAGCGTTGCCCATGGCGCCGTCGATCGCTCTCTGCAACAAGCCTTTGAACAAGGCCACCGACTGTAGGCAGCGCCACTCCCCCGCCTCCGGGCCACCTGGCTGATGCCTCCGTCGTCTTCTCTTTGCCAGATCGTCAGGGGAGAGGACGGTTATCTGGAAGAAAGTCCTAGGGGCGGGTGCACTGATGTAGAGGCGGAGGAGGCGTGGGGGCGGCGCATAAAGAACTGGGTGGGGCGATTTGTTTCCTGGGTAGGAGGTAAACCGGTTAAAATCAGGGAACGAAAGGTGTTTTTTTTTCTGGCAGGATAAAAATCGTTGACGGGTAGGGGGGCGTTCGATCGATGGGAGGGCTACTAAGCCTGTTTGGTAAACACTTGGGCATGAGAATGGGAGTTTGCATCAGGATGTTTATGAAGGGATTAGTCATGGGAAGTTGATTTTTACTCCCATTCCCTTGTTTGGTATATGGTGGGAATTAGCACGGGATAAAACTCTGCTCACGAATTAACAGGGTACCCCCGGGAAGAAATAGGTGAGAATTAGCTTCCTCAACTCCCATTCCCCTTCCCACTCAAACTCCCATTCCCTCTAATCAAACAGTGGACTTTTAGTCTCCTCATCCCTCAACTCCCATTCCCCATTTCTAATTCCCCCAAACCAAACGCGCTGTAAAGGAAATGAAGACTACGGCCACGTGATAAATGTGGTAAGCAATCCAAACAATTAAAAAAAATTGAAAAATACAAACTCCCCCTTAGGGCAACTATAACCGATCTCTTAAAAATAGAGGAGTAAAATGATAGAGTAAACCTTAGTGATGTAAATTTCCTCCACTAAGTTTTGGCCGTTCCTAGCCGATCCCCTAAACTTAGTGGAGTAAAAATAATAATTTGCGTTACCTATTCGGCCACCGAAACACATTTCCTTACATTTTTATTTGATTCGACAACATTGGAATACATAATTCACCAATTCTTTGCCACGATAGCAAAACCAAAGAAAACAAGAGCCACAATTAGACATTTTAGAGGATATCCAATTTTCTTAACTGCTCCCACTAATTGGCTTAATATCTTCTCTATGTCTTCATTGTTGATCGATGGATTCTTGAGCTTCGACACTTCTTTCTTCTTCGATTCTAAATAATTAGACGTTGCTTCACATATAATCTCATCTCTAATCTCATTTCTACTGTCATCTCTAGCGTCAACTCTAGCAACTGAGTGCACAAATATCTATCAATTTTTGTGCTATCAATAGATCGATGTATTCTTCCTCCCAATACCAAAACTTGCATCCACCCTACACACATAGATGAGCAAACAATAAGCTACCGAAATTGCGTTGATCTGGTGAACAACCGAATCAAAACAAGCACATACCCCATCATTTGTGCACTTGAAGAACACCCATCCGAGGTGTTGCGGTGTGGTAGAAACTCGGCGCACCACCTTCCATATGCACTCGTCGCACTGTATGACCGGCATCGGCGAGCCGCTGCGCCAGCGCCAAGTCCGGTTGACGACAGGGCGTGTTTTGCCGGTGAGCCTCCGACGGGAGAGATTTGAGTGGCTAGAGAAGGAGCCAGTACCTGCATGCGGCCCGGAGGAGTCAATGTGGCTGTGCGGTCCGCTTCCCGGCCAATCCATAGTAAGGCGCAACTTTTTTTGGAAGAGGAGTAAATATTTACTCCACGTGGTGGAGTAAATATAAGAAGCGTTTTTTGGAATAGGAGTAAAATTGTATTCCCTTACAGCGAATACGGGATCGGCTAGGTCCCGGTTAGAGAAGTGGACCACATTTTTACTTCTCTAGCGGTTATAAAAGGGATTGGTTAGAAATGCTTTAGTAGAAGAAGTCTGGGCACTTATATGGAGGTGCCCTGTTCCACCAAAGGTGCGTATCTTTGCATGGCGTTTGGTCACAAATTCACTGGCTACTTGGGTGAATAAAAAATCACGGAAACTTGAGGTGTCTAACCTTTGTCCGCTGTGTGCGATGAAACCGGAGGACACATTCCACACATTCTGTAGATGCCCATTGGTTGTTGCTTTGTGGAACGCCATGCGAGAAAAATGGCTATTGCCGGACTTAGCTTCAGTGAGGAATACAGGCCCTGAGTGGCTTTTTGATCTTCTGTACAAGCTAAATGAAGATGATCGCATGCATGTGTTGATGGTGCTGTGGAGGAGTTGGTATGTACGTAATGAAATAGTACATCATAAGCTACCGCCTCCAATTAAAGCTTCCTGCAGATTTCTAATTAGCTATGCTGAATCTCTTCGATGCATCAATCATTTTCCAACCACTGACATCATCAAAGGGAAGATGGTGCTGCCGCCGATTGGGTATAGTTCTACAATGATAAATACAGCAACACAACATGCAGCCACAGTCCAGTGGTCTGCCCCGCCGGCCGGTCGCGTGAAGCTCAATGTTGACGGGTCGTTCGTTGATACCGATGGTGGATTAGCAGGAGCCGGTATGATCTTGCGTGATAATGACGGCAACATTATCTTCTCCGCTTGTCGTTCTATCTTGCATTGTTCCGGATCGCTCCAGGCTGAGCTGTTGGCATGTAAGGAGGGATTAAGCCTTGCTCTACAATGGTCTACTCGTCCGATAGACATCGAGATGGACTGCATGGATGCGATCAAGTTGATCAAGTCGCCTACCCTTGACAGATCGCCACATAGAATGATAGTTCAGGATATTAAGAGGCTCTTTGGTGAAAGGGATATCTCTATTGCTCATGTAAGTAGGAATCAGAACGTTGTTAGCCACACACTTACTATTTTCGAACGATTGGAGGGCCGAACTGCAGTTTGGTTGCGCTTTGGACCTGCAGACGTTCCTCTGCTATGTAGGAACGAATATTCCAACAGTTGAGCAATGAAATCCTTTTAACCCCGCAAAAAAGAAGAAGAAGGGAAGAGTTAAAAACACGTACGACTTAGTGTTTGTGTCCAACTAGGTTTGCTAGTACGACGACGTGCATGTAGTACGTGTCCGACTAGGTTTGCTATTGCTAGCTCTAGGCTGATATATACTACATGCATATAGCTAGGTACAGGCCGGAACCAACGCGTACGTACGTTGTGGTAAATAAAAAGATAATGACGGCGCCGGGTGTTGTGGGGCTGTGCGACGACGCCCTGGTGGAGATCCTTGTCCGCCTCCCATCCAAGTCGGTGCTCCGCTGCCGCGCCGTGTGCAAGAGATGGCGCCGCATCACCACCGACGGCTCCTTCCTGGCCGCCCACGCTGCCCACGCGGCCAGCTGCACGCGCGAGATGATCATCCTCCCCGAGCACCATTATGATCCTGGCTCCTTGGCAGTGGAAACCATCCGTCTATTTCTTGAGCGCAGGCCCAGGCCGATCCGCTTTCTTTGCAACCGAACCCATCGAGACTGGTGCCGAGTATTGTATTCTCTGGACGGCCTGCTGGTGTTGGAGCCACAACACAGCCGCTTCATCATCTGCAACCCGATGACGAGACAGTCAGCCAGCTTGCCGCCGTTGGCTCCACACCCGTGCTTCACCACCTTTGCTTGCGGCTTTTACTTGCACGGCTCCTCCAACGAGTATCGCCTCTTGTGCCATTGCTTGCAAGGAGAAGCCAGGGAGCACTCCTACTACATCCTCTCCACTGCCAGCACCTTGCCTCGACGACTGGGCCGCGCACCAACTCCAGCAGACCCACCCACCAGCTGGGTCCAGTATGAAGTTCCTGTGGCGCACCGCGGCATCCTCCATTGGTTCTCTCTGCACCCGGAAGCTACCCGCACCGGCAAGATGCTGGCGTTCCATACAGTTTCCGAGACGTTCCGCCTCATGTCGCGCCCGCCGGAGCGACCCGGCGATACTACCACAAGCTGGAGCTTGTTCGAGCTAGACGGCGAGCTCTGCGTCGCGGCTATGCAGAGCGAGACATCGCTGGACATCTGGGTGTTACAGGACTACAAGGCGGAGAGCTGGATGCTGCGCCATCGGGTCACAATGTTGGGTGGCAGCAACGCTGTGACAATGACAACAGTACTCTCCGTTGGAAGCAGTGCCATCCTCATTGGAAGTCCCTACTGCGATGTGGCTAGATTGTACAATCTCAAAGACAAGAAGATGCACAGGGATGTAATCTTCGGCCCCTCATTACCCACCTTCTTGCTATTCACTGAGAGCCTCGTGTCGCATGCCTTCTTCGATTCGCCTCCACACCCTGACTTTGAATCCATAAGCTTCTCTCCCCGCGGAGGAGGTAGATAGCTAGCTACCTGTTAGGGATAATACATAAGTCTTGAGTTTAAATTTGTACTCAGTCATATAATATAAGAGCGTTTTTAACACTATACTATACCTACGTGTTTACACATGCAAGTGCTTGATATGTGTTACTTGGCTCGATATAACCGTCCTCCTAACCATCTAACTATAGGTTGGTTTGCTAGTTTGCTGGATGTCGAGTAGTAGTACTAGCTGGTTGGTTTTTTTAGATGAACAGGGAGGCTCTCCTCCCCGGTTCCATTATTCAGAATGAAACCACAGCGAATCGACTTTGTTTTATAGCAGCTCACTAAGAGGAGCAGTTCAGGCAGATAAAAAAGTACTTAAAGGAAAGCTAAGAACATCTTTCTACATATCCTTAGATCATGCGGCACGCAGGCCTGAAATCGAGAGCAATTTTTCAGACTGAAATCTCCGGAGCTGGGTCTGCCTCCATCTCGCAAGACTTCTTGAACTTGAAAGGCGGTGCTGTTGCTGCTTGTGGTGACGAGCAGGCTAGGGTCGACACCGGGCTGCTCAGCATGCTTTTGTTCTTCAGGTCTTCCCTCTTTTTTGGGGATTGGAATCTCCAGTCATCCTCCGAGATCTTCAGCTTATCCCAGTGGTCTACCACCCCATCTCTCGCGAATCCCTTCAGCATTAGCCACCTGTTATCCTCAGCGGCTGCTGGGAGAACGCCGCTAGCGCTGTCAGGAACTCCTCCAATCTTGCCCTGCCACTTTCCGGAGCCAAGATCGCCCAGAACTTGAGCGTTCTGAGGATCAGTCTCCATACCTGTATAATAGAAGTCCAAATGGTGTTGTGAAAGATTATAGAGTTCCTATACTTCCACAAACACCACAGGACTGCTGATGAAACATAACTTAAGGCTGAATTTCTCTTGTTAGAGATCCAGAATCTAGCTACAGATTCAAAGTCAGTCCCTATTGGGACTTTGAAGTGGTCAGACACGAATGACCAGATATTTTTTGCTACAGTACAATAAAAAAACAAGTGAAAATTGGTTTCATACTCAGAGCAAAAAACACATTCAAGGGGTTTAATGATGTGTCTTTTCCTCAGATTATCTCTGGTCATTAATTTGTCGTAGGAAAAAAGCCACAGGAAAACATGAATTTTAGGGGGCACTGCACACCTCTAAAGTTTATCACATAGTACAGTGAGCTCGACGAGCAAACCCCTTTACTTTCTAGCTGCCACATTAGGGAGTCTATGTCTTAACAGAGGGTAATGCTCCCAGCAATCTCAACTAGCTGGTACCATTGCTCCATGAGCTTACTATCAAAATTCCTTCTGAAGGTTAATTTGAGGGTTTCCCCATCCCAAACCTCCTTAATAGTTTTAGTTTGCTCATTGCATACCATGTAGACAGGCCAGAACTGGGTAGCTAGTGGTGATATCCCAAACCAGGTATATTCCCAGAATCTGATCCTCTCTCCATCGCCAACTTTCCATCTAAAGCCAAACTCCAGGTTTTGGATGATGGATTGAAATCCTTTCCAAAACCTGGAAGAGTTAGGGGTGGGGTTGACTGTTGGGGAACGTAGTAATTTCAAAATTTTCCTACGCACACGCAAGATCATGGTCATGCATAGCAACGAGAGGGGAGAGTGTTGTCTACGTACCCTCGTAGACCGAAGCGGAAGCGTTGACGCAATGTAGAGGAAGTAGTCGTACGTCTTCCCGGTTCGACCGATCCAAGCACCGTTACTCCAGCACCTCCGAGTTCTTGGCACACGTTCAGCTCGATGACGCTCCCCGGGCTCCGATCCAGCAAAGCTTCGGGGAGGAGTTCCGTCAGCACGACGGCGTGGTGACGATCTTGATGTTCAACTGTCGCAGGATTCGCCTAAGCACCGCTACAATATGACCGAGGTGTAATATCGTGGAGGGGGGCACCGCACACGGCAAAGGAACGATCACGAAGATCAACTTGTGTGTTCTAGGGTGCCCCCTGCCCCCGTATATAAAGGAGCAAGGGGGAGGCCGGCCGGCCCTTGTTGGCGCGCCAGGAGGAGGAATCCTCCTCCTAGTAGGAGTAGGATTCCCCTCTTTCCTACTCCTACTAGGAGGGGGAAAGGAAGGGGGAGAGGGAGAAGGAAAGGGGGGCGCCACCCCCCTCTCCTAGTCCATTTCGGACCAGAGGGGGAGGGGGCGCGCGGCCCTCCCTGGCCGCCCCTCTCTCTCTCCACTAAGGCCCATAAGGCCCATTACTTCTCCCGGGGGGGTTCCGGTAACCCTCCGGCACTCCGGTTTTCTCCGAAATCACCCGGAACATTTCCGGTGTTCGAATATAGCCGTCCAATATATCGATCTTTATGTCTCGACCATTTCGAGACTCCTCGTCTTGTCCATGATCACATCCGGGACTCCGAACAACCTTCGGTACATCAAAATACATAAACTCATAATGAAACTGTCATCGCAACGTTAAGCGTGTGGACCCTACGGTTCGAGAACAATGTAGACATGACCGAGACACGTCTCCGGTCAATAACCAATAGCAGAACCTGGATGCTCATATTGGCTCCCACATATTCTACGAAGATCTTTATCGGTCAGACCGCATAACAACATACGTTGTTCCCTTTATCATCGGTATGTTACTTGCCCGAGATTCGATCGTCGGTATCCTATACCTAGTTCAATCTCGTTACCGGCAAGTCTCTTTACTCGTTCTGTAATACATCATCTCGCAAGTAACTCATTAGCTGCAATGCTTGCAAGGCTTATGTGATGTGCATTACCGAGAGGGCCCAGAGATACCTCTCCGACAATCGGAGTGACAAATCCTAATCTCGAAATACGCCAACCCAACATGTACCTATGGAGACACCTGTAGAGCTCCTTTATATCACCCAGTTACGTTGTGACGTTTGGTAGCACACAAAGTGTTCCTCCGGCAAACGAGAGTTGCATAGTCTCATAGTCATAGGAACATGTATAAGTCATGAAGAAAGCAATAGCAACATAATAAACGATCGGGTGCTAAGCTAATGGAATGGGTCATGTCAATCAGATCATTCATCTAATGATGTGATCCCGTTAATCAAATAACAACTCTTTGTCTATGGTTAGGAAACATAACCATCTTTGATCAACGAGCTAGTCAAGTAGAGGCATACTAGTGACACTCTGTTTGTCTATGTATTCACACATGTATTATGTTTCCGGTTAATACAATTCTAGCATGAATAATAAACATTTATCATGAAATAAGAAAATAAATAATAACTTTATTGTAGCCTCTAGGGCATATTTCCTTCAGTCTCCCACTTGCACTAGAGTCAATAATCTAGTTCACATCGCCATGTGATTTAACAGCAATAGTTCACGTCACCATGTGATTAACACCCATAGTTCACATCGATATGTGATCAACACCCAAAGGGTTTACTAGAGTCAGTAATCTAGTTCACATCGCTATGTGATTAACACCCAGAGAGTACTAAGGTGTGATCATGTTTTGCTTGTGACAGAAATTTAGTCAACGGGTCTGCCACATTCAGATCCGTATGTATTTTGCAAATTTCTATGTCAACAATGCTCTGCACGGAGCTATTCTAGCTAATTGCTCCCACTTTCAATATGTATCCAGATTGAGACTTAGAGTCATCTAGATCAGTGTCAAAACTTGCATCGACGTAACCCTTTACGACGAACCTTTTGTCACCTCCATAATCGAGAAACATATCCTTATTCCACTAAGGATAATTTTGACCACTGTCCAGTGATCTACTCCTAGATCACTATTGTACTCCCTTGCCAAAATCAATGTAGGGTATACAATAGATCTAGTACACAACATGGCATACTTTATAGAACCTATGGCCAAGGCATAGGGAATGACTTTCATTCTCTTTCTATCTTCTGCCGTGGTCGAGTTTTGAGTCTTACTCAATTTCACACCTTGTAACACAGGCAAGAACTCTTTCTTTGACTGTTCCATTTTGAACTACTTCAAAATCTTGTCAAGGTATGTTCTCATTGAAAAAACTTATCAAGCGTCTTGATCTATCTCTATAGATCTTGATGCTCAATATGTAAGCAGCTTCATCGAGGTCTTTCTTTGAAAACTCCTTTCAAACGCTCCTTTATGCTTTGCAGAATAATTCTACATTATTTCCTATCAACAATATGTCATTCACATATACTTATCAGAAATGCTGTAGTGCTCCCACTCACTTTCTTGTAAATACAGGATTCACCGCTAGTTTGTATAAAACTATATGCTTTGATCAACTTATCAAAGCGTGTATTCCAACTCCGAGATGCTTGCACCAGTCCATAGATGGATCGCTGGAGCTTGCATATTTTGTTAGCACCTTTAGGATTGACAAAACCTTCTGGTTGCATCGTATACAACTCTTCTTTAATAAATCTATTAAGGAATGCAGTTTTGTTTATCCATTTGCCGGATTTCATAAAATGCGGCAATTGCTAACATGATTCGGACAGACTTAAGAATAGATACGAGTGAGAAACTCTCATCGTAGTCAACACCTTGAACTTGTCGAAAACCTTTTGCGACAATTCTAACTTTGTAGATAGTAACACTACTATCAGCGTCCGTCTTCCTCTTGAAAATCCATTTAATCTCAATGGCTCGCCGATCATTGGGCAAGTCAATCAAAGTCCACACTTTGTTCTCATACATGGATCCCATCTCAGATTTCATGGCCTCAAACCATTTCGCGGAATCTGGGCTCATCATCGCTTCCTCATAGTTCACAGGTTCGTCATGGTCAAGTAACATGACCTCCAGAATAGGATTACCGTACCACTCTGGTGTGGATCTTACTCTAGTTGACCTACGAGGTTCGGTAGTAACTTGATCCGAAGTTACATGATCATCATCATTATCTTCCTCACTAATTGGTGCAGGAGTCACACGAACAGATTTCTGTGATGAACTACTTTCCAATTAGGGAGCAGGTACAGTTACCTCATCAAGTTCTACTTTCCTCCCACTCACTTCTTTCGAGAGAAACTCCTTCTCTAGAAAGGATCCATTCTTAGCAACGAATGTCTTGCCTTTGGATCTGTGATAGAAGGTGTACCCAACTGTCTCCTTTGGGTATCCTATGAAGACACATTTCTCCGATTTGGGTTTGAGCTTATCAGGATGAAACTTTTTCATATAAGCATCGCAACCCCAAACTTTAAGAAACGACAACTTTGGTTTCTTGCCAAACCACAGTTCATAAGGTGTCGTCTCAATGGATTTTGATGGTGCCCTATTTAACGTGAATGCAGCTGTCTCTAATGCATGACCCCAAAACGATAGTGGTAAATCAGTAAGAAACATCATAGATTGTACTATATCCAATAAAGTACGGTTATGACGTTCGGACACACCATTATGCTGTGGTGTTCCAGGTGGCACGAATTTGTGAAACTATTCCACATTGTTTTAATTGGAGACCAAACTCGTAACTCAAATATTTGTCTCCACGATCAGATCGTGGAAACCTTATCTTCTTGTCACGATGATTTTCCACTTCACTCTGAAATTCTTTGAACTGTTCAAATGCTTCAGACTTATGTTTCATCAAGTAGATATACCCATATCTGCTCAAATCATCTGTGAAGGTCAGAAAATAACGATAACCGCCGCGAGCCTTAACACTCATCGGATCGCATACATCAGTATGTATTATTTCCAATAAGTCAGTTGCTCACTCCATTGTTCCGGAGAACGGAGTCTTAGTCATCTTGCCCATGAGGCATGGTTCGCAAGCATCAAGTGATTCATAATCAAGTGATTCCAAAAGCCCATCAGCATGGAGTTTCTTCATGCGCTTTACACCAATATGACCTAAACGGCAGTGCCACAAATAAGTTGCACTATCATTATTAACTTTGCATCTTTTGGTTTCAATATTATGAATATGTGTATCACTATGATCGAGATCCAACGAACCATTTTCATTGGGTGTGTAACCATATAAGGTTTTATTCATGTAAACAGAACAACAATTTATTCTCTTACTTAAATGAATAACCGTATTGCAATAAACATGATCAAATCATATTCATGCTCAACAACAAATAACACTTATTTAGGTTCCACACTAATCCCGAAAGTATAGGGAGTCTGCGATGATGATCATATCAATCTTGGAACCACTTCCAACACACATCGTCACTTTACCCTTAACTAGTTTCTGTTCATTCTGCAACTCCCGTTTCGAGTTACTACTCTTAGCAACTGAACCAGTATCAAATACCGAGGGGTTGCTACGAACACTAGTAAAGTACACATCAATTACATGTATATCAAATATACTTATGTTCACTTTGCCATCCTTCTTATCCGCCAATCACTTGGGGTAGTTCCGCTTCCAGTGACCAGTCCCTTTGCAGTAGAAGCACTTAGTCTCAGGCTTAGGACCAGACTTGGTCTTCTTCACTTCAGCAGCAACTTGCTTGTTGTTCTTCTTGAAGTTCCCCTTTTCCCTTTGCCCTTTTCTTGAATCTAGTGGTCTTGTCTACCATCAACACTTGATGTTTTTCGTGATTTCTACCTTCGTCAATTTCAGCATTACGAAGAGCTTGGGAATCGTTTCCATTATCCCTTGCATATCATAGTTCATCACGAAGTTCTACTAACTTGGTGATGGTGACTAGGGAATTCTGTCAATCACTATTTTATCTGGAAGATTAACTCCCAGTTGATTCAAGCGATTGTAGTACCCAGACAATCTGAGCATATGCTCACTAGTTGAGCGATTCTCCTCCATCTTTTAGCTATAGAACTTGTTGGAGACTTCATATCTCTCAACTCGGGTATTTGCTTGAAATATTAACTTCAACTCCTGGAACATCTCATATGGTCCATAACGTTCAAAACGTCTTTGAAGTCCCGATTCTAAGCCGTTAAGCATGGTGCACTAAACTATCAAGTAGTCATCATATTGAGCTAGCCAAACGTTCATAACGTCTGCATCTGCTCCTGCAATAGGTCTGTCACCTAGCGGTGCATCAAGGACATAATTCTTCTATGCAGCAATGAGGATAAACCTCAGATCACGGATCCAATCCGCATCATTGCTACTAACATCTTTCAACACAATTTTCTCTAGGAACATATCAAAATAAACACAGGGAAGCAACAACGCGAGCTATTGATCTATAACATAGATATGCTAATACTACCAGGACTAAGTTCATGATAAATTAAAGTTCAATTAATCATATTATTTAAGAACTCCCACTTAGATAGACATCGCTCTAATCCTCTAAGTGATCATGTGATCCATATCAACTAAACCATGTCCGATCATCACGTGAGATGGAGTAGTTTCAACGGTGAACATCACTATGTTGATCATATCTACTATATGATTCACGCTCGACCTTTCGGTCTCCGTGTTCCGAGGCCATATCTGTTATATGCTAGGCTCGTCAAGTTAAGCTGAGTATTCCGCGTGTGCAACTATTTTGCACCCGCTGTATTTGAACGTAGAGCCTATCACACCCGATCATCACGTGGTGTCTCAGCACGAAGAACTTTCACAACGGTGCATACTAAGGAAGAACACTTATACCTTGATAATTTAGTGAGAGATCATCTTATAAAGCTACCGCCGAACTAAGCAAAATAAGATGAACATCACATGCAATCAAAATATGTGACATGATATGGCCATCATCATCTTGTGCCTTTGATCTCCATCTCCAAAGCATCGTCATGATCTCCATCATCACCGGCATGACACCATGATCTCCATCATCTTGATCTATATCAATGTGTCGTCACATGGTCGTCTCACCAACAATTGCTCTTGCAACTATTGCTATCGCATAGCGATAAAGTAAAGCAATTATTTGGCGCTTGCATCTTATGCAATAGAGACAACCATAAGGCTTCTGCCAGTTGCCGATAACCTCGACAAAACATGATCATATTATACAACAACTTATATCTCATCACGTCTTGACCATATCACATCACAACATGCCCTGCAAAAACAAGTTAGACGTCCTCTACTTTGTAGTTGCAAGTTTTACGTGGCTGCTACTGGGCTTAGCAAAAACCGTTCTTACGTACGCATCAAAACCACAACGATAGTTTGTCAAGTTGGTGCTGTTTTAACCTTCGCAAGGACCGGGCGTAGCCACACTCGGTTCAACTAAAGTTGGAGAAACTGACACCCACTAGTCACATGTGTGCATAGCACAGCGGTAAAACCAGTCTCGTGTAAGCGTACGCGTAATGTCGGTCCGGGCCGCTTCATCCAACAATACCGCCGAACCAAAGTATGACATGCTGGTAAGCAGTATGACTTATATCGCCCACAACTCAGTTGTGTTCTACTCGTGCATATAACATCAAACCATAAAACCTAGGCTCTGATACCAATGTTGGGGAACATAGTAATTTCAAAATTTTCCTACGCACACGCAAGATCATGGTGATGCATAGCAATGAGAGGGGAGAGTGTTGTCTATGTACCCTCGTAGACCAAAGCGGAAGCATTGACGCAACGTAGAGGAAGTAGTCATATGTCTTCCCGGTTCGACCAATCCAATCACCGTTACTCCAGCACCTCCGAGTTCTTGGCACACGTTCTGCTCGATGACGCTCCCCGGGCCCCGATCCAGTAAAGCTTCGGGGAGGAGTTCCGTCAGCACGACGGCGTGGTGACGATCTTCATGTTCAACTGTCGCAGGGCTTCGCCTAAGCACCGCTACAATATGACCGAGGTGTAATATCGTGGAGGGGGGCACCGCACACGGCTAAGGAACGATCACGAAGATCAACTTGTGTGTTCTAGGGTGCCCCCTGCCCCCGTATATAAAGGAGCTGTTGGAAATATGCCCTAGAGGAAATAATAAAGATTATTATTATATTTCCTTGTTCATGATGATTGTCTTTATTCATGCTATAACTGTATCATCAGGAAATCGTAATACACGTGTGAATACATAGACCATAATATGTCCCTAGTAAGCCTCTAGTTAACTAGCTCGTTGATCAACAGATAGTCATGGTTTCCTGACTATGGACATTAGATGTCATTGATAACGGGATCACATCATTAGGAGAATGATGTGATGGACAAGACCCAATTCTAAGCATAGCACAAGATCGTGTAGTTCGTTTTGCTAGAGCTTTTCCAATGTCAAGTATCTTTTCCTTAGACCATGAGATCGTGTAACTCCCGGATACCGTAGGAGTGCTTTGGGTGTACCAAACGTCACAACGTAACTGGGTGACTATAAAGGTGCACTACAGGTATCTCCGAAAGTGTCTGTTGGGTTGACACGGATCAAGACTGGGATTTGTCACTTCGTATGACAGAGAGGTATCTCTGGGCCCACTCGGTAATGCATCATCATAATGAGCTCAAAGTGACCAAGTGTTTGGTCACGGGATCATGCATTACGGTACGAGTAAAGTGACTTGCCTGTAACGAGACTGAACAAAGTATTGGGATACCGACGATCGAGTCTCGGGCAAGTAACGTACCGATTAACAAAGGGAATTGTATACGGGGTTGCTTGAATCCTCGACATCGTGGTTCATCCGATGAGATCATCGAGGAGCATGTGGGAGCCAACATGGGTATCCAGATCCCGCTGTTGGTTATTGCCCAAGAGCCGTCTCGGTCATGTCTACGTGTCTCCCGAACCCGTAGGGTCTACACACTTAAGGTTCGGTGACGCTAGGGTTATTAGGAAGACTTATATGTGATTACCGAATGTTGTTCGGAGTCCCGGATGAGATCCTGGACGTCACGAGGAGTTCCGGAATAGTCCGAAGGTAAAGATTTATGTATGGGAAGTCATCATACGGTCACCGGAAAGGTTCGAGGGCATGTCGGTATTGTACCGGGGCCACCGGAGGGGTTCCGGAGGTCCACCGGGAGGGGCCACCTCTCTCGAAGGGCCTTATGGGCTGTATGAGGAAGGGATCCAGCCCAAAGTGGGCTGGGGCGCCACTCCCCCCTAGGGCCCATGCGCCTAGGGTTGGGGGAAACCCTGAGGGGGGGGGGCGCCCCCCTTACTTGGGGGGCAAGCCCCCTCCCCTTGGCCGCCGCCCCCCTCTAGATCTCATCTAGAGGGGCCGGCCCCCCTTCTCCCTTCCCCTATAAATATAGGGGTGAGGGGAGGGCTGCTGGACACATCCAAGGCGCAGCCCCTCCCCTCCCCAACACCTCTCCTCCTCCGCGTGAGCTTGGCGAAGCCCTGCCGGAGAACTGCTACTCCATCACCACCATGCCGTCGTGCTGCTGTTGGAGCCATCTTCCTCAACCTCTCCCTCCTCCTTGCTGGATCAAGGTGCAGGAGACGTCATCCGCTCCGTACGTGTGTTGAACGCGGAGGTGTTGTCCGTTCGGCACTTGGTCATCAGTGATTTGGATCACGGCGAGTACGACTCCCTCAACCCCGTTCTTTGAACGCTTCCGCTCACGATCTACAAAGGTATGTAGATGCAATCTGAATACTCGTTGTTAGATGAACTCATAGATGTATATTGGTGAAACCGTAGGAAATTTTTTGCTTTCTGCAATGTTCCCCAACAGTGGCATCATGAGCTAGGTCTATGCGTAGTTCTCTTTGCATGAGTAGAACACAATTTGTTGTGGGCGTAGATGTTGTCAACTTTCTTGCCGCTACTAGTCTTATTTTGCTTCAGCGGTATTGTGGGATGAAGCGGCCCGGACCAACCTTACACGTACGCTTACGTGAGACCGGTTCCACCGATTGACATGCACTAGTTGCATAAGATGGCTGGCGGGTGTCTGTCTCTCCCACTTTAGTTGGAGCGGATTCGACGAAAAGGGTCCTTATGAAGGGTAAATAGAAGTTGACAAATCACGTTGCGGCTTTTATGTAGGTAAGAAAACGTTCTTGCTAGAACCCTATTGCAGCCACGTAAAAACTTGCAACAACAATTAGAGGACGTCTAACTTGTTTTTGCAGCAAGTGTTTTTGTGATGTGATATGGCCAAAGTTGTGATGAATGATGAATGATATATATGTGATGTATGAGATCATGTTCTTGTAATAGGAATCACGACTTGCATGTCGATGAGTATGACAACCGGCAGGAGCCATAGGAGTTGTCTTTATTTTTTGTATGACCTGCGTGTCATTGAAGAACGCCATGTAAATTACTTTACTTTATTGCTAAACGCGTTAGCCATAGAAGTAGAAGTAGTCGTTGGCGTGACAACTTCATGAAGACACGATGATGGAGATCATGATGATGGAGATCATGGTGTCATGCCGGTGACGAAGATGATCATGGAGCCCCAAAGATGGAGATCAAAGGAGCTATATGATATTGGCCATATCATGTCACTACTATATAATTGCATGTGATGTTTATTATGTTTAATGCATCTTGTTTACTTAGAACGACGGTAGTAAATAAGATGATCCCTTATAACAATTTCAAGAAAGTGTTCTCCCCTAACTGTGCGCCGTTGCTAAAGTTCGTCGTTTCGAAGCACCACGTGATGATCGGGTGTGATAGATTCTTACGTTCACATACAACGGGTGTAAGACAGTTTTACACATGCAAAACACTTAGGGTTAACTTGACGAGCCTAGCATGTACAGACATGGCCTCGGAGCACAGAGACCGAAAGGTCGAACATGAGTCGTATGGAAGATATGATCAACATGGAGATGTTCACCGATGATGACTAGTCCGTCTCACGTGATGATCGGACACGGCCTAGTCGACTCGGATCGTGTAACACTTAGATGACTAGAGGGATGTCTAATCTGAGTGGGAGTTCATAGAAATAATTTGATTAGATGAACTTAATTATCATGAACTTAGTCTAAAACCTTTGCAAATATGTCTTGTAGATCAAATGGCCGCCGCTCATGTCAACATGAACTTCAACACGTTCCTAGAGAAAACCAAGCTGAAAGATGATGGCAGCAACTATACGGACTGGGTCCGGAACCTGAGGATCATCCTCATAGCTGCCAAGAAACAATATGTCCTAGAAGCACCGCTAGGTGATGCTCCCATCCCAGAGAACCAAGACATTATGAACGCTTGGCAGGCTCGTGCTGATGATTACTCCCTGGTTCAGTGTGGCATGATTTACAGCTTAGAACTGGGGCTCCAAAAGCGTTTTGAGCAACACGGAGCATATGAGATGTTCGAAGAGCTGAAAATGGTTTTCCAAGCCCATGCCTGGGTCGAGAGATATGAAGTCTCCGACAAGTTCTACAGTTGTAAGATGGAAGAAAATAGTTCTGTCAGTGAGCACATACTCAAGATGTCTGGGTTGCACAACCGCTTGTCCCAGCTAGACATTAACCTCCCAGACGAGGCGGTCATTGATAGAATCCTTCAATCGCTCCCACCTAGCTACAAGGGCTTTGTGATGAACTACAATATGCAAGGGATGCAAAAGACCATTCCTGAAGTATTTGCAATGCTGAAATCAGCAGAGGTAGAAATCAAAAAGGAACATCAAGTGTTGATGGTCAATAAAACCACCAAGTTCAAGAAAGGCAAGGGCAAGAAGAACTTCAAGAAGGACGGCAAGGATGTTGCCGCGCCCGGTAAGCCAGTTGCCGGGAAGAAGTCAAAGAATGGACCCAAGCCTGATACTGAGTGCTTTTATTGCAAGGGGAAGGGTCACTGGAAGCGGAATTGCCCCAAGTACTTAGCGGACAAGAAGGCCGGCAACACTAAAGGTATATATGATATACATGTAATTGATGTGTACCTTACCAGTACTCGTAGTAACTCCTGGGTATTTGATATCGGTGTCGTTGCTCATATTTGTAACTCACAACAGGAGCTGCGGAATAAGAGGAGACTGGCGAAGGACGAGGTGACGATGCGCGTCGGGAATGGTTCCAAGGTCGATGTGATCGCCGTCGGCACGCTACCTCTACATTTACCTACGGGATTAGTTTTAAACCTTAATAATTGTTATTTAGTGCCAAGTTTGAGCATGAACATTGTATCTGGATCTCGTTTGATACGAGATGGCTACTCATTTAAATCCGAGAATAATGGTTGTTCTATTTATATGAGAGATATGTTTTATGGTCATGCCCCGATGGTCAATGGTTTATTCTTAATGAATCTCGAACGTAATATTACACATATTCATAGTGTTAATACCAAAAGATGTAAAGTTGATAACGATAGTCCCACATACTTGTGGCACTGCCGCCTTGGTCACATTGGTGTCAAGCGCATGAAGAAGCTCCATGCTGATGGACTTTTAGAGTCTCTCGATTATGAATCATTTGACACATGCGAACCACGCCTCATGGGCAAAAAGACCAAGACTCTGTTCTCCGGAACAATGGAGCGAGCAACCAACTTATTGGAAATCATACATACTGATGTGTGTGGTCCAATGAGCGTTGAGGCTCGCGGAGGATATCGTTATGTTCTCACTCTCACTGATGACTTGAGTAGATATGGGTATGTCTACTTAATGAAACACAAGTCTGAGACCTTTGAAAAGTTCAAGGAATTTCAGAATGAGGTAGAGAATCAACGTGACCGAAAGATAAAGTTTCTACGATCAGATCGTGGAGGAGAATATTTAAGTCACGAATTTGGTACGCACTTAAGGAAATGTGGAATCGTTTCACAACTCACGCCGCCTGGAACACCTCAGTGTAACAGTGTGTCCGAACGTCGTAATCACACTCTATTGGATATGGTGCGGTCTATGATGTCTCTTACCGATTTACCGCTATCATTTTGGGGATACGCTCTAGAGACAGCTACATTCACTTTAAATAGGGCACCGTCTAAATCCGTTGAGACGACACCGTATGAATTATGGTTTGGGAAGAAACCTAAGTTGTCGTTTCTAAAAGTTTGGGGATGCGATGCTTATGTCAAGAAACTTCAACCTGAAAAGCTCGAACCCAAGTCGGAAAAATGCGTCTTCATAGGATACCCTAAGGAAACCATTGGGTATACCTTCTACCTTAGATCCGAAGGCAAGATCTTTGTTGCCAAGAATGGATCCTTTCTGGAAAAGGAGTTTCTCTCGAAAGAAGTAAGTGGGAGGAAAGTAGAACTCGGTGAAGTACTACCTCTTGAACCGGAAAGTAGTGCAGCTCAGGAAAATGTTCCTGTGGTGCCTACATCCACAGAAGAGGAAAATAATGATGATGATCAAGGTACTTCGGATCAAGTTGCTGCTGAACTTCGTAGGTCCACAAGGACACGTTCCGTGCCAGAGTGGTACGACAACCCTGTCTTAGAAATCATGTTGTTAGACAACGGTGAACCTTCGAACTATGAAGAAGCGATGGCGGGCCCAGATTCCAACAAATGGCTTGAAGCCATGAAATCCGAGATAGAATCCATGTATGAAAACAAAGTATGGACTTTGACAGACTTGCCCGATGATCGGCGAGCGATAGAAAACAAATGGATCTTTAAGAAGAAGACGGACGCGGATGGTAACGTCACCATCTATAAAGCTCGACTTGTCGCTAAGGGTTATCGGCAAGTTCAAGGGGTTGACTACGATGAGACATTCTCTCCCGTAGTGAAGCTGAAGTCCGTCCGAATCATGTTAGCAATTGCCGCATACTATGATTATGAGATATGGCAGATGGATGTCAAAACAGCACTCCTTAACGGGCATCTTAAGGAAGAACTGTATATGATGCAGCCGGAAGGTTTTGTCGATCCTAAGAATGCTAACAAAGTATGCAAGCTCCAGCGATCCATTTATGGGCTGGTGCAAGCATCTCGGAGTTGGAACATTCGCTTTGATGAGATGATCAAAGCGTTTGGGTTTATGCAGACTTATGGAGAAGCCTGCGTTTACAAGAAAGTGAGTGGGAGCTCTGTAGCATTTCTCATATTATATGTAGATGACATACTCTTGATGGGAAATGATATAGAACTTTTGGACAGCATTAAGGCCTACTTGAATAAGTGTTTTTCAATGAAGGACCTTGGAGAAGCTGCTTATCTATTAGGCATCAAGATCTATAGAGATAGATCAAGACGCCTCATAGGTCTTTCACAAAGCACATACCTTGATAAGATTTTGAAGAAGTTCAAAATGGATCAGTCCAAGAAAGGGTTCTTGCCTGTATTGCAAGGTGTGAGATTGAGCTCAGCTCAATGCCCGACCACGGTAAAAGATAAAGAAGAGATGAGTGTCATCCCCTATGCTTCAGCCATAGGATCTATTATGTATGCCATGCTGTGTACCAGACCTGATGTAAACCTTGCCGTAAGTTTGGTAGGAAGGTACCAAAGTAATCCCGGCAAGGAACACTGGACAACAGTCAAGAATATCCTGAAGTACCTGAAAAGGACGAAGGACATGTTTCTCGTTTATGGAGGTGACGAAGAGCTCGTCGTAAAGGGTTACGTCGATGCTAGCTTCGACACAGATCTGGATGACTCTAAGTCACAAACCGGATACGTGTATATGTTGAATGGTGGAGCAGTAAGCTGGTGCAGCTACAAGCAGAGCGTCGTGGCGGGATCTACATGTGAAGCGGAGTACATGGCAGCCTCGGAGGCAGCGCATGAAGCAATTTGGGTGAAGGAGTTCATCACCGACCTAGGAGTCATACCCAATGCGCCGGGGCCGATCAAACTCTTCTGTGACAACACTGGAGCTATTGCACTTGCCAAAGAGCCCAGGTTTCACAAGAAGACCAGGCACATCAAGCGTTGTTTCAACTCCATCCGTGAAAATGTTCAAGATGGAGACATAGATATTTACAAAGTACATACGGATCTGAATGTCGCAGATCCGTTAACTAAACCTCTTTCATGAGCAAAACATGATCAACACCAGAACTCTATGGGTGTTCGATTCATCACAATGTAACTAGATTATTGACTCTAGTGCAAGTGGGAGACTGTTGGAAATATGCCCTAGAGGCAATAATAAAAGATTATTATTATATTTCCTTGTTCATGATAATTGTCTTTATTCATGCTATAATTGTATTATCAGGAAATCGTAATACACGTGTGAATACATAGATCATAATATGTCCCTAGTAAGCCTCTAGTTAACTAGCTCGTTGATCAACAGATAGTCATGGTTTCCTGACTATGGACATTAGATGTCATTGATAACGGGATCACATCATTAGGAGAATGATGTGATGGACAAGACCCAATTCTAAGCATAGCACAAGATCGTGTAGTTCGTTTTGCTAGAGCTTTTCCAATGTCAAGTATCTTTTCCTTAGACCATGAGATCGTGTAACTCCCGGATACCGTAGGAGTGATTTGGGTGTACCAAACGTCACAACGTAACTGGGTGACTATAAAGGTGCACTACAGGTATCTCCGAAAGTGTCTGTTGGGTTGACACGGATCGAGACTGGGATTTTTCACTCCGTATGACAGAGAGGTATCTCTGGGCCCACTCGGTAATGCATCATCATAATGAGCTCAAAGTGACCAAGTGTTTGGTCACGGGATCATGCACTACGGTACGAGTAAAGTGACTTGCCGGTAACGAGACTGAACGAAGTATTGGGATACCGACGATCGAGTCTCGGGCAAGTAACGTACCGATTGACAAAGGGAATTGTATACGGGGTTGCTTGAATCCTCGACATCGTGGTTCATCCGATGAGATCATCAAGGAGCATGTGGGAGCCAACATGGGTATCTAGATCCCTCTGTTGGTTATTGCCCGAGAGCCGTCTCGATCATGTCTACGTGTCTCCCGAACCCGTAGGGTCTACACACTTAAGGTTCGGTGACGCTAGGGTTATTAGGAAGACTTATATGTGATTACCGAATGTTGTTCGGAGTCCCGGATGAGATCCTGGACGCAACGAGGAGTTCCGGAATAGTCCGGAGGTAAAGATTTATGTATGAGAAGTCGTCATACAGTCACCGGAAAGGTTGGGGGGCATGTCGGTATTGCACCGGGGCCACTGGAGGGGTTCCGGGGGTCCACCGGGAGGGGCCACCTCTCTCGGAGGGCCTTATGGGCTGTATGAGGAAGGGATCCAGCCCAAAGTGGGCTGGGGCGCCACTCCCCCCTAGGGCCCATGCGCCTAGGGTTGGGGGAAACCCTGAGGGGGGGCGCCCCCCTTGCTTGGGGGGCAAGCCCCCTCCCCTTGGCCGCCCCCCCCCCCTCTAGATCTCATCTAGAGGGGCCGGCCCCCCTTCTCCCTTCCCCTATAAATAGAGGGGTGAGGGGAGGGCTGCTGGACACATCCAAGGCGCAGCCCCTCCCCTCCCCAACACCTCTCCTCCTCCGCGTGAGCTTGGCGAAGCCCTGCCGGAGAACTGCTACTCCATCACCACCACGCCGCCGTGCTGTGTTGGAGCCATCTTCCTCAACCTCTCCCTCCTCCTTGTTTTATCAAGGTGCGGGAGACGTCATACGCTCCGTACGTGTGTTGAATGCGGAGGTGCTGACCGTTCGGCACTTGGTCATCGGTGATTTGGATCACGGCGAGTACGACTCCCTCAACCCCGTTCTTTGAACGCTTCCGCTCGCGATCTACAAAGGTATGTAGATGCAATCTGAATACTCGTTGTTAGATGAACTCATAGATGTATCTTGGTGACACCGTAGGAAATTTTTTGTTTTCTGCAACGTTCCCCAACAGGAGCAAGGGGGAGGCCGGCCGGCCCTTGTTGGCGCGCCAGGAGGAGGAATCCTCCTCCTAGTAGGAGTAGGATTCCCCTCTTTCCTACTCCTACTAGGAGGGGGAAAGGAAGGGGGAGAGGGACAAGGAAAGGGGGGCGCCGCCCCCCTCTCCTAGTCCAATTCGGACCAGAGGGGGAGGGGGCGCGTGGC
>LT934114.1:759035464-759070117 GCA_900231445.1 Triticum turgidum subsp. durum
CCCGTTTTCTCCGAAATCACCCGGAACATTTCCGGTGTCCGAATATAGCCGTCCAATACATTGATCTTTATGTCTCGACCATTTTGAGACTCCTCGTCTTGTCCATGATCACATCCGGGACTCCGAACAACCTTCGGTACATCAAAATACATAAACTCATAATGAAACTGTCATCGTAACGTTAAGCGTGCGGACCCTACGGTTCGAGAACAATGTAGACATGACCGAGACACGTCTCCGGTCAATAAACAATAGCGGAACTTGGATGCTCATATTGGCTCCCACATATTCTACGAAGATCTTTATCGGTCAGACCGCATAACAACATACATTGTTCCCTTTGTCATCGGTATGTTACTTGCCCGAGATTCGATCGTCGATATCCTATACCTAGTTCAATCTCGTTACCGGCAAGTCTCTTTACTCGTTCTATAATACATCATCTCACAACTAACTCATTAGCTGCAATGCTTGCAAGGCTTATGTGATGTGCATTACCGAGAGGGCCCAGAGATACCTCTCCGACAATCGGAGTGACAAATCCTAATCTCGAAATACGCCAACCCAACATGTACCTTTGGAGACACCTATAGAGCTCCTTTATAATCATCCAGCTACGTTGTGACATTTGGTAGCACACAAAGTGTTCCTCCGGCAAATGGGAGTTGCATAATCTCATAGTCATAGGAATATGTATAAGTCATGAAGAAAGCAATAGCAACATAATAAACGATCGGGTGCTAAGCTAATGGAATGGGTCATGTCAATCAGATCATTCATCTAATGATGTGATCCCGTTAATCAAATAACAACTCTTTGTCTATGGTTAGGAAACATAACCATCTTTGATCAACAAGCTAGTCAAGTAGAGGCATACTAGTGACACTCTGTTTGTCTATGTATTCACACATGTCTTATGTTTCCGGTTAATACCATTCTGGCATGAATAATAAACATTTATCATGAAATAAGGAAATAAATAATAACTTTATTATTGCCTCTAGGGCATATTTCCTTCATTGACAGCAAACAGATTAGGTTTCCCAATCAAATATTTTTGCTCTATAATAGATTTCCAAGGTTTTTCTCCTTCCTCATAGTATCTTTTGATCCAGGAGCCTAGTAGACAAGTGTTCACCTCCTGGAGGTTTGGTATTCCTAGACCTCCAAAGTCCTTCTTCATACAAATTTTCTTCCAACTAGCAAGGTGAAGTTTCCTGTGCATTTCAAAATCATTCCACAGGCAGTCAGCCATTTGGGAATTGATCATGTCAATGGCCCATTTGGGGAATTTGAAGAAGGAGAGTAGATAAATTGGGATACTAGCTAGGCAAGCTTGGATTAGCACTAGCCTGCCTTTATAGGAAAGCAGTTTCCCTCTCTATCCAGCAATCCTCTTCATAATCATATCTATAAGTGGTTGAATGTCTTCTCTTCTAAGTTTTTCATAGTGGAGAGGGATCCCCAAATATTTGATGGGGAAAGCACCTTCAGTGCATCCCAATGTTTCAATGAAACAGACTGTTTCACTCTCATCCATGTTAATAGGGATCCACTCACTTTTACTGTAGTTCATCCTCATCCCAGAAACTTGCTCAAAGCAGTTCAGGACCATCTTAAGGTTAGATGCATGCTCTATATTTTTATCTAGCAAGAGTATGGTGTCATTTGCATACTGAAGGCAGATGATCCCCCAGGGCAGACTTCGGGGCAAAGCCCTGCAATCATTTCCTGGTTTGTAGCTTTTATGAACATCCTAGTAACGGCATCTACTAGGTTAAACATGAAGGAAATATGCCCTAGAGGCAATAATAAAGTTATTATTTATTTCCTTATTTCATGATAAATGTGTATTATTCATGCTGGAATTGTATTAATCGGAAACTTAGTACATGTGTGGATACATAGACAAACAGAGTGTCACTAGTATGCCTCTACTTGACTAGCTCGTTGAATCAAAGATGGTTAAGTTTCCTAGCCATAGACATGAGTTGTCATTTGATTAACGGGATCACATCATTAGAGAATGATGTGATTGACTTGACCCATTCCGTTAGCTTAGCACTTGATCGTTTAGTATATGGCTATTGCTTTCTTCATGACTTATACATGTTCCTATGACTATGAGATTATGCAACTCCCGAATACCGGAGGAACACTTTGTGTGCTACCAAATGTCACAATGTAACTGGGTGATCATAAAGGTCCTCTACAGGTGTCTTCGATGGTACTTGTTGAGTTGGCATAGATCGAGATTAGGATTTGTCACTTCGATTGTCGGAGAGGTATCTCTGGGCCCTCTCGGTAAAGCACATCACTATAAGCTTTGCAAGCAATGTGACTAATGAGTTAGTTACGGGATGATGCACTACGGAACGAGTAAAGAGACTTGCCAGTAATGAGATTGAGCTAGGTATTGAGATACCGACGATCGAATCTCGGGAAAGTAACATACCGATGACAAAGGGAACAACGTATGTTGTTATGCGGTTTGACCGATAAAGATCTTCCTAGAATATGTAGGAACCAACATGAGCATCCAGGTTCCGCTATTGGTTATTGACCGGCGACGTGTCTTGGTCATGTCTACATAGTTCTCGAACCCGTAGGGTCCGCACGCTTAAAGTTCGGTGATGATCGGTATTATGAGTTTATGTGTTTGGATGTACTGAAGGTAGTTCCGAGTCCCGGATATGATCACGGACATGAAGTGGAGTCTCAAAATGCTCGAGACATAAAGATCGATATATTGGACGGCTATATCCGGACACCGTGTTCCAGGTGATTTCGGAGAAAACTGGAGTGCTTGAGGGGTTACCGGAACCCCCCTGGGAAGTATTGGGCCTTAGTGGGCCTGAGGGGAGAGACAGGGCAGCAGCCCAGGAGGTGGCGCGCCCCCTCCCATGAGGAGTCCGAATTGGACTAGGGGAGGGGGGCGCGGCCCCTCTTTCCCTCTCCCTCTCCCTCTCTTTCCTTCCCCCTTCCCTCTTCCTAGTTGGACTAGGAAAGGGGAGTCCTACTCCTACTAGGAGGAGGACTCCACCCTCCTTGGCACGCCCCTAGGGCCGGTCGGCCTCCCCCTTGCTCCTTTATATACGAGGGCAGGGGGCACCTCTAGACACACAAGTTGATCTGTTGATCTCTCCCAGCCGTGTGTGGTGCCCCCCTCCACCATATTCCACCTCGGTAATATCATAGCGGTGCTTAGGCGAAGCCCTTCGTTAGTAGCATCATCAACACCGTCATCACGCCGTCGTGCTGACGGAACTCTCCCGCAAAGCTCTGCTGGATCGGAGTTCATGGGACGTCATCGAGCTGAACGTGTGCTGAACTCGGAGGTGCCATACGTTCGCTACTTGGATCGGTCGGATCATGAAGACGTACGACTACATCAACCACGTTGTCATAACGCTTCCACTTTCGGTCTACGAGGGTACGTGGACAACACTCTCCCCTCTCGTTGCTATGTATCACCATGATCTTGCGTGTGTGTAGGAATTTTTTTGAAATTACTACGTTCACCAACATTGGTATCAGAGCCAGCTTTATGCGTAGATGTTATATGCACGAGTAGAACACACAGGAGTTATGGGAGATACAAGTCATACTGCTTACCAGCATGTCATACTTTGGTTCGGCGGTATTGTTGGATGAAGCGGCCCGGACTGACATTACGCGTACGCTTACGCGAGACTGGTTCTACCGACGTGCTTTGCACACAGGTGGCTGGCGGGTGTCAGTTTCCCCAACTTTAGGTGAACCGAGTGTGACTACGCCCGGTCCTTGTTGAAATTTAAAACAACACTAACTTGACGAAATATCGTCTTGGTTTTGATGCGTAAGTAAGAACGGTTCTTTCTCAGCCCGTAGCAGCCACGTAAAAGTTGCAACAACAAAGTAGAGGACGTCTAACTTATTTTTGCAGGGCATGTTGTGATGTGATATGGTCAAGGCATGATGCTATATTTTATTGTATGAGATGATCATGTTTTGTAACGGAGTTATCGGCAACTGGTAGGAGCCATATGGTTGTCGCTTTATTGTATGCAATGCAATCGCCATGTAATTGCTTTACTTTATCACTAAGCGGTAGCGATAGTCGTAGAAGCAATAGTTGGCGAGACGACAACGATGCTACGATGGAGACCAAGGTGTCGCGCCGGTGACGATGGTGATCATGACGGTGCTTTGGAGATGGAGATCAAAGGCACAAGATAATGATGGCCATATCATATCACTTATATTGATTGCATGTGATGTTTATCCTTTATGGATCTTATTCTGCTTTGATTGACGGTAGCATTATAAGATGATATCTCACTAAAAATTTCAAGGTACAAGTGTTCTCCCTGAGTATGCACCGTTGCCAAAGTTCGTCATGTGGAGACACCACGTGATGATCGGGTTTGATAAGCTCAACGTTCTTATACAATGGGTGCAAGCCAGTTTTGCACACGCAGAATACTCGGGTTAAACTTGACGAGCCTAGCATATGTAGATATGGCCTTGGAACACTGAGACCGAAAGGTCGAACGTGAATCATATAGTAGATATGATCAACATAGTGATGTTCACCATTGAAAACTACTCCTTTTCACGCGATGATCAGTTATGGTTTAGTTGATATGGATCACGTGATCACTTAGATGATTAGAGGGATGTCTATAAGTGGGAGTTCTTAAGTAATATGATTAATTGAACTTTCATTTATCATGAACGTAGTCCTGGTAGTATTAGCATATCTATGTTGTAGATCAATAGCTCATGTTTATCTCCCTTGTTTTATTTTTGATATGTTCCTAGAGAAAATTAAGTTGAAAGATGTTAGTAGCAATGATGTGGATTGGATCCGTGATCTGAGGATTATCCTCATTGCTGCATGAAAAATTATGTCCTTGATGCACTGCTAGGTGACAGACCGATTGCAGGAGCAAATGCAGACGTTATGAACGTTTGGCAAGGTCGATATGATGACTACTTGATAGTTTAGTGCGCCATGCTTTACGGCTTAGAATCAGGGCTTCAAAGACGTTTTTGAAACGCCATGGAGCACATGAGATGTTCCAAGAGTTGAAATTAGTATTTTAGACTCATGCCCATGTCGAAAGGTATGAGACCTTTGGCAAGTACTTTGCCTACAAGATGGAGGAGAATAGCTCGCTAGTGAGCATGTGTTCAAAATGTCTGAATACTACAATCACTTGAATCAAGTGGGATTTAATCTTCCAGATAAGATAGTGATTGATAGAGTTCTCTAGTCACTATCACCAAGTTACTAGAACTTCGTGATGAACTATAATATGCAAGGGATAACGGAAATGATTCCCAAGCTCTTCATGATGTTGAAATCGACGAAGGTAGAAATCAAGAAAAGCATCAAGTGTTGATGGTTGACAAGACCACTAGTTTCAAGAAAAGGGCAAAGGAAGAAGGGGAACTTCAAAAGGAACGGCAAGCAAGTTGCTACTCCCATGAAGAAGCCCAAAGCTAGACCCAAGCCTGAAACTGAGTGCTTCTACTGCAAAGGAAATGGTCACTGGAAGTGGAACTGCCCTAGATATTTGGCGGATAAGAAGGATGGCAAAGTGAATAAAGGTATATTGGATAAACATGTTATTGATGGGTACTTTACTAGTGTTTATAGCAACCCCTCATCATTTGATACTGGTTCAGTTGCTAAGAGTAGTAACTCGAAACAGGAGTTGCAGAATGAACAAAAACTAGTTAAGGGCGAGGTGACGATGTGTGTTGGATGTAGTTCCAAGATTGATATGATCATCATCATCGCACACTCCCTATACTTTCGGGATTAGTGTTGAACCTAAATAAGTGTTATTTGGTGTTTGCGTTGAGCATGAATATGATTTGATCATGTTTATTGCAATACGGTTATTCATTTAAGTTAGAGAATAATTGCTGTTTTGTTTACATGAATAAAACCTTCTTTGGTCATACTCCAAATGTAAATGGTTTGTTGGATCTCGATCGTAGTGATACACATATTCATAATATTGAAGCCAAAAGATGCAAAGTTAATAATGATAGTGCAACTTATTTGTGGCACTGCCGCTTAGGTCATATTTGTGCAAAGCGCATGAAGAAACTCCATGCTGATGGGATTTTGGAATCACTTGATGCTTGCGAACCATGCCTTATGGGCAAGATGACTAAGACTCCGTTCTCCAGAACAATGGAGCGAGCAACTGACTTATAGGAAATAATACATACTGATGTATGCGATCCGATGAGTGTTGAGGCTCTCGGCGGGCATCGTTATTTTCTGACCTTCACAGATGATTTGAGCAGATATGGGTATATCTACTTGATGAAACATAAGTCTGAAACATTTGAAAAGTTCATATAATTTCAGAGTGAAGTGGAAAATCATCGTAACAAGAAAATAAAGTTTCTATGATCTGATCGTGGAGGAGAATATTTGAGTTACGAGTTTGGTCTTCATTTGAAACAATGCGGAATAGTTTCGCAACTCACGCCACCTGGAACACCACAGTGTAATGGTGTGTCCGAACATCATAACCGTACTTTATTAGATATGGTGCAATCTATGATGTCTCTTACCGATTTACCACTATCGTTTTGGGGTTATGCATTAGAGACAGTTGCATTCATGTTAAATAGGGCACCATCTAAATCCGTTGAGACGACACCATATCAACCGTGGTTTGGCAAGAAACCAAAGTTGTCGTTTCTTAAAGTTTGGGGTTATGATGCTTATGTGAAAAAGTTTCATCCTGATAAGCTCAAACCCAAATCGGAGAAATGTGTCTTCATAGGATACTCAAAGGAGACAGTTGGGTACACCTTCTATCACAGATCCGAAGGAAAGACATTCTTTGCTTAGAATGGATCCTTTCTAGAGAAGGAGTTTCTCTTGAAAGAAGTGAGTGGGAGGAAAGTAGAACTTGATGAGGTAATTTACGTTCTCCCGAATTGGAAAGTAGTTCATCATTGAAATCTGTTCCAGTGATACCTACACCAATTAGTGAGGAAGTTAATGATGATGATCATAAAACTTCAGATCAAGTTACTAACGAACCTCGTAGGTCAACCAGAGTGAGATCCGCACCAGAGTGGTACGGTAATCCTGTTCTGGAGGTCATGTTACTTGACCATGACGAACCTACGAACTATGAGGAAGCGATGATGAGCCCAGATTCCGCTAAATGGCTTGAGGCCATGAAATCTGAGATAGGATCAATGTATGAGAACAAGTGTGGACTTTGGTTGACTTGCCCGATGATCGGCAAGCCATAGAAAACAAATGGATATTCAAGAGGAAGACGGACGCTGATAGTAGTGTTACTATCTACAAAGCTAGACTTGTCAAAAAAAGTTTTGACAAAGTTCAAGGTGTTGACTATGATGAGATTTTCTCACTCGTAGCGATGCTTAAGTCTGTACGAATCATGTTAGCAAATTGCCACATTTATGAAATCTGGCAAATGGATGTCGATCCTAAAGGTGCTAACAAAATGTGCAAGCTCCAGTGATCCATCTATGGACTGGTACAAGCATCTCGGAGTTGGAATATACGCTTTGATAAGTTGATCAAAGCATATAGTTTTATACAGAGTTGCGGTGAAGCCTGTATTTACAAGAAAGTGAGTGGGAGCACTACAACCTTTCTGATTAGTATATGTGAATGACATATGTTCGATCGGAAATGATGTAGAATTTTCTAGAAAGCATAAAGGAGTGTCTGAAAGGAGTTTTTCAAAAAGGACCTCGGTGAAAGCTGCTTACATATTGAGCATCAAGATCTATAGAGATAGATCAAGACGCTTGATAAGTTTTTTCAATGAGTACATACCTTGACAAGATTTTGAAGTAGTTGAAAATGGAACAGTCAAAGAAGAAGTTCTTTCCTGTGTTGCTAGGTGTGAAATTTAGTAAGACTCAAAGCCCGACCACGGCAGAAGATAGAAAGAGAATGAAAGTCATTCCCTATGCCTCAGCCATAGGTTCTATAAAGTATGCCATGCTGTGTACCAGATCTATTGTATACCCTTCACTGAGTTTGGCAAGGGAGTACAATAGTGATCTAGGAGTAGATCACCAAACAACGGTCAAAATTATCCTTAGTGGAATAAGGATATGTTTCTCGATTATGGAGGTGACAAAAGGTTCGTCGTAAAGGGTTACGTCGATGCAAGTTTTGACACTGATCCAGATGACTCTAAGTCTTAATCTGGATGCATATTGAAAGTGGGAGCAATTAGCTAAAGTAGCTCCGTGTAGAGCATTGTCGACATAGATATTTGTACATAAGGATCTGAATTTGGCAGACCCGTTGACTACACTTCTCTCACAAGCAAAACATGATCACACCTTAGTACTCTTTGGGTGTTAATCACATGGAGATGTGAACTAGATTACTGACTCTAATAAATCCTTTGAGTGTTGGTCACATGACGATGTGAACTATGGGTGTTAATCACATGGTGATATGAACTATTGGTGTTAAATCACATGGTGATGTGAACTAGATTATTGACTCTAGTGCAAGTGGGAGATTGAAGGAAATATGCCCTCGAGGAAAAATAAAGTTATTATTTATTTCCTTATTTCATGATAAATGTGTATTATTCATGCTAGAATTGTATTAACCGGAAACTTAGTACATGTGTGGATACATAGATAAACAGAGTGTCCCTAGTATGCCTCTACTTGACTAGCTCGTTGAATCAAAGATGGTTAAGTTTCCTAGCCATAGACATGGGTTGTCATTTGATTAACGGGATCAGATCAATAGAGAATGATGTGATTGACTCGACCCATTCCGTTAGCTTAGCACTTGACCGTTTACTATATTGCTATTGCTTTCTTCATGACTTATACATGTTCCTATGACTATGAGATTATGCAACTCCCGAATACCGGAGGAACACTTTGTGTGCTACCAAACATCACAACGTAACTGGGTGATCATAAAGGTGCTCTACAGGTGTCTCCGATGGTACTTGTTGAGCTGGCATAGATCGAGATTAGGATTTGTCACTCCGATTGTCGGAGAGGTATCTTTGGGCCCTCTCGGTAATGCACATCACTATAAGCCTTGCAAGCAATGTGACTAATGAGTTAGTTACGGGATGACGCACTACAGAACGAGTAAAGAGACTTGCCGGTAATGAGATTGAGCTAGGTATTGAGATACCGACGATTGAATCTAGGGCAAGTAACATACGGATGACAAAGGGAACAACGTATGTTGTTATGCGGTTTGACCAATAAAGATCTTTGTAGAATATGTAGGAACCAATATGAGCATCCAGGTTCTGCTGTTATTGGATGGAGACGTGTCTCAGTCATGTCTACATAGTTCTCGAACCCGTAGGGTGTGCACGCTTAAAGTTCGGTGACGATCGATATTATGAGTTTATGTGTTTTGATGTACCGAAGGTAGTTCGGAGTCCCGGATATGATCACGGACATGACGAGGAGTCTCGAAATGGTCGAGACATAAAGATTGATATATTGGACGGCTATATTCGGACATCAGAAGTGTTCCAGGTGATTTTGGAGAAAACCGGAGTGCCGGAGGCGTTACCGGAACCCCCCGAGGAAGTATTGGGCCTTAGTGGGCCTGAGGGGAGAGAGAGGGCTGCAGCCCAGGAGGTGGCGCGCCCCCTCCCATGAGGAGTCCGAATTGGACTAGGGGAGGGGGTGCGGCCCCTCTTTCCCTCTACCTCTCCCTCTCTTTCCTTCCCCCTTCCCTCTTCCTAGTTGGACTAGGAAAGGGGAGTCCTACTCCTACTAGGAGGAGGACTCCCCCCTCCTTGGCGCGCCCCAAGGGCCGGCCGGCCTCCCCCATGCTCCTTTATATATGGGGGCAGGGGGCACCTCTAGACACACAAGTTGAGTTGTTGATCTCTCCCAGCCGTGTGCGGTGCCCCCCTCCACCATATTCCACCTCGGTAATATCGTAGCGGTGCTTAGGCGAAGCCCTACGTCGGTAACATCATCAACACCGTCATCATGCCGTCATGCTGATGGAACTCTCCCGCAAAGCTCTGCTGGATCGGAGTTCGTGGTACGTCATCGAGCTGAACATGTGCTGAACTCGGAGGTGCCGTACGGTCGGTACTTGGATCGATCAGATCGTGAAGATGTACGACTACATCAACCATGTTGTCATAACGCTTCCGCTTTCGGTCTATGAGGGTACATGGACAACACTCTCCTCTCTCGTTGCTATGCATCACCAAGATCTTGCGTGTGCATAGGATTTTTTTTTAAATTACTACGTTCACCAACAAAACAGCAGTGGGGAAATGGGGTCTCCCTGTCTGAGTTCCTTTTCAGTGAGAAAGAAGACACTTTCACTGTTGTTCACCTTGACACCAATGGAGCCCCCATGGGTAATCTGTTTGATCCAATGGGTCCATCTCCCCCAAACCCTCTAAATTTGAGGAGCTCCTCTAGGAATTCTAGGTTGACTTTGTCAAAGGCTTTTTCATAGTCTAATTTAAGCACCAGACCTTGTCTCTTGCTAGAATGGACTGAATGAAGCACCTCATGTGCTGTAACTACACTTTCTAGAATATATCTACCTTTCAAGAAGGCAGATTGGTTGCTAGCTACCAGCCTTTTCAAGATTTTCGAAAATCTATTGGTGAGTACTTTGGTGAAAATTTTAAAGCTACAATTCAAGAGGCTGATGGGTCTAAACTTCTTCATGGAAGAAGCGTGTGCTTCTTTGGGAATTAAAGTTAGCATAGCAAAATTAAGCCTGTGTATAGCAAACTCCCCTCTGTGGAAGTCTGAAAACATATCCATCAGGTCTTTTTTCACTAGCTCCCAAAAATGCTGATAGAAAAAGAAAGGGATCCCATCAGGACCTGGTGCTCCACTAGCTGGTTGGCTTGCATGCCACCGAGTGTATCCCTTCGGGAAAAAAAGCTGTGGACACCGGTTGCAAACTCCATCTCGTGCATGCCCTCTCCCAGATGCTCACATGGCTCTCACCTCTCCATCTGACGATATCTGCTTGTGAACTCTGTTTGTAGTTTCTTTTGGTTCAGAAACGAAAGCTCGGCTCCCTAACAAGACGAGACGAGGCCCGCACAGCTAGTCAGCTCAACACATCCCTTTCCTTTCTCTCCATGTTGCTCATTCCAAGCCAGTGGTTACTACATCCGCCGCCGCATTCCCTTAATTGCCACCCCCAACGCAGCCTATCCCGCCCCCTCATGCGCCACGATGGAGGACAGGACACGCCCGATGATCCTGAGCAACCCCGTATAAAGCAGGTGGATTCGTCAAACAATGCATGAACTCACCGCTCGTCCCCTCCTTCTCTGCCTCATGCACGATACATGTATTGGGCTTGGAACTGAGCCGACCAGGAGACTCTCTATGCAGTCGACATGGTAAATAAATTTGACCTAAAACCAAGTCAACAACACTATTGTTTATTTCCGACTCAATTTTCTTTGATCCTTGTGGCTAGTCTTTTTGTGAGTTGGCATACCATTAGCTTTTGATCTTGCCAACCAGACAGTCAGGCTGTGACCTATTTGGAGACAAAGAGTGGGCGTTAGGTACCGAGCATATTTAGTTAGGCATTTCCCAAAAAAGAAAGAAAGCCGAGTGAAAAACCTACCTACTGGTGGTGCACCCATATGGTGGAGCTTAAGAAAAAAGCCCAGATCTTCGTCGGCTTGTTGGCTCGCACGCTTTCATTAGGGGACACACTTTGCATGATACTTTCATGCTTGTTCAAGGCTCATCGCTCCATGCCTTAGGAGATCCATCATGCACTAGTAGAAATCAGGGCTTTGGTTCAGGCTTGGCTAGCCCATTAGTCCCGGTTTAGTCACGAACCGGGACCCATGTGGGCATACGTCCTAGTTTGTGCGCCCAGGGGGCCGGTCGGGCCTCGTGGGGCATTGGTCCTAGTTCGTCTGGACCCTTTTGTCCCGGTTCCAGACACGAACTGGGACCAATTTGCCTGGCTCCTGGCCCACATACATTGGTCCTGGTTCGTGGATGGAACCGGGACCAAAGGGGGTCCTTTAGTCCCGGTTCCAGCCACAAACCGGGACTAATGAGATGCCTATATATACCCCTTCGCCAGCGAGCAGAGCACGTCACACTGCTCTGTTTTTCTGGCCGGCGAGGGGAGAGCTTTGTGGTGCTCTAGCTCACCTCCTATGCACATGAGGTGTTCGATGAATTGCCCGAGCCACACTACTTAAGCTTTCTCCTCTCGAAGCTCCTTGTCCAAGCTCCATTTTTCTCGTGATTTGTCTAGATTTGGCGGTCCGTCCTGTCCTGTCCCCGTCCTCACCGCCGCCGACCGCCTGCGCCGATCTCGTCGCTGGCACCACCGTGGTGAGCCTCTTGATCTTATCTTTTTTCTAAAAGAAAAAAATCTTACGTGTATGATCTAGATAGATACTTACGTAATTTTCATACTTTTATTATTGTTTGTTATTATATAGTGCGATGGTTTTGGTATCCGCCTCCGTCGGCCCTCGTTCTGTCTATGATTCGGATGTGTTATATATTATCTTTTATAACTATTTGGTTCATCTATTGTTTATGACAATTATGCCGACCAACGTGACATAGATTTTTTTATCGAGGAGGTATGTGAACCGAAAATTCCAACCGACCCTATTGTCGAGAGGTTAAATTTAGTTGAAGAAGAAAAAAATTACTTGAAGTAAAAATTAGAAAAATTGAGGAGGAGAAGATGATATTGGAGTTGCATGTTGCGTATGTCGTTGATGATAACAAGATCAAGATGGATGCAATGCGCTTGAAGATTAGAAAGATTAGAAAATATGCCATTCATACCGAGGCTTGGTATCATTATGCCGTTGAATCAATTGTTACCTTGGTTGCGATTATGATCGCATTTGTTGTTGCATTGAAATGTTTTATATAGTTTCAATGTATGGTTTAATTAGATGCTCTGGAGAACTATGCATGCACTTGGTTTTAATGTGATGATGAACTTCTATTAATTTGGTCACTTATCTATTCATGATGTTCTGTAATGGTTTTTGACACACTTAATTATATATAATGCACGCAGATAAACCGGCAATGGATGTACGGTAACAGACGCACCTCCGAGTACATTGAGGGCCTGCATAATTTTCTCGCAGTGGCTGAGGCAAACAAGCAGAATGGTTATATGTGTTGTCCATGCCCTAGATGTGGGAATACGAGGTCTTACTCTGACCCGAAAACCCTTCACACCCCATGCTTTATAAGGGTTTCATGCCACACTATAATGTTTGGACCAAGCACGGAGAAATAGGGGTTATGATGGAAGACATCGAAGAAGAAGAGGATGATGACAACTATGTGCCCCCTGAATACGGTGATGCTGCAACGGGGGAAGCTGAAGATCAAGAGGAACCAGACGATGTGCCCGATGATGATCTCCGCTGGGTCATTGTTGATGCAAAGAGACAGTGCGAAAGTGAAAAGGAGAAGGTGAAGTTCGATCGCATGTTAGAGGATCACAAAAAATGTTTGTACCCCAATTGCAAAGATGGAAACACAAAGCTCGGTACCAAATTGGAATTGCTGCAGTGGAAGGCAGAGAATGCTGTGCCTGACAAAGGATTTGAGAAGCTACTGAAAATATTGAAGAAGAAGCTTCCAAAGGATAACGAATTTTCCGACAGTATGTACGCAGCAAAGAAGGTCGTATGCCCTCTAGGATTGGAGGTGCAGAAGATACATGCATGCCCTAATGACTGCATCCTCTATTGCGGTGCGTACGAGGATTTAAATGCATGCCCGGTATGCGGTGCATTGCGGTACAAGATCAGACGAGATGACCCTGGTGATGTTGACGGCGAGCCCCCCAGGAAGAGGGTTCCTGCGAAGGTGATGTGGTATGCTCCTATAATACCACGGTTGAAACGTTTGTTCAGAAATAAAGAACATGCCAATTTCATGTGATGGCATAGAGAGGACCGTAAGAAAGACGAGAAGTTGAGAGCACCCGCTGGCGGGTCGCAGTGGAGAAAAATCGAGAGAAAGTACCGGGAGGAGTTTGCAGGTGATGTAAGGAACGTACAGTTTGGTTTAAGAGCGGATGGCATTAATCCTTTTGGGGAGCAGAGCAGCAATCGCAGCACCTGGCCCGTGACTCTATGTATCTATAACCTTCCTCCTTGGCTGTGCATGAAGCGGAAGTTCATTATGATGCTAGTACTCATCCAAGGCCCTAAGCAACCCGACAACGACATTGATGTGTACCTCAGGCCATTAGTTGAAGAACTTTTACAACTTTGGAATGGAAACGGTTTACGTGTGTGGGATGAGCATAGACAGGAGGAATTTGACCTGCATGCATTGCTGTTTGTAACCATCAATGATTGGCCTGCTCTCAGTAACCTTTCAGGACGCTGAGGGATGCGCACCCATGTGGAAGAAGAAATCTATATTTTGGGACCTACCCTACTGGAAAGATCTAGAGGTCCGCTCTTCAATCGACGTGATGCATGTGACGAAGAACCTTTACATGAACCTGCTAGGCTTCTTGGGCGTGTATGGGAAGACAAAAGATACACTGGAGGCACAGGAGGACCAGCAACGTTTGCACGAAAAAGACGGCATACCTCCAAAGCAGTATGAATGTCCTGCCAGCTACGCTCTTACCAAAGAAGAGAAGGAAATCTTCTTTGAGTGCCTGCTCAGTATGAAGGTCCCGTCTTGCTTCTCGTCAAATATAAAGGGAATAATAAATATGGCCGAGAAAAATTTTCAGAACCTAAAGTCTCATGACTGCCACGTGATTATGATGCAACTGCTTTTGGGTGCATTGAGGGGGCTTCTATGGGAAAACGTTCAATTAGCCATTGTGAAGCTATGTGCATTCCTCAATGCAATCTCTTAGAAGGTGATCGATCCAGAAATCCTACCAAGGCTAATGAGTGATGTGGTGCAATGTCTTGTCAGTTTCGAGCTGGTGTTCCCACCATCCTTCTTCAATATCATGACGCACGTCCTAGTTCATCTAGTCGACGAGATTGTCATTCTGGGCCTCATATTTCTACACAATATGTTCCCCTTTGAGAGGTTCATGGGAGTCCTAAAGAAATATGTCCGTAACCGCGCTAGGCCAGAAGGAAGCATCTCCATGGGTCATCAAATAGAGGATGTCATTGGGTTTTGTGTTGACTTCATTCCTGGCCTTAAGAAGATTGGTCTCCCTCAATCGCGGTATGAGGGGAGACTGACTGGAAAAGGCACCCTAGGAGGGGACTCAATAATATGTAGGTACGGGCATTCTTGGTCTCAAGCACACTACACAGTTCTACAGAACTCTACCTTGGTGACCCCGTATGTCGATGAACACAAGAACATTCTGCGCTCCAAATACCAAGAGCAGTGTGACGACTAGATTACATGTGAACACATCAGGACTTTCGGCAGTTGGTTGGAAACACGTCTCAGAGGTGACAATACTGTTTCTGATGAGCTGTACTCGTTTTCCAGGGACCATCTTCGACTATATTGACTGACAAAGGATACGAGATAAATGAGAATACATTTTACACGATTGCCCAAGATCAAAAGAGCACCAACCAAAACAACAGTGTCCGCTTTGATGCAGCAACCAAGAGGGGAGAGGACACATATTATGGTTAAATAGTGGACATATGGGAACTTGACTACGGACATGATTTTAAGGTCCCTTTGTTTAAGTGCAAATGCGTCAATCTGTCAGGAGGCGGGGTATAGGTAGACCCACAATACGGAATGACAATAGTGGATCTGAACAATCTTGGGTACACAGACGAACCATTCGTCCTAGCCAATGATGTGGCATAGGTTTTCTATATGAAGGACATGTCTACCAAACCGAGAAAAGAAAAGATAAGGAAGCGAATACATCATATGATGAGGCAAAGCACCACATAGTTCTTTCAGGAAAAAGAGACATCATGGGATTGGAGGGCAAGACAGACATGTCTGAAGATTATGAGAAGTTTCATGAAATTCCTCCCTTCAAAGTCAAGGCTGACCCAAGCACCCTGTTAAGCGATGAAGAATATCCATGGTTACGGCGCAATAAGCAAAGGACACAAGCGAAGAAAAAGTGAAGACTTTATCTCCACAACTATTATCATGATGCCTTTGATCTAGAATATCACTATAGTTACATGTGAAGAAATGAAATGCCTTTTGTAACAGACGAGTTTCCGTATGAAACCCTGGTACTTCGAAAGAGATTGTCCATTTTGTACACGAAGTGCATCCAGTTTTTGCCGTAACCCTCTCAACTTTTTAGCACATGCTATGTGGGTGAAATGATGATACCATGCCAATTTTCAACATCTTCACAGTTCATTTGAAGTGCTTTTCAATTTCAGGGTCATATAGCTCAAAAAATCAGTAAATGCATGAAAATAACAAATGAAGTCAGAAATGGTTGAAAATTGATGATGTGACTTTGAATGGTGCATTTTGAACACACAAAAAGTCTGGAGTTCAAATAAGTTAAAAAAATGAAATCCCTTTGTAACAGACAAGTTTCTATATGAAACCCTGATACTTCGAAAGAGATTGTCCGTTTTGTACATGAAGTGCATCCAATTTTTACCGTAACACTCTCAACTTTTTAGCACATGCTACGTGGGTGAAATGATGATACCATGCCAACTTTCAACTTTTTTAGAGTTCATTTGTAGTGCTTTTCAATTTCAGGGTCATATAGCTCAAAAAAATCAGTAAATGCATGAAAAATAATAAATGAAGCCAGAAAGGGTTGAAAATTGATGATGTGGCTTTGAATGGTGCATTTTGAACACACAAAATGTCTGGAGTTCAAATAAGTTCAAAAAAATGAAATCCCTTTGTAACAGACGAGTTTCCGTATGAAACCCCGATACTTCGAAGGAGATTGCCCGTTTTGTACACGAAGTGCATCCAGTTTTTGCCGTAACCCTATCAACTTTTTAGCACATGCTATGTGGGTGAAATGATGATACCATGCCAACTTTCAACCTTTTCAGAGTTCATTTGTAGTGCTTTTCAATTTCAGGGTCATATAGCTCAAAAAAATCAGTAAATGCATGAAAACTAACAAATAAAGTCAAAAAGGGTGAAAATTGATGATGTGGCTTTGAATGGTGCATTTTGAACACACAAAAAGTCTGGAGTTCAAATAAGTTCAAAAAAATGAAATCCCTTTGTAACAGATGAGTTTTTGTTCGAAACCCTGATACTTCGAAAGAGATTGCCCGTTTTGTACACAAAGTGCATCCAGTTTTTGCCGTAACCCTCTCAACTTTTTAGCACATGCTATGTGGGTCAAATGATCATACCATGCCAACTTTCAACCTTTTCAGAGTTCATTTATAGTGCTTTTGAATTTCAAGGTCATTTAGCGCAAAAAGAATGACCTAATAGCAAAAAGAATGAACTAATAGCAAAAAGAATGAACCTAAAATAATCAATTAAAATATTATGTTATGATCAACTAAAACAAAACTATAATATTCTTCAATAGCAAAAAGAATCAACTAAAAAGCTTTTATAAAACTCTAATGGCAAAAGGAATAAACTAAAAAGCTTTTATAAACCTCTAGTATTTTTTAAATTAAAATTATATAAATTTATGCAACTAAAATTATCAAAGTATTTTCTGTTCAAAACATTAATGGCAAAAAGAATTTTCATAAAGAACTTTTTTGTTAGAAACTTTAATAGCAAACTAAAATAACAAAATCTGTTCTTGATTAAAACAGACATTGAAAATAACCTAAAAATTACCAAATTTAATATAATGATAAAACACAATAATATTAAATATCAGGAAAAAGAATCACTCAAAAATCTATTTTTATAGTAAAGTTATTCACAAACTAGTGATTCACACAAATTTAAAAGAATTCAAATTTAAACTATTCAAATTTGAAAATTAATGGCACTAACAGAAAGTCTATAATTTTTGTGACCTAACAGCAAAAAGAATCACTCGAAAACTGCAAAAAAATAAAGCAAAAAAACAGAAGAAAAAAATGCCACCTACTAGGCCACCACGGCCTGAATACGACTAGAAACCCAGCTAGTTGGGCCAGGATTCAGGCACGTAGAAGGCCCAGCAGGCCCACAAGCTTAGTAGTGTCAGATTAGGCCCATAGGCGTGCAATTCAGAGGAGTTCGAGAGGGAAGAGGCAGCGGAGTTATAAACAGGTGCGGGGCGCTCTCAACTAGCGAGATGGGACTAAACTCCCACCACCACGCTGCTGTGCAAGGCCATTGGTCCCAGTTTGTGGCACCAACCGGGACCAATGCCACCCTCTGGTCCCGGTTGGTGGCACCAACTGGGACCAATGCTACCCTTTGGTCCCGGTTCGTGCCACCAACCGGGACCAAAGGTCTCTTTTCAGCAGCCCAAAGGGCGGGAAAAGGAGACCTTTGGTCCCGGTTCGTGCCACCAACCGGGACCAAAGGGTGGCATTGGTCCTAGTTGGTGCCACGAACCGGGACCAATGGTCTTGGTATATAAGCCCACACTTAGAAAATTTGACAGTTTCATCGCCAATTGCCCCCCGACAACGCCGAGCTCATCGACGCCGCCACGCTGACCGTGCTCGCCGCTGCGCCCCTCGCCCTGCCTCGAGCTCGCCGTCGACGCACCGCTGCCGCGCCCCTGCCAGTGCTCGCAGTCGACGCCCTCGCCCCTGCCCTGCCCTATGATACGTCTCCAACGTATCTATAATTTTTGATTGTTCCATGCTATTATATTATCTGTTTTGGATGTTTAATGGGCTTTAATATGCTCTTTTATATTATTTTTGGGACTAACCTATTAACCGGAGGCCCAGTGCCAGTTTTTGTTTTTTTTGCCTATTTTAGAGTTTTGCAGAAAAGGAATACCCAACGGAGTCCAAATGGAATGAAACCTTCGCGATGATCTTTCTTGGACCGAAAGCAAACCAGAAGACTTGGAGTTAAACTCTGGAATGCCACGAGGCGGCCACGAGGCAGGAGGGCGCGCCCCCACCCTCATGGGCCCCTCGTAGCTCCACGGACGTACTTCTATATACTCTTATACCCTAGATTGATCAGGGGGGCACGAAACCACTTTTCCACCACCGCAACCTTCTGTACCCGTGAGATCCCATCTTGGGGCCTTTTCCGGCGATCTTCCGAAGGAGGAATCGATCACGGAGGGCTTCTACATCAACACCATTGCCTCTCCGATGAAGCGTGATTAGTTTACCACAGACCTTCGGGTCCATAGCTTTTAGCTAGATGGCTTCTTCTCTCTCTTTGATTCTCAATACAAAGTTCTCCTCGATGTTCTTGGAGATCTATTCGATGTAATACTCTTTTGCGGTGTGTTTGCCAAGATCCGATGAATTGTGGATTTATGAACAAGATTATCTATGAATATTATTTGGTTCTTCTCTAAATTCTTATATGCATGATTTGATATCTTTGCAAGTCTCTTCGAATTATCGGTTTAGTTTGGCCTACTAGATTGATCTTTCTTGCAATGGGAGAAGTGCTTAGCTTTGGGTTCAATCTTGCGGTGTCCTTTCCCAGTGACAGTAGGGGTAGCAAGGCACGTATTGTATTGTTGCATCGGGGATAAAAAGATGGGGTTTAGATCATATTGCTTGAGTTTTATCCCTCTACATCATGTCATCTTGCTTAATGCGTTACTCTGTTCTTATGAACTTAATACTCTAGATGCATGCTGGATATCGGTCGATGTGTGGAGTAATAGTAGTAGATGCAAAATCGTTTCGATCTGCTTGACATGGATGTGATGCCTATATTCATGATCATTGCCTTAGATATTCTCATAACTATGCGCTTTTCTATCAATTGCTCGGCAGTAATTTGTTCACCCGCCGTATTACATGCTATCTCGAGAGAAGCCACTAGTGAAACCTATGGCCCCGGGTCTATTTTCCATCATATTGGTTTCCCATTAACTTGCCAATTTCTGTCGCAGTTCCTTTATTTTGCAATCTTTACTTTACAATCTATACAACAAAAATACCAAAAATATTTACTTTACTATCTTTATTGGATCTCACTTTTGCGAGTGACCGTGAAGGGATTGACAACCCCTTTATCGCGTTGGTTGCAAGGTTCTTGATTGTTTGTGCAGGTATTAGGTGACTTGGGCGTTGTCTCCTACTGGATTGATACCTTGGTTCTCGAAGCTGAGGGAAATACTTACGCATGCTCAAGAGGTAGCACCCCGAGCTCGCCATGTCCACGCCGCCGCCGCGCCCCTGTGCACACTGCCCTGAGCTCACCGTGTCCGCGCCGCCCTTGCCCTACCCCGAGCTCACCGTCAACGCACCGCCCCGCGCCCGTGCCCTGCCCCGACAGTGCGTGCCGCCTCTCCCCTTTCGGTCTGGCTGTCGGCCCCCTTTTCCTCCCCTGTTTTGTTCATATAAGTTTTTTTTGTTCATAATATGCTTTTTTTGTTCATAGATGATCATATATATGATGTTATTTTGTTCATATGTATGCGTGGATGTACATAATGAGATGAATGATGAATTGTTTTGTTCATATATGTTTTTTATATATGTATTAATCTTTTTATTTAGGTTGTTATAGTAGATATCGATTTTAGGTTAGTTGATTTAGTGCATTTTAGGTTTGTTGTACTATTAGTGCATTTTAGGTTAGTACATTTTAGGTTAGTGGAGAGGAAAAAGTAAAATAAGGAAAAGGAAGAAAAGAGGAACAAGGAAGAAGGAAGAAGAAGAAAAAGAAGGAGAGGAAAAAGGAAAATAAGAAGAGGAAGAAGGAGAAGAAGAAGGAGAAGAAGAGGAGAAATAAATAAGAAGAGGAAAAAGAAGAAGAAAAAGAGGAGAAGAAGAAGGAATAGAGGAGAAGGGGAAAAATAGAATAGTATTATTCTAATTTTTCTTCTTCTCCTCTATTCCTTCTTCTTCTCTTCTTTTTTTCTTCTTTTTTTTTCTTCGATCTTCTCCTCTATTCTTTTCTTCTTCTCCTCTTTTTTCTTCTTCTTCTTCCTCTTCTTATTTTTTATCGGCTATGTCGTTGTCGATATACCCCCTCCAAGATAACTTCGACATGAGGGGGGGTCGATATACCCCCTCCCCCGATAACTTCGACATGAGGGGGGCCGATATACCCCCTCCCCGATAACATTTTTTCCCATGTATGTATGTCATCGTTGTCGATATACCCCCCCCCCCATATCTTTGACATGAATGAGGGGGGGTGAGGGTCGAGGATCACCGAGGGGTCGAGAGGGGGACGTCGATCAACCCCCTCTCGCTCGACCAACTCTCGAGGACACCCAAACCCTAGAGATTTATCAAGAATGCCCCATTATGGATGTGCATAATTAAGTTGATCCATATTTTTTCCTGATCTCATCTACCATTCTATATTTGCACGTTCTCTTGTGTCAAAGTATTGAAGAAATCCATGGTTTCATCATTGGCCGGAAGTAACAGGCGCATGATGGTATGAAGCTCTCCAAAATTATTTTGGAATGGAGTCCTAATAGGATAATTCGCCTTTTGGTACGAAGTTCAGCAAAGGTCATCCAAATAGCGATATTCGAAAGTCTCTTGCTGAACTTCGTACCAAGAAGCGAATTATCCTATTAGGACTCCGTTCCAAAATAATTTTGGAGAGCTTCATACCGTCATGTGTCTGTTACTTCCGGCTAATGATGAAGCCATGGTTTTCTTGAATCCTTTGACACTAGACAACATGACATATAGAAGGGTAGATGAGATCAGGAAAAATAGGACCATTTTTTGCACATCCAGAATGGCGTCATTTTGTTAAATCCCTTGTCGGTCCGGACGTCGGACATTCATGAGAGAGGCGGTCCGGCCCAAACCCTAGAAGCATTGTCGAGGCCACCCCAAACCCTAGAAGCATTGCCGAGGCCACCCCAAACCCTAGAAGCGTTGTCGAGGCCACCCCAAACCGTAGAAGCGTCGAGCTAGCTAGGTCTATGTTTGCCACTAATATATCCATCTGTCATGTTTGTATATTAATTGCCATGTTGTAATATTTGCAGAAACTATGGAGCACCGAGACTTCAAAGCAGAACAATTATTGGGGGACATAATCCTCGGCAGACGTGATATCTTATCATATCTCAACGACACCGATGGTCTGGAAGGAGAGGGTGAAGCAGGCTCCGATGATCGAACAATGGAGGTGGAAGGACATGATCATGATGGCTCCGGTGACCGAATGTCGGTGGAAGAAGGAGACCGTGATGATGGCTCTAGTGAGCGAACGGAGGAAGGAGCTGTTGCAAAGTCCGGCGAGGTATATATATTAATTAAGCCTGTGTAGACTATCTAATTGATGCATTAATTGTTTTGGTATGTACACATATTAACTCTCTTGTTTCTTCTTTTCTAGCCCTCCGGATCGAGCCAAACTTCGGCAACGAGACCAGGCCCGAAGAAAAGGTTGCTCCAGGAGGAAAGGTTCACGATCACAGCAATCAAGGGCGATGGCCAACCGATTGAACCCAGCCGGACCAAGGAAGCATTTTCTGCTCAGTGCGGGGTTCTCGTTAGGGACATGATACCGATCAGCATCCACCAATGGAATAAGCCTAAGCAAAGACCCTCAAGTGTCTTATGTCAACGATAGACAGAAAGATGATCTTTGGACCACGCTGAAGGCAAATTTCACCCTACCGCCAGAGGAGGATCCGGATAAGCCAGTTATAGAGCCATTAGTCAAGGCTCATGCTCTTAAGAAGATGGCAGATGTATTCAGGAGGTGGAAGAATGAGTTGAAATCAACGTTTGTCGACAAAGGGAAGACTCCAGAATTCACCGACCGATTTGAGAAGATAAGAGATCACTGGCCCGCATTTGTGGCCCACAAGACATCGGATAAGAGTAAGAAGATGTCAGCGACAAACAAGATAAATGCTGCAAAGAAGGAGCATCACCATCGCACGGGGTCAGATGGCTACCTCAAAGCCCGGCCGTTGTGGGACAAGGCTGAGAATGACCTGCTTGATAAAGGGGTCGAACCAGAGACATTGAACTGGCCAGACCGTTCAAGGGCTTGGTGCTTCGGGGTTGCGAGAACCTTGGACCCTGAAACAGGGAAGTGCGTTTTGACGGACAAGCAACTTGAAATACCGGTCAAGAAGCTTTAGCGGTATATCGTCGCATCGCAGCAAGGGACGTTCGTTCCCGACAGAGAGAACGGCAAGCTCACAGAGTCCCTCGGGAATCCTAAGCACCCAGGACGAACACGAGGCATGGCAGGCTCCGTTGCGTGGAAGGTTGGGTTTCCTAGCGTAGGCGGTTACAAAAGCCGGGAGAGGAGGAGGAAAGTGGAGCAGACCGAACTGCAGAAGCTGAATGCAAGGGCACACGCGCTAGAGGAACACGCAGTTCACAGCCAACAACCTGCCGGAGCTACCCCAGAAGCTACCCCGCCATCTCAGCGGAGAAGCAGCATGGCTTCCACTGAGCTCCTTCAGCAGCCTGACTGCACGGCTACTAGCTACCTCATGGATGCTATCACGGAGGCTCAAGATTGCCACCTTATGATACAATGGCAGCACCTCAAAGTCAAGGCGGCTGTTGGCTCTGTTGCACCTCCTGAACCCGATGCAACTTTTCACTGCCTTCCGATTCCACAAGGCTATGCTGTTGTGATGGTGGATGAAATAACGGAGGGATTTGAGGAGCTCGAGCTTGACCACCCTACTAGTGAAGGGGAGACTCAGCTGGGTCTTGCTCTGAAGACTCCATGTCTATGGCGGAAGGAGCACATCAAGCTTCTGAACTGGACGGCTCCGCCTCCTCCTCCTCCTCCTCCGGTGAGTCAGGGCACTCCGCCTCCTCCTCCGGCGAGTGATCAGGGCACTCTGCCTCCTTCTCCGGCTGCTCCGGCACGTGACGGCACTCCGCCTCCTTCTCCGCCTGTGCCGGCGCGTCCGAGCAGCCCGCCTCCGCCTTGTCAGCAATGGCGGAAGAGAGCGGCCGCCGCTCCGGCTGCTCCGGCGCGTCGTAGCACTCCGCCTCCTTCTCTGCCTCATAAGCAATGAAGGAAGACAGTCGCCGCCGCTCCGGCGTCTGGTAGTACAGCCAGAGGCGGGAGGCAATACAGATTCGGTCCATCTCTCAAGCCTTTAGAGAAGTTACCATACGAGAGGGCCGTGGAGGAAAATGCGGAGATCTGTGAAGCCTATGTGAAGGACTTCTTTGAAACACGAAGAGCTATGAAACATCCACCTCCGGAGGAGAAGATAGATCACGTGGAAGTGCAGCGCACTTTCGATGCCCTGTAGCGACCACCACCGTCTCCACCGCAAACCAACTATGAGTGCATTATCTAAAGGACATATAAGGAAGCAGAGCGGTCGGGAAGTACTTGCACTGGTCGAAGGTTAGCAGAACGAAGAATGTTGGGGAACATAGCAGAATTTTAAAATTTTCCTACGTGCCACCAAGATCAATCTATGGAGTCTTCTAGCAACAAGAGGGATAGGAGTGCATCTACATACCCTTGTAGATCGCGAGCGGAAGCGTTCAAGAGAACGGGGTTGATGGAGTCGTACTCGTCGTGATCCAAATCACCGATGATCCTAGCGCCGAACGAACGGCACCTCCACGTTCAACACACATACGGAGCGAGGACGTCTCCCACGCCTTGATCCAGCAAGGAGGAGGGAGAGGTTGAGGAAGAAAGCTCCAACAGCAGCACGACGGCGTGGTGGTGGTGGAGCAACAGTACTCCGGCAGGGCTTCGCCAAGCTCTTAACGGAGGAGGAGAGGTGTTGGGGAGGGGAGGGGCTGCGCCTTGGGATGGGTGCGGCTCCCATGTGCCTCCCCACTATATATAGGGGTGGAGGGGGCTGGTTTCTTGCCCTCCAAGTCCATTGGGGCGTTGGCAAAGGTGGGGGAAAGAAATCCCATCATTTCCTTTCCCCACCGATTGTTATCCCCCCTTTTTAGGGATCTTGATCTTATCCCTTTGGGATATGATCTTATTCCTTCTAAGGGGGTATCTTGGTGCGCCTTGACCAGGGGTGTGGGGCCTTGGCCCCACTACCCACGTTCATGTGGGCCCCACATGCAGGTGGGCCCCACTATGGAACCTTCTAGAATCTTCCCGGTACAATACCAAAAAATCCCGAACATTTTCCGGTGGCCAAAATAGGACTTCCCATATATAAATATTTACCTCCGGACCATTCCGGAACTCCTCGTGACGTCTGGGATATCATCTGGGACTCCGAACAACATTCGGTAATCACATACAAGTCTTCCTAATAACCCTAGCATCATCGAACCTTAAGTGTGTAGACCCTACGGGTTTGGGAAACATGCAGACATGACCGAGACAACTCTCCGGCCAATAACCAACAGCGGGATATGGATAGCCATGTTGACTCCCACATGTTCCACGATGATCCCATCGGATGAACCACGATGTCGAGGATTCAAGAAACCCCGTATACAATTCCCTTTGTCAATCGGTACGTTACTTGCCCGAGATTCGATCATTGGTATCCCAATACCTCGTTCAATCTCGTTACCGGCAAGTCACTTTACTCGTACCGTAATGCATGATCCCGTGATCAACCACTTGGTCACACTGAGCTCATTATGATGATGCATTACCGAGTGGGCCCAGAGATACCTCTCCGTCATATGGAGTGACAAATCCCAGTCTCGATTCGTGCCAACCCAACAGACACTTTCGGAGATACCCGTAGTGCACCTTTATAGCCACCCAGTTACGTTGTGACGTTTGGCACACCCAAAGCACTCCTATGGTATTCGGGAGTTCCACAATCTCATGGTCTAAGGAACTGATACTTGACATTAGAAAAGCTCTAGCAGACGAACTACATGATCTTGTGCTATGCTTAGGATTGGGTCTTGTCCATCACATCATTCCCCTAATGATGTGATCCCGTTATCAATGACATCCAATGTCCATGGTTAGGAAACCATAACCATCTATTGATCAACGAGCTAGTCAACTAGAGGCTCACTAGGGACATGTTGTGGTCTATGTATTCACACATGTATTACGGTTTCCAGTCAATACAATTATAGCATGAACAATAGACGATTATCATGAACAAGGAAATACAATAATAACCATTTTATTATTGCCTCTAGGGCATATTTCCAACAGTCTCCCACTTGCACTAGAGTCAATAATCTAGTTCGCATCACTATGTGATTGTAGTGAATTCAACACCCATGGGGTTTGATCATATCTCGCTTGTGAGAGAGGTTATTAGTCAGCGGGTCTGAATCTTTCAGATTCGTGTGTGCTTTACAAATCTCTATGTCATCTCCTAGATGCAGCTACCACGCTCTATTTGGAGCTATTCCAAATAACTATTCTACTATACGAATCCAGTTTACTACTCAGAATAATCTGGATTAGTGTTAAAGTTTGCATCGGCGTAACCCTTTACGACGAACTCTTTTACCACCTCCATAATCGAGAAAATTCCTCAGTCCACTAGTTACCAAGGATAACTTTGACCGCTGTCCTGTGATCCATTCCCGGATCACTCTTGTACCCCTTGACTAACTCATGGCAAGGCACACTTCAGGTGCGGTACACAGCATAGCATACTGTAGAGCCTACGTCTAAAGCATAGGGGACGACCTTCGTCCTTTCTCTCTCTTCTGCCGTGGTCAGGTCTTGAGTCTTACTCAATACTCACACCTTGTAACACAGCCAAGAACTCCTTCTTTGCTGATCTATTTTGAACTCCTTCAAAATCTTGTCATGGTATGTATTCATTGCAAAGTACTATTAAGCGTTTTTGATCTATCCTTATAGATCTTGATGCTCAATGTTCAAGTAGCTTAATCCAGGTTCTCCATTGAAAAACACTTTCCAAATAACCCTGCATGCTTTCCAGAAATTCTACATCATTTCTGATCAACAATATGTCAACAACATATACTCATCAGAAATTCTATAGTGCTCCCACTCACTTCTTTGGAAATACAGGTTTCTCATAAACTTTGTATAAACCCAAAATCTTTGATCATCTCATCAAAGCGTACATTCCAATTCCGAGATGCTTACTCCAGTCCTTAGAAGGATTGCTGGAGCTTTGCATACTTGTTAGCATCTTTCAGGATTAACAAAAACTTTCTGGTTGTATCACATACAACCTTTCCTCAAGAAAATCGTCGAGGAAACAATGTTTTGACATCCTATCTGCAAGATTTCATAAATAATGCAGTAACTGCTAATATAATTCCAACAGACTCTTAGCATCGCTACGAGTGAGAAAGTCCCATCATAGTCAACTCCTTGAACTTGTCGGGAAACATCTTAACGACAAGTCGAGCTTTCTTAATGGTGACACTTACCATCATTGTCCGTCTTCCTTTTAAAATCCATTTGCACCCAACAGCCTTACGACCATCAAGTAGTTCTTTCAAAGTCTATACTTTGTTTTATACATGGATCCTCTCTCGGATTTTATGGCCTCGAGCCATTCGTCAGAATCCAGGCCCACCATCGCTTCTCCACGGCTTGTAGGTTCATTATTGTCTAGCAACATGACTTCCAAGACATGATTATGTACCACTCTGAAGTAGTACACATCCTTGTCGACCTATGAGGTTTGGTAGTGACTTGATCCGAAGTTTCATGATCACTATCTTAAGCTTCCACTTCAATTGGTGTAGGTGCTACAGGAACAACTTCCTATGCCCTGCTACACACTAGTTGAAGTGACGGTTCAATAACCTCATCAAGTCTCCACCATCCTCCCACTCAATTCTTTCGAGAGAAACTTTTCCTCAAGAAAGGACCCGTTTCTAGAAACAATCACTTTTGCTTCCGGATCTGAGATAGGAGGTATACCCAACTATTTTTGGGTATTCTATGAAGATGCATTCATCCGCTTTGGGTTCGAGCTTATCAGCCTGAAACCTTTTCACATAAGCGTCGTAGCCCCAAACTTTTAAGAAATGACAGCTTAGGTTTCTCTAAACCATAGTTCATGCGATGTCATCTCAATGGAATTACGTGGTGCCATATTTAAAGTGAATGTGGTTGTCTCTAATGCCTAACCCATAAACGATAGTGGTAATCGATAAGAGGCATCATGGTATGCACCAATCCAATAGGGTGCAGCTATGATGTTCGGACACACCATCACACTATGGCGTTCCAGGCGGTATTAGTCGTGAAACAATTTCCACAATGTCTTAATTGTGTGCCAAACTCGTAACTCAGATATTCATCTCTATGATCATATCATAGATATTTTATCCTCTTGTCACGACGATCTTCAACTTCACTCTGAAATTACTTGAACCTTTCAATAATTCAGACTTGTGTTTCAGTAAGTAAATATACTTAGCATCTACTCAAATCATCTGTGAAGTAAGAACATAACGATATCCACTGCGTGCCTCAGCACTCATTGGACTGCACACATCAAAATGTATTACTTCCAACAAGTTGCTTTCTCGTTCCATCTCACTGAAAACGAGGCCTTTCAGTCATCTTTCCCATGTGGTATGATTTGCATGTCTCAAGTGATTCAAAATCAAGCAAGTCCAAATGACCCATCTGTATGGAGTTTCTTCATGCATATCTACCAATAGACATGGTTCGCATGTCTCAATCTTTTCAAAAACGAGTGAGTCCAAAGATCCATCAACATGGAGCTTCTTCATGCGTTTTATACCAACATGACTCAAATGGCAGTGCCACAAGTATGTGGTACTATCATTACTATCTTATATCTTTTGGCATGAACATGTGTATCACTACGATCGAGATTCAATGAACCATTCATTTTAGGTGCAATACCATTAATGGTATTATTCAAATAAACAGAGTAATCATTATTCTCCTTAAATGAATAACCGTATTGCGATAAACATAATCCAATCATGTATCTATGCAAATACCAAATAACAATTATTTAGGTTTAACACCAATATCGATGGTAGAGGGAGCATGCGATGCTTGATCACATCAACCTTGGAAACACTTCCAACACATATCGTCATCTCACCTTCAGCTAGTCTCCGTTTATTCTGTAGCCTTTTATTTCGAGTTACTAACACTTATCAACTGAACCGGTATTTTAATACCCTGGTGCTACTAGGAGAACTAGTAAAGTACACATTATAATGTATATCCAATATACTTCTGTCGACCTTGCCAGCCTTCTCATCTACCGAGTATCTAGGGTATTTCTGATTCAGCGACCGTTCGCCTCATTATAGAAGCACTTAGTCTCGGGTTTGGGTTCAACCTTGGGTTTCTTCACTAGAGCAGCAACTGATTTGCCGTTTCATGAAGTATCCCTTCTTTCCCTTGCCCTTCTTGAAACTAGTGGTTGAACCATCAACAATTGATGCTCCTTCTTGATTCTACTTTCGCGGTGTCAAACATCACGAGTTGCTCCAGGATCATCATGTCTATCCCTGATATGGTATAGTTCATCACGAAGCTCCAATAGCTTGGTGGCAGTGACTATGGAGAACCATCACTATCTCATCTGGAAGATTAACTCCCACTCGATTCAAGCGATTGTAGTACTCGGACAATCTTAGCACATGCTCGACGATTGAGCTTTTCTCCCTTAGTTTGCAGGCTTAAGAAACTTGTCAGAGGTCTCATACCTCTTGACGGTGGCACTAGTCTGAAATTCCAATTTCAGTCTTTGGAACAACCCATATGTTCTGCGACATTTCAAAAAACGTCTTTTGGTGCCACAATTCTAAACCATTAGTATTACGCACTGAACTATCACGTAGTCATCAAAACGTGTATGTCAGATGTTTCCCAACATCTACAGACAACGCTCGAGGTTCAACACACTGAGTGATGCATTAAGGACATAGCCCTTCTGTGCAGCAATGAGGACAATCCTCAGTTCACGGACCTAGTTCGCATAATTGCTACTGTCAACTCTCAACTAAATTTTCTCTAGGAACATATCTAAAACAGTAGAACCAAAGCGTGAGCTACGACATAATTTGCAAAGACCTTTTGACTATGTTCATGATAATTAAGTTCATCTAATCAAATTATTCAATGAACTCCCACTTAGATAGACATCCATCTAGTCATCTAAGTGATACATGATCCGAGTCAACTAGGCCGTGTGCGATCATCACGTGAGACGGACTAGTCATCATCGGTGAACATCTTCATGTTGATCGTATCCACTATACGACTCATGTTCAACCTTTCGGTCTTCCGTGTTCCGAGGCCATGTCTGTACATGCTAGGCTCGTCAAGTCAACCTAAGTGTTTCGCATGTATAAATCTGGCTTACACCCGTTGTATGCGAACGTTAGAATCTATCACACCCGATCATCACGTGGTGCTTCGAAACAACGAACCTTCGCAAAGGTGCACAATTAGGGGGAACACTTTCTTGAAATTTTAGCAAGGGATCATCTTATTTATGCTACCGTTGTTCTAAGCAAATAAGATGTAAACATGACAAACATCACATGAAAATCATAAAGTGACATGATATGGCCAATATCATCTTGCGCCTTTTGATCTCCATCTTCGAGGCGCGGCATGATCACCTTCGTCACCGGCATGACACCATGATCTCCATCATCGTGTCTTCATGAAGTTGTCTCGCTAACTATTACTTCTACTACTGTGGCTAACAGTTAGCAATAAAGTAAAGTAATTACATGGCATTTTTCTTTGACACGCAGGTCATACAATAAATTAAGACAACTCCTATGGCTCCTACCGGTTGTCATACTCATCGACATGCAAGTTTTGATTCCTATTACAAGAACATGATCAATCTCATACAATACATATATCATTCATCACATCCTTTTGGCCATATCACATCACACGGCATATGCTGCAAGAACAAGTTAGACGTCCTCTAATTGTTGTTGCAAGTTTTTACGTGGCTGCTATAGGTTTCTAGCAAGAACGTTTCTTACCTACGCCAAAACCACAACGTGATATGCCAATTTCTATTTACCCTTCATAAGGACCCTTTTCATCGAATCCGATCCGACTAAAGTGGGAGAGACAGACACCCGCTAGCCACCTTATGCAACTAGTGCATGTCAGTCGGTGGAACCTGTCTCACATAAGCGTACGTGTAAGGTTGGTCCGGGCCGCTTCATCCCACGATGCCGCCGAATCAAGATAAGACTAGTAACGGCAAGTACATTGACAAAATCGACGCCCACAACAACTTGTGTTCTACTCGTGCATAGAATCTACGCATAGACCTAGCTCATGATGCCACTGTTGGGGAATGTAGCAGAATTTTAAAATTTTCCTACGTGCCACCAAGATCAATCTATGGAGTCTTCTAGCAACGAGAGGGAGAGGAGTGCATCTACATACCCATGTAGATCGCGAGCGGAAGCATTCAAGAGAACAGGGTTGATGGAGTCGTACTCGTTGTGCTCCAAATCACCGATGATCCTAGCGCCGAACGGACGGCACCTCCGCGTTCAACACACGTACGGAGCGAGGACGTCTCCCGCGCCTTGATCCAGCAAGGAGGAGGGAGAGGTTGAGGAAGAAAGCTCCAACAGCAGCACGACAGCGTGGTGGTGGTGGAGCAGCAGTACTCCGGCAGGGCTTCGCCAAGCTCTTAACGGAGGAGGAGAGGTGTTGGGGAGGGGAGGGGCTGTGCCTTGGGATGGGTGCGGCTCCCATGTGCCTCCCCACTATATATAGGGGTGGAGGGGGCTGGTTTCTTGCCCTCCAAGTCCATTGGGGCGTTGTCAAAGGTGGGGGGGGGGAATCCCATCATTTCCTTTCCCCACCGATTGTTACCCCCCCTTTTTAGGGATCTTGATCTTATCCCTTTGGGATATGATCTTATTCCTTCTAAGGGGGAATCTTGGTGCGCCTTGACCAGGGGTGTGGGGCCTTGCCCCCACTACCCACGTTCATGTGGGTCCCCACATGCAGGTGGGCCCCACTATGGAACCTTCTAGAATCTTCCTGGTACAATACCTAAAAATCCCGAACATTTTCCGGTGGCCAAAATAGGACTTCCCATATATAAATCTTTACCTCCGGGCCATTCCGGAACTCCTCGTGACGTCTGGGATCTCATCTAGGACTCCGAACAACATTCGGTAATCACATACAAGTCTTCCTAATAACCCTAGCGTCATCGAACCTTAAGTGTGTAGACCCTACGGGTTCGGGAAACATGCAGACATGACCGAGACAACTCTCCGGCCAATAACCAACAGCGGGATCTGGATACCCATGTTGGCTCCCACATGTTCCACGATGATCTCATCGGATGAACCACGATGTCGAGGATTCAAGCAATCCCGTATACAATCCCCTTTGTCAATCGGTACGTTACTTGCCCGAGATTCGATCGTCGGTATCCCAATACCTCGTTCAATCTCGTTACCGGTAAGTCACTTTACTCGTACCGTAATGCATGATCCCGTGATCAACAACTTGGTCACATTGAGCTCATTATGATGATGCATTACCGAGTGGGCCCAGAGATACCTCTCCGTCATATGGAGTGACAAATCCCAGTCTCGATTCGTGCCAACCCAACAGACACTTTTGGAGATACCCGTAGTGCACCTTTATAGCCACCCAGTTACGTTGTGACGTTTGGCACACCCAAAGCACTCCTACGGTATCCGGGAGTTGCACAATCTCATGGTCTAAGGAAATGATACTTGACATTAGAAAAGCTCTAGCAGACGAACTACACGATCTTGTGCTATGCTTAGGATTGGGTCTGGTCCATCACATCATTCTCCTAATGATGTGATCCCGTTATCAATGACATCCAATGTCCATGGTTAGGAAACCATAACCATCTATTGATCAACGAGCTAGTCAACTAGAGACATGTTGTGGTCTATGTATTCACGCATGTATTACGGTTTCAAGTCAATACAATTATAGCATGAACAATAGACGATTATCATGAACAAGGAAATACAATAATAACCATTTTATTATTGCCTCTAGGGCATATTTCCAACAAAGAAGTGGGAAAAAAATTCCCCAGCTCGGCAAACAATTGAACCAATCGTGCCCCCCGCTCAAGATGTCTAGCGATATCGTCGCTAATCATCTGGGGATGGTGCCCGGTACCAGTCCTGCAGATTACATGCCCGACGATGCACATTTTGATACAATGGAGGTGGACGAATTCAAATACCGGTATGGGAAGCCTCTTGTCAAACCTGGTCATCCTCCTCTAACAACGATGATGTGAAGATTCCATGAGTGGTACATGGACACCTGCAGCGAGTCTGGAAAGGATATTTTGACGCTAAGAGTTAAAGAGGAGCACGACCTCGTTGGAATTGATCTGTTGTCTGTTCCATTTGAGGAGTTCTTCCAATTTTTCAATCAAAAGGCCCTCGATAAAATAATCGTCACTTGCTACTGTCTGTAAGTACTACTTCTATAATTAAGTCTCTATATATAGCTCAGCTCTTTCATTGCATGTATATATAATTATCCCCACTATATTATGCAGATTGAAGATCGTCGAATGCATAAAAGCACAAATCCATGATATTGGGTTCATTAACACAATTCACATAGATGAATGGACGGTAAAATATGATGCCAAACAAACCGAGGCCAACTTGCTACTATCGTTGCTTCGAAATCAAAACAAAGAGAAAATACTCTTTCCTTACAACTTCAAGTGAGTGTTACTGTCTTGTGCATATTCGGTTTTCCTTATTACTCGAGGTTATAGTAATGTAACTGATAAGTTATGCATGCGTGCACAACTTCCACTTTATTCTGCTAGAGATTAAGCTTGAGCAGGGACTAGTAACCGTCTTAGACCCGAGATGAAAAGATCCCGAGGAGTATGCGGCCATGACTAATTAAAATGCTCGAGAAGTAAGTTCAATCGATCATTCTCGCACCATATCGGCAACTTTGTTCATTTCCTGATATCAAGTAATTGTTTTCTTTGTCTGGCAGGGTTTGAAAAGAGTTCACCATAGAAGCTCCGGGACTGCCGGGGGAGCTGCGATTTACACACCCGAATGTAAGTACTACTAGCTAGTTCCGCGCATCTCCCATTGATTCTAGTTACTTTCATCAATACCATTTATAATGCTTGATTATTAGTTTGATTGACCTCTATTTCTCATAAAGTGCTTGTGGCAGGAACCCGGGAATGATTACTGTGGATACTACATTTGCGAGTTCATCTACAACACGACGACCTCTAAGCGGGGCTACTCTAAAAGACAATTTGAAGTGCGTAAGTAATAATATTCACAATTTTATTTTATTACCATCATTTGTGTTGTGGCAGATGCGGAATGAACTCCTGCCACAAGATCGCATACGAGCAATTCAAGAGAAATTGGCGGGATTCTTTCTTGACCACGTCATAAATAAAGCTGGAGAATACCATGTGGAATTTGACATTAGATGTTAGGGAATTGTAAGAGATCTTGTATTGTATATATGTAGCCAGTAGCGTCGGATAGATATACAAAAACTTGTTGTTCAACCAATCTCTCGGAGAAGGAGAGGTCGATCACTTCTCTCTGTATATGTTCATGACGATCTTGTGTACTTAATGATTTCCTTCATTTGCTTACTAGCTAGCGTGTCGAGTCCTCTCTATACATATAGTACGTAGCGTCGACCAAGCACGGAGATAAGAGAGGACACTTTTCTCTA
>LT934114.1:759070240-759187316 GCA_900231445.1 Triticum turgidum subsp. durum
CAAAAGGCCATCCTGCCTGGGCAAGCCGCAGCGGCCACGTGGAGCCCCATCTGTCCCGGTTCGTAGACGAACCGGGACTAAAGGTATTGGGCTTTAGTCCCGATCCGGAACCGGGACAAATGGGCTTTTTTCTATTAGTGATGTTTGATCAAACTTGATATCTCGAAAGCATTCAATATGGCGGACCGGACGTTTCTTCTCAAAAGTGTTGAGTAAGTTTGGTGTTGGACGGAAGTGGATCACTTAGGTCTGCGGTTTGTTGTCCACGGCAACAACGAGAAGTGCAGCACTGGACGCAGCGGCATCTGCTCCCACGCCATGGACGACGCGCAGGCCTTTGCGATTCGGATCAGAGTAGGCTGCTAGTTAGAGTATATGAGTGTCAGACATCGTTTTGTAGCGTATATATGTATTATAGGCAGTACAATCTGACAAAAAGGCAAGTGCATGCTGCAAATGTCAGTACGGAGCCGACAATTGCCCCAGGCGTGGGCCTTCGTGATTCTAGCAGTATGAACGCAGATACCATTGCTGTGTGCCATGGCGATAGCGTATGACGTAATTTCTTCTTACCAGCTCTATATAAGAGCACGCACCAGTAGAACTTTGTGCTCCCTCGCATCCATTTCTACAAGTGCCCGAATCAATCAAGTAAGTAACTAGCTTGTTGATTTAACATGCACATGTCATTTCCGTTTGGGACGTGCAGAACCACGGACCATGTGATTTTTGGCAAGATCAGTACACGTTCTTCATCACAGGAGTGGACATCAATCTGCTAATCGAAACTGCTGGGGGCGGCAACAATGTCAGGTTCAGGATTGCGGAAGCACTGCAGGACGTACGCAGGCACGCAGCGAACCAAGAACACAAAAATGCTATGCGTGTTCATGCTCGTCGTGGTACTCGTGCAAGCCGCGCCCGACCGCTATTGAGTAAAATTAGAGATCTGCCATATAAGAACTACTCCATATTAATTTAACACGAAGCCTAGATTTTCCATTAGCAGTACACCGATGTACTAAGCATGAGTGTGATGGCGACCTGACAAGCGCGTACGAGGCATAGACAAGGACAGCACGCTGGCAGGAGCAGATCACCCACAACCTCCAACCACCCGCCACAGTAAATAATTGGAATATCGCACACCGTGTCAACCTTTTTGTGGACCTAGTTTGTCTGCCAAGTCAGGTACCCTGCAGACCTATGATGGTATTTTACTTGTAATGCCAATTAACGCCCGACCATGCGCAGATCGCTGTGAGAAAAGCGTGTGGTCAGATTGCAGCGTCCATATGCCGCTGCGTCCAGGACGTCCACTCTCCGGCAACAACCCAGGTCTTAGTGAATGGATCCACAGGCATTACGTTGTTCAACGGCAGAGGTATAAAAAAAAAGACAAGGCAACTTCCTATCGCGGCTCTAGCTTGTTTGTCTTGGTGATGGAATCGCTACACCACATTTTCAAGCTAGCCATGCGACAAGAGTTGCTGACTCCTTTGGCTAACTACTATAGTTTCCAAAATATGCGACAAGGTCTTGACGTTTTGGACAGAGACACAGTCTCCAAAATATGACTAACTATAGTTTTATATTGAAGTATAAATATATAACCAACCATTATATGATACTATTAAGAAAGTGAGTTCATTCCAAAATAAGTGTTGTAATCGGAGTGAGTACTTTTCAAGGAAAATATCTATATATGTGATCTCCATACTTCCAAAATGAATATTTCAAAAGTGATCAATAGTCAAAGTTTTAAAAGTTTGACTACATATGACCTTGTCAAAAATGACAAGAATTTCAAAACCAGAGGGAGTATATGCTAAGGGCATCTCAAGGGGGACCTGCAAAACTCCGGTATATGTTTATCCGTACAAAAAAATTTTTTTTGCTTTTTGCAGTCTAATGAGGACCCGTATTGTCTACGGAGCAGTCCGATGTCCAAATTTCGATATTTCAAACAAACATGGAAATATGCGAGTGTCCAAACATAGTGCAAGCCAACAAAAACACACCACGTGTCCTCTCTCTCCGCCAAGCCTCCTTTCTCTCTCTCCAAGCCGCGTCGCCCCGCGCAGCCACCACTGCCTCCAGCCGCCGCTCGAGTGGACCCTCGTCGTGGATGCGCACGAACGTGGCGGTTGCGGCGTCGAAGCCCTCCGTCGAGGCACAGAAGATGTGGCCGGCGGTCAACGCGTTTGTGGCTGGCCGCCCGACGCATCTCCCCTGCCACGGCGCGCCCGCGGAGCTCGGCCTCCTGATGCGCGCATCCGTCGGCGCGCCTCACACCGCCCGGCCGCTCGCTGCTGCGGGCGGACATGTCTCCACGCAAGGTAGAGATGGGCAGAGCCGCAGAGGAGGAGGAGGCCACCAAGGCGAGCGCGAGCGCGTGCACAGACAACCTGCTCGTGCTCGACCGCAGCCACAGCCAGCAGGACGCGAGCACGGAGTAGCTCCATTGGAGGGCGGCGTGCGCGCATGGCGGGACTCACGCTGGTTCTCGGCTGCTCCGTGGCTTCTGTTTCTATTCGCTGGCATGAAGCTGGCCATCGCAGCGGCCATGCGGTCTCTTTTGCTAGTACGTATTTGCACAGATCAATCAAGTTGCTTCGTTGGCCTACGTGCAGTCCTGCAGCAAGCTCGGTCGCCGGCGTGTGAGGGGAGGCCCCCGCGTCCCTCGCTGCGCCAGGGGAGGTCGCCGTGTCCGCGCTGGCTGCGTTGGTGGCCACGCCCGTCGTCCTGTGATGCAGCAGCCCACCCCTCGCCAGCGGCCGGAGCGACCTCGAGCGTGCCGGCGGCGAGCACGGCAAGCGTGAGGACGACGAGCACTACATGAAGCGTATTAGCCTACTGTATGCCGTAGCGTACGCGCTCTGTATAGTCTTCGCGTACGCGCGTGCTCTAGATCGTGGCTGCCAGGTAGTGGCGCACGTCCAAGGTAGTTGTTCACCCCATGATCTTCACTAGGCAGTGGCCGCTCCAAGCTGTACATATACCCCTGCCTGTGACTAATCAAAGTGTGGTGCAATTCTCCTTATTCTCTTCCCGTAACATGGTATCAGACGCTGCACAACCCATTTGCGCAGGCCACCGATCCTGCTTCCGCTGCCACGGCGCCGGCCGCCGATGCCGACGATCTCCATGCCGTTCCTCTGGCCGCTGCGCCGCCTGCCGCTGCCTCTCATCCCGCAGCCCCGGGCGTGCCCGTGCCTCCCATGTCCGTCCCTGCACCAGCCCTTCCTACCCCACCTCCCGCCGCCTCCGCGCCCGCTGTGCGCGCACCGGCTCTCCCGTCGGCCCTCGCCATGCCGTCGTCGGTCTTACAGACCGTCGACATCCGTCGCCATGTCCCCGTCACGCTCGACCTCCTGGCCGGCAACTACTCCCAGTGGCGCCGCCACTTCGACACCGTCGTCGGCATGTTCGGGCTCCACGACCACATCAACTCCGAGACGGTTCCGCGCCACGATGACCCCGAGTGGCGCATGGCCGACCACGTCGTGGTGCACTGGCTCTATACCACCATATCGCCGGAGCTCCTCGACGCCGTCATGCAGCCCGAGGACACCGCGCTCACGGTCTGGACCGCGGTCGATGGCATCTTCCGCGACAACCACCTCGCTCGCGCAGTCTACGTCGACGCCGAGTACCATGTGCTTGTCCAGGGCGACCTGACGGTGATGCAGTACTGCACCAAGCTCAAGTCCTTCACCGATCAGCTGCGCGATCTTGGGCAGCCCGTGACGGAGACGCGCCAGGTCTTCCACCTCCTTCGCGGCCTCAACCGCCAGTACCACGCCGCGATCCCCCACATCACCTCGCAGGTGCCCCTGCCCTCCTTCCTCCAGGTGCGTTCATTCCTTCTTCTGGAGGAGCACCGTGCAGAGCAGTCGACTCGCCTGCAGTCCTCCCACGCGCTGGTCGCCGCACGCGGCGTCGCGCCCCCTTCGCCCGCGCCCTCCACCGACAACAACCGTGGGCGGGGGCGAGGCCGTCGTCGTGGCCGCGGCAATGGTGCCGCCGTTCCGGCGCCCCCTGCGCCCATCTCCGCGCCACGCCCGCCGTCGGTCCCTGCACCGGCTCCCGAGGCCAACTCGTGGACTGGCCTCGTCCAGGCCTGGCCAGTGGCATGGCGCGCTCCCGGCTCTGGTGTGTTGGGCCCTCGTCCTGGCACGCCCCATCAGCAGGCCATGTTCGCGGCGCCCCACCAGCCCGCGCTCCCGTCGTACGGCTACGGCGACACCGGCGCTCCTGGCTACGGGGCGCCCACTGGCTACGGCCACCCTGGGGCTGGTTCTTCCTCGATGCCGTCCCCCGCCTGGGACATGGCCTCGCTCCAGGCCGCTCTGCACGGTGCCACCGCCGGTCCGTCTTCCTCTGGCACAACGCCGGAGTGGTACCTCGACTCGGGCATTGCTACACACATGAGCTCCTCGCCTGGTAACCTCCTCTCTGTTCGCCCCCATCTCTCTGCCTCTCAGGTCGTCGTCCGCAGTGGTGACTGCCTACCGATCACACATGTCGGTACAGGCTCGCTCATTGCTGGCACCTCTCCTCTCCAACTTCGCAACGTCCTCGTTTGCCCTTCTATCATTAAAAATCTTCTCTATGTTCGTCAATTATGTCATGACAATCCTGTCTCTGTGGAGTTTGACCTTTTCGGTTTATCTGTCAAGGATCTTCGAACCAAGGCGGTGATCCTCCGTTGTAATTCCGGTGGCGACCTCTACCCCGTGGGCTGTGCTTCGTCGTCTTCCTCACGGTGGTTCGCTGGCTCCGTCACCACTGATCTTTGGCACCAGCGGCTTGGTCATCCAGGGCGCGCGTCGTCTGCTGCTCTCCCGTTCGAGTTCTGCAAGACCACGCCCCATGTCTGTCATGCCTGCCGTATGGGCAAACACACCCGCCTCCCATTTCAGCCGTCTAGTAGCACAAGCATGTTTCCCTTTCAGATTTTACATCTTGATGTATGGACCTCTCCTATTGTAAGCATCTCTGGCTATCAGTACTACCTAGTTATCCTGGATGATTACACGCATTATGTATGGTCGTTCCTTGTCAAAAACAAGTCTGAAATATCCCAAATTCTCCTTGAGTTTTTTGCTTATGTGCAGACACAGTTTCAGCTTCCCATCCTCGCTTTGCAGACTGACAATGGGCGTGAGTTTGACAACTCCACCATCCGCAGTCTTCTCGCTCGCCACGACACTCACTTCCGCCTTACCTGCTCGTACACGAGCCAACAAAACAGCAAGGCCGAGCGTGTTCTCCGCACACTCAACGACGAGGTTTGCGCTCTGCTCATTCATGCGTCCATGCCTGCCCGCTTTTGGGCTGAGGCCCTTAGCACATCCACTTACCTCCTCAACCGCCGCCCATGCCGCACGAGCTCGCCCTGCACGCCGCATGAACTCTTGCTTGGCATCGCCCCTGACTACTCGCTGCTCCGCGTGTTCGGGTGCCTCTGCTATCCCAACCTCACATCCATCTCACGCCACAAGCTTGACACACGCTCTGCAGCCTGCGTTTTCCTCGGGTATCCCCCGGATCACCGTGGCTACCGCTGCTTCGACCCCATCTCCCGCCGTGTCCTCACGTCGCGCCATGTGGTCTTCCATGAAACAGGGTTCCCCGTCGCCGTCCCTGTCTCCCCTAACATCGCTGCGCCGCCTGCTCCGTCACCCTCTGTCTTGCAGGTTCCGCTCGTCGGCGGCTCCTCTGTTGCGCGCGCTCCGCCTTGTTCAACTACGGCAGTGCGATCACCATCCGACGGCTCCCTCCACGCCTCGCCTCACGCGGGAACCCCGTGTTCAACCACAGGCGCGGGATCGGCAACGGACGGCTCCCTCCACGCCTCGCTCCGTGCGGGACCCCCGCGTTCAACCATGAGCGTGGGATCGGCGACGGACGGCTCTGCGCTCCCCTCCCAGCGCGCCAACTCCGGATTCAAGCTCCATCGTTTGATCATCTGCGAGCGGCTCCGATTCCACTTCACCAAGCGCGTCTTCTTCCTGTCCCAGCACGGGATCTCCTATTGCGCCCGCCGCCGCTGCTGCTTCCTCACCATCGGCGGGCCCTCGGCAGATGGTCACGCGGGCTCAGCGCGGCATCTTTCGTCCGAACCCCCGCTACTATGACGCCGCGCCCGCCGTCACCACCATGGAGCCCTCGCCCGTTCCTAGCTCTGTTCGCACTGCGGTTCGCGACCCCAACTAGTTCGCCGCCATGCACGACGAGTACGACGCGCTCGTGCGGAACCGCACTTGGGAGCTCGTGCCGTGGCCTGCCGGTGCCAACCTCATCACCGGCAAGTGGATATTCAAGCACAAGAACAATGCCGATGCCTCCCTCGCCCACTACAAGGCCCGGTGGGTCGTGCGCGGGTTTCGTCAACGTGCCAGCATCGACTACGGCGAGACGTTCTCGTCGGTCGTTAAGCCGGCCACCATCCGCACCGTCCTCACCCTGGCGGCATAGCGTGGCTGGCCTATGCACCAGCTCGACGTTTCGAACGCCTTTCTGCACGACACCTTGGAGGAGGAGGTCTACTGCCTCCAGCCCGCTGGCTTCATCGACAGTGCGCGTCCTCACCACGTCTGCCGCCTCTCCAAGTCCCTCTATGGCCTGAAGCAGGCGCCTCGCGCGTGGTTTCTCTGCTTCGCTGGCTTCGTCAAGACGCTCGGGTTCACCGCCACTCGCTCGGATTCCTCCCTGTTCACGCTTCGCCACGGCTCGGACACGGCGTATCTGCTCCTCTACGTGGATGATATCGTGCTCACTGCGTCCACTCCGGCCGTGCTGCGCCGCGTGGTCGCCGGCCTCACCAGCGAGTTCGCCATGAAGGATCTTGGGCCCCTTCACTTCTTCCTCGGCATCAAGGTGACCCGCACTCCCGCTGGCTTCTTCCTCTGTCAATAACAGTATGCGGACGAGGTTCTCGATCGCGCTGGCATGGACACATGCCGCCCCTCACCGACCCCGATCGACACCAAGATCAAGCTTCCGGCCGCAGTCGGGCCCCGTGTGGACGACGCCTCCGTGTACCGCAGCATTGCTGGAGCCCTGCAATAGCTCACCATCACCAGGCCCGAGATCGCCTACGCCGTGCAGCAGATATGCCTGCACATGCACGATCCCCGCGAGTGCCATCTCGCGCTGGTCAAGCGTGTGCTCCGGTACGTCCGCGGCACGGCTCACCTCGGCCTTCATTTGCGTGCCTCCGCCACCCTGGATCTGCGTGCCTTCATCGACGCCGACTGGGCCGGCTGCCCCGACACCAGGCGCTCCACCTCGGGCTTCTGCGTCTATCTTGGCGACGCCCTTGTTTCCTGGTCCTCCAAGCGCCAGGCAACGGTGTCGCGCTCCAGCGCGGAAGCCGAGTATCGCGGCGTGGCCAACGCCATGGCGGAGTGCGTTTGGCTCCGACAGTTGCTCGGCAAGCTCTTCGCGCCGGTCACCTAGGCAACTCTGGTCTTCTGCGACAATGTGTCTGCAGTGTATCTCTCTGCGAACCCGGTTCACCATCGACGCACTAAGCACATGGAGCTGGACATCCACTTCGTTCGCGAGCGCGTGGCCCTCGGCGAGTTCCGTGTTCTCCATGTGCCCACGCGCCAACAGCTCGCCGACATCATGACCAAGGGCCTGCCGTCGGATGTGTTCTCTGATTTTCGCTCCAGTCTTTGCATCGCTGCCGCTGACGATGCGACTGCGGGGGGGTATTAGCCTACTGTATGCCGTAGCGTACGCGCTCTGTATAGTCTTCGCGTACGCGCGTGCTCTAGATCGTGGCTGCCAGGTAGTGGCGCACATCCAAGGTAATTGTTCACCCCATGATCTCCACTAGGCAGTGGCCGCTCCAAGCTGTACATATACCCCTGCCTGTGACTAATCAAAGTGTGGTGCAATTCTCCCTATTCTCTTCCCGTAACAAAGGGGACTTGTCTTAGTGTCGCACATCAACTGTTCTGTTGAACATATTTATGCATGTATCTGTTAAGATAATCTCCTACCGGCCCCGCCTCTAGTTTCCTTGTATAGATAAGGCTAAGGCTGCCCTTGTATCCATATATACATGCACCGTGCACCTGATCAATATATCGAGAGTTGCATTGCCTTTAATATGGTATCAGTTTTTTTCTGATCCAACCCTAGCTTCCGCTCCTAGCCGCCGCCGCCGCAGCTCTTAGCTGCTGCCGCCGCTGCCATCTCTTGCGCCGCCGCTGCACCCTCACCCCGCCGCCGCACACACATCACTCCTCCTTTCCTCCCTTCCTCCCGAGCCACCTCCCTTCCTCCCACCCGATCGCCCCGAGCCACCTCCTTCCAACCCGCTCCCACCCGATCGCATCTCCCCGCCAGCCGCGCCGCCCCTCCTCCCCTCAGTCACTGCTGCACCCATGGCGTCTCCCCACTTCGCCACCTCCCTCCCCTCCAATCCCTTCAACGTTCCGGCCCCTCCCCTGGTGGAGGTCGTCCGCGATCTCGACATCTTCGCCTGTGTGCTCGTCGTTCTTGACTACGCCTCCTCCACCTACTATGCCTGGAAAACCTACTTCTCCCTCGTCTTCCGCGAGTACCACCTCATCGATCACGTTGATGGTTCCGTCGACTCCGGCCTCATGTACACGGACGACGAATGGCTGACCATCAACGCCACCATCACTCGCTGGCTGTACCAAACCATCTCCATGGACATCTTCCACACCATCGTTTGCGACACTGATGACGCGCAGACGGTGTGGGCAAAGCTGAACGGGCTCTTCCTCGACAACGCCCTCCAGCGCCGCGTGTTTTTTCAACAGGAATTTTTTGGCTGCCAGCAGCTTGACTCGTCAATCGACGATTATTGCATGCGCCTTAAGAAACTTGCTAACAAACTTTGCGACCTCGGGGAGCGGGTCTCCGACGACCTCCTCCTCAGCATGCTCACCGCCGGTCTGAACGAGGAGTTTGGCAATGCGGCCTCCAACCTCACGTTCCTCCCGGACCCGACCTTTCCTCGGGTGGTGGCCTACCTTCGGTTGGAGGAGAGGAGGATGAAGATGGTGAAGTCCCGGGACACGCACACGGCTCTCGCGGCGGTACCTCCCGCGCCGCCCCTCCCACAGTGCCGCAGCCACAGCGGCCTCCGCCGGCATCGTACTTCCAGGCGCCACCGGCGCCCATCTACCAGCCGCTGCCCCTGCCCCTGATCGCTGCCGCGGGGGGCACTGCGGCACGAAGCAGCAGCCGCACGGCGCGGGGGGGGGGGGCGCTAGCCGCCACAGCAGCAGCTGCCCCGGGCCCCCTGGGCCGCCGCGACCAACCCTTGGACGGGGGTGGTCCATGCGTACACGATGCCCATGCCGCGGCCCCCCCTCCCGGCTGGGATCCTCGGCCCCCGCCCCGGCGCGCATCAGGCGTTCTTCGCCGCCCCGGGTGGCTACCCCGTCGCGGCCCCTCCGTACGCTGCCCCGCGTGGCTACCCTGCCGCCCCGGGTGGCTACCCCGCTGCCCCTCCAGCCGCGGCCGCCGCACTCCCACCGGCCCCTTGGGATCCGGCTCTCCTCGCGGCGCTTCACTCTGCCCCTACACCCAACACGTACACCAGAGGCGGCGACTGGTATATGGATTCCGGGGCTACCACCCACATGACTTCCAACCCTGGTAACCTCACCTCCATATTTCCAGTTTCTACCGCATGTCGTATCACTGGTTGGGACGGATCTTCCCTTCCCATTACTCATGTCGGTCATGGTTCCTTTCCATCTAACTCTACGCCTATTCACATGTCTAATGTCTTAGTTTCACCTGAGTTAGTCACTAATCTTCTTTCCGTTCGTTCTCTTACATGTGAAAATCCTATAACTGTTGAATTTGACGAAGTGGGTTTTTCTATCAAGGACGCTCGTACCCGGATGGTGCTCCACCGATGTGACAGCCCGGACGGCTTCTACCCGATGAACTCCACCACCACTTCCACATCCGCACCGGTCGCTCTCTCCGCCACGGTGGACCTTTGGCATGCTCGGCTGGGACATCCAAACCCGGCCACCCTTCGTCATATTCTTAGGACTTTTTCATTCACGTGTAATAAAACCAATGATCATACTTGTCATGCTTGTCGTCTTGGCAAGCATGTCCGTCTTCCATTTAGTGCGTCCTCATCGGTGGCATCGTATCCATTTGAGTTGCTTCATAGTGATTTGTGGACATCTCCTGTTGCCAGTAATACGGGTTTTCTATACTATCTTGTCATACTTTATGATTTTTCGCACTATGTGTGGACCTTCCCGTTGCGGAGAAAATCCGATGCACTCTTCGTTCTACTACCTTTTACTCCAATGTCGCTACGCAGTTTGGGCGTCCCATTCATGCCTTGCAGACCGACAACGGGAAGGAGTTCGACAACGTCGGAGTTCGCACCCTCCTTGCCACACACGGCATGATTTTTCGTCTCACCTGCACGTATACCTTGCAACAAAATGGTCGCGTCCTTCGCACCCTCAATGATTGTGTGTGCACTCTTCTTTTCCACGCCAATGTCTCGCCTCGGTTTTGGCCGGACGCTCTCTCCACCACCTCTCTCCTCATCAACGTCCGTCCAACTCGTGCTCGTGGGAATTTGCACCACATCATCTCCTCTTCGGTAGCCCACCCTCATATGAAGATCTTCGTGTTTTTGGGTGTCTCTGTTATCCTAGCATCGCCTCCACTACTCCTCATAAACTCGCACCTCGCTCTGCGGCATGCATCTTTCTCGGATACCCACCAAACACCAAAGGCTATCATTGCTACGATCCAGTTTCCCACCGAGTTTTCACTTCCTGGCACGTTTACTTTGACGAGAGGTCTTTTCCTTTCCATCAGGTACCGCCGCCGGCTGACTCGTCATCGACATCCGCGCCTCCCGGTGCCCCTAGGGGAGGCCGCTCACTCGCGCTCGGGCCCCCTCCCGACTTCGGGCCCCCTGCAACGCGTGGCCCTCCCCCTGGCTTCGGCGACCCCACCGCGCCTGAGCTCCACTCTGGGTCCGCGGCGCCGGACCCGAACCCCGCTGGCTCGCCGACCCTCTCGCCGGCCTCCTCACCGGTGGCCACGCCACCTCCGACTCCCGTTGAGTCCGTAGCCCGGTCAGCTAGTGCATCCCATGCGCCTGACCCGGGCTCCTCGACGGCTTCCGCCGGCCCGGCTGCATCCTCGCCGGCGGCCACGGCGCTCCCAACTCCCGTTGAGTCCGCAGCCCGGGCAGTGAGCGCGTCTCCCGCTCCTGACCCTGATAACCCACAAGTGTAGGGGATCGCAACAGCTTTCGAGGGTAGAGTATTCAACCCAAATTTATTGATTCGACACAAGGGGAGCCAAAGAATATTCTCAAGTATTAGCAACTGAGTTGTCAATTCAGCGACACCTGGATAACTTAATATCTGCAGCAAGGTATTTAGTAGCAAAGTAATATGATAGTAGTGGTAACGGTAATAAAAGGTAACGGAAGCAAAAGTAATATTTTTGGTATTTTGTAGTGATTGTAACAGTAACAACGGGAAAGTAAATAAACGTAAACAAGTAGATGGAAAATTCGTAGGCATTGGATCGGTGATGGATAATTATGCCGGATGCGGTTCATCATGTAACAGTCATAACCTAGGGTGACACAGAACTAGCTCCAATTCATCAATGTAATGTAGGCATGTATTCTGAATATAGTCATACATGCTTATGGAAAGGAACTTGCATGACATCTTTTGTCCTATCCTCCCGTGGCAGCGGGGTCCTATTGGAAACTAAGGGATATTAAGGCCTCCTTTTAATAGAGAAGCGGAACAAAGCAATAGCGCATAGTGAATACATGAACTCCTCAAAGTATGGTCATCACCGGGAGTGGTCCCAATTATTGTCACTTCGGGGTTGCCGGATCATAACACATAGTAGGTGACTATAGACTTGCAAGATAGGATCAAGAACTCACATATATTCATGAAAACATAATAGGTTCAGATCTGAAATCATGGCACTCGGGCCCAAGTGACAAGCATTAAGCATAGCAAAGTCATAGCAACATCACTTTCAGAACATAGTGGATACTAGGGATCAAACCCTAACAAAACTAACTCGATTACATGATAGATCTCATCCAACCCATCACCGTCCAGCAAGCCTACGATGGAATTACTCACGCACGGCGGTGAGCATCATGAAATTGGTGATGGAGGATGGTTGATGATGACGACGGCGATGAATCCCCCTCTCCGGAGCCCCGAACGGACTCCAGATCAGCCCTCTCGAGAGGTTTTAGGGCTTGGCAGCGGCTCCATATCGTAAAATGCAATGATTTCTTCTCCTCTATTTTTTTCTCCCTGAAAACAAATATATAGAGTTGGAGTTGGCGTCGGAGGAGGTCCAGGGGGGCCACGAGGTAGGGGGCACGCCCTAGGGGGGCGTGCCCCCACCCTCGTGGACAGAGTGTGGGCCCCCTAGTCTTCATATTTGGCGAGGATTTTTTATTATTTATTCTAAGATATTCCGTGGAGTTTCAGGTCATTCCGAGAACTTTTGTTTTCTGCACATAAAACAACATCATGGCAATTCTGCTGAAAACAACATTAGTCCAGGTTAGTTCCATTCAAATCATACAAGTTAGAGTTCAAAACAAGGGCAAAAGTGTTTGGAAAAGTAGATACGATGGAGACGTATCAACTCCCCCAAGCTTAAAACCTTGCTTGTCCTCAAGAAATTCAGTTGACAAACTGAAAGAGAAAATGAAAAACTTTTACAAACTCTGTTTGCTCTTGTTGTTGTAAATATGTAAAGCCAGCATTCAGGTTTCCAGCAAAGATCATAACTAACCACATTTGCAATAATTCCTAGGTCTCATGTTTACTCATATCAATAGCATAATCAACTAGCGAGCCATAATAATAAATCTCGGATGACAACACTTTCTCAAAATAATCATAATATGATATAACAAGATGGTATCTCGCTAGCCCTTTCTGAGACCGCAAAACATAAATGCAGAGCACCTTCAAAGATCAAGGACTAACTAGACATTGTAATTCATGGTAAAAGAGATCCAGTCACAGTCATACCCGATATAAATTAACAGTAATGAATGCAAATGACAGCTGTGCTCTCCAGCTAGTGCTTTTTAATAAGAGGGTGATGACTCAACATAAAAGTAAATAGATAGGCCCTTTGCAGAGGGAAGCAGGGATTTGTAGAGGTGCCAGAGCTCGGTTTTGAAGTAGAGATAAATAATATTTTGAGCGGTATACTTTCATTGTCAACATAGCAACTAAGAGATGACGATATCTTCCATGCTACACAAATTATAGGCGGTTCCCAAACAGAATGGTAAAGTTTATACTCCCCCTCCTCCACAAGCATCAATCCATGGCTTGCTCGAAACAACGAGTGCCTCCAACATTCAACGGGTCCCAGGGGGAGTTTTGTTTGCAATTATTTTGATTTAGTTTGCATAAAGCATGGGACTGGGCATCCCGGTGACCAGCCATTTTCTCATGAGTGAGGAGCGGAGTCCACTCCTCTTGAGAATAACTCGCCTAACACGGAAGATAAGGGCAGCCCTAGTTGATACATGAGCTATTCGAGCATACAAAACAGAATGTTTATTTGAAGGTTTAGAGTTTGGCACATACAAATTTACTTGGAACGGTAGGTAGATACCGCATATAGGAAGGTATGGTAGACTCATCTGGAATAACTTTGGGGTTTAAGGGATTGGATGCACAAGCAGTATTCCCACTTAGTACAAGTGAAGGCTAGCAAAAGACTGGGAAGCGACCAACTAGAGAGCGACAACAGACATGAACATGCATTAAAATTAATAAACATTGAATACAAGCATGAGTAGGATATAATCCACCATGAACATAAATAACGTGAAGGCTATGTTGATTTGTTTCAACTACATGCGTGAACATGTGCCAAGTCAAGTCACTTAAATCATTCAAAGGAGGATACCACCCCATCATACCACATCACAACCATTTTAATAGCATGTTGGCACACAAGGTAAACCATTATAACTCATAGCTAATCAAGCATGGCACGAGAAACTATGATCTTTAATTGTCATTGCAAACATGTTTATTCATAATAAGCTGAATCAGGAACGATGAACTCATCATATTTACAAAAACAAGAGAGGTCGAGTTCATATCAGCCTTTCTCATCTCAGTCAGTCCATCATATATCATCATAATTGCCTTTCACTTGCATGACCGAATGATGCGAATAATAATAAGAGTGCGCGTGCATTGGACTAAGCTGGAATCTGCGAGCATTCAATAATAGGAGAAGACAAGGCAATATGGGCTCTTGGTTAAATCAACAATAATGCATATAAGAGCCACTTCAACAATTGAATCATGGTCTTCTCCTATCGACCCCCAAAGAAAAGAAAAGAAAAGAAATAAAACTATTTACATGGGAAAGCTCTCAACAAGTAAAAGAAGAACCGGAAATATTTTTGGGTTATCTTTATTACTACTACAGCATGAAAAGTAAACTATTACTAATTTTTTTGTTTTTCTTATGGTTTATCAAACACATAAGAAGAAAGAAGGAAAAAGAAAATAAACTAGCATGGACGTTACAGTGAAAAAGTATAAGCACCGACATCTAGCAATGAGTGTGTGAACATAAATGTAATGTCGGTGGGAAATACGTACTCCCCCAAGCTTAGGCTTTTGGCCTAAGTTGGTTTATTGCCAGGGATAGCCTGGCGGATATCCGTAGGTATAGCTGGGGTCGTATTGCGACGAAGAGTAGCTAGGATCATACTGTGATGGAGAAGATTCTGACTGCCATTGGCTGACAGCCATCTCCGGATCCCAAGAATAAACAGACTATTGCGGAGGCTCCCCTTGGGGTTCCGGTTCCGGGGCTGGTGCAGGATTCTTGTAAGCTTGGATGGCAGCCCACGTAACGAGATAAGGTCCTACAAAATTAAACAAAGAAGGAGCAGGCAAGGTAATAGTTTCAGGATGATGTTTATGAAAGAATAATTTATATTTGAGCTCTCCTCCCCTGCCTTTAACAATAAAATCATGCGCTAGCATACTCTTATAATCTAGATAAGCACTAGGCAGCAATTTTTCTTCTTTCTCATGAAGCCTAATAGCTAAGTTAAAATGTGCAGCGAGGCGCAAAGCATAAATGCCTCCAAAGATGGGACCCTTAGTACGGTTTATACTTAACCGTCTAGCAATAATTCCGCCCATGCTAACAGTGTTATCGCGATATAAACCATGGAACAAAATAATAATATCAGCAACACTAAAGTTTCCATAGTTTCCACGACCAATCAAGCAACGACTAGCAAATAAGGCAAAATAGCGTAAAACAGGAAAATGTATGCTAGTGATTCTTGCATCAGAAACCTTCCTGGTTCTCCCACAGAGATAGTGTTAATAAATGCTTCCACATCTTTACGATGTGGTTCATCTAAGGTGCCCTCAGGGGGTATGTGCAACCCTCGCAAAATTCAGCTAACGGCATCTTTTTAACAACGTCATATAAATGAAACTCTACTGAAGGAGGTGATTGCTTAGGGAAAAAGTAGAAGTTTTGCACAAAAGTATTTGTGAGTAAGAGATACTGAGGACGTTGGTCGCGGGCGAAGTCGGTGAGGCCAGCATTTTCAATCAATGAATAGAAATCCTCATAAATCCTGGCTTGTCTCAAGAAATTATCAGAAGGCCATTCACACGGCCGGATCTCCGTGGTACGAGCCAAATTATATTTGGGCCTCTGCGCCTCTTCATTTTGTTTTTCCTTCGAACTTCGGCTCGATGAGCCCCTCAAAAGTCTCTTCATTATTTTCTGAAATAATCTGAAATTTTTAGTAACTTCAAACAAAAGTGAAACAAACTCAATAAAATTGATAGCAACTACTCCTACAAGTGCCTAGAGCCTATATCAAGCATTAGAACTACTTGGAACCATATAAATTTGACATGCAAGCTCAAGAACATGGTCACCTATGCAACACAAATTTGCAATGAATAAAGCACTAGAGAAAAAACTAATTGGACCAATGGAGGAGTCACATACCAAGGAACAATCTCCCCCAAGCAGTTTTGCGAGAGGTGCTTTGAGCAAGGAGATCGAAAATCACAGCAAAGAGAGCTAGAACTCATGCTTGAGTTGGTTTTTCGTGTTTGTGGGAGGAAGAAGGAGAAGATGGGTGCAGGAATAAGTAGAGGAGGGCCACCATGGGCCCGCGAGGCAGGGGGGCGCGCCCTCCACCCTCGTGGCCAGGTGGCAGCTCCCCCGCGGTAATTTTTGCACTATAAATCCTCAAATATTCCCGAAAAAATCATATTAAATTGGCATGGCATTCTGAGAATTTTATTTTCGGGGTATTTTTATATTGCACGGATAAATCAGGAAACAGACAGAAAAATACTATTTTTACTTTATTTCAACTAAATAATAGAAAGTATAAAGAGGGTATAGAAGGTTTGTGCTTCTAGTTTCATCCATCTCATGCTCATCAAAAGGAATCCACTAACAATGTTGATCAGGTCTTGTTAACAAACTCATTCCGGTTAACATGGAACCGGAGAAATTTCGAATAACACTATGTTACCTCAACGGGGATATGCACTTCCCCTATAATAAGAATATCATATTTCTTCTTGACAGTAGGAAGAGGAAATTCAAAACCTCCGAATATAATCGATGGAATTTTTCCAATAGAATTGATACTATGAACTTGAGGTTGTTTCGTCGGAAAGTGAACCATATGCTCATTACCATTAACATGAAAAGTGACATTGCCTTTGTTGCAGTCAATAACAGCCCCTGCAGTATTCAAAAAAGGTCTTCCAAGAATAATAGACATACTATCGTCCTCGGGAGTATCAAGAATAACGATGTCCGTTAAAATAGTAACGTTTGCAACCACAACAGGCACATCCTCACAAATGCCGACAGGTATAGCAGTTGATTTATCAGCCATTTGCAAAGATATTTCAGTAGGTGTCAACTTATTCAAGTCAAGTCTACGATATAAAGAGAGAGGCATAACACTAACACCGGCTCCAAGATCACATAAAGCAGTTTTGACATAATTTCTTTTAATAGAGCATGGTATAGTGGGCACTCCTGGATCTCCAAGTTTCTTTGGTATTCCACCCTTAAAAGTGTAATTAGCAAGCATGGTGGAAATTTCAGCTTCCGGTATCTTTCTTTTATTAGTAACAATATCTTTCATATATTTAGCATAAGGACTCGTTTTGAGCATATCAGTCAGTCGCATACGCAAAAAGATAGGTCTAATCATTTCAGCAAAGCGCTCAAAATCCTCATCATCCTTTTTCTTGGATGGTTTGGGAGGAAAAGGCATGGGTTTCTGAACCCATGATTCTCTTTCTTTACCATGTTTCCTAGCAACGAAGTCTCTTTTATCATAACGTTGATTCTTTGATTGTGGGTGAGGGAGTCCTGGACTAGGGGGTGTCCGGACAGCCGGACTATCATCATCATCCGGACTCCAAGACTATGAAGATACAAGATTGAAGACTTCGTCCCGTGTCCGGATGGGACTTTCCTTGGCGTAGAAGGCAAGCTTGGCGATACGGATATGTAGATCTCCTACCATTGTAACCGACTCTGTGTAACCCTAGCCCTCTCCGGTGTCTATATAAACCGGAGGGTTTTAGTCCGTAGGACAACATAACCATTACAACAATCATACCATAGGCTAGCTTCTAGGGTTTAGCCTCCTTGATCTCGTGGTAGATCCACTCTTGTACTACCCATATCATCAATATCAATCAAGCAGGAGTAGGGTTTTACCTCCATCGAGAGGGCCCGAACCTGGGTAAAAACATCGTGTCCCTTGTCTCTTGTTACCATCCGCCTAGACGCACAGTTCGGGACCCCCTACCCGAGATCCGCCGGTTTTGACACCGACATTGGTGCTTTCATTGAGAGTTCCTCTGTGCCGTCACCGATAGGAAGGATGCCTCTTCCCGTCTTCAAGGATGGTATCTTCGTCAAAGGAGCCTTGGCCGCCGGCCAAACTATCCGCCTAGGTGGTTTTCTCGTGACCGCCTGTTCGGCCACCGCTTCGACAATGACCTCTCAGGTCATCAAAAGCAATCCTCACGTCAGCTCGGAATTCGCCGAGCGGCTGGATCCAATAGAGCTCTCATCCGTAAACGAGCTCTTGGATCGCATCGCCGCCCTGGGAGTCGCTACAGACTACAATCAGATTGGGCTTAAAACCGATCTGAGAGAGATTAACTCTCCCCAGGTCACCCACCACGTCGCCGTGGTAGAGGAACAACGCGGTGACTCTTCTCCTGTATTGAAAACTAGTCATGTCCGGGCTCCCGAACCCTCCATGCCGGATTCCCGCGGAGGGACGGACTTCGATCAAGCACTGAACCTAAAGTCGGGCATCGGACCGGACTCGCTGGACAACATCCAGCAATCCAAGCTTCCAAATTTGGAAACTTCTCGGCCCTTGAGCCTCGAGACGGGTAGGGCTCCGGACTTAATTCCACCCACCCTCCCAGACATATGCGATCTATCTCTAATCCGGCAAGAGCCCGCTGAAACAGTACATCACTACTGGGCCAGATTCCTCCTGGTTATGGACTGCCGAGAGGAAAACGCAATCTCAATTTTTTGCAATAATTGCACGGACGAGGGAATCTTGAACGCCGTCAGCCGTCGTGAAATTACACGCTTTGCCGACCTGGCGTCCATAGTACGAAAGTACTGTGCGATGGAGAGTTTCCGGAAAACCGAAAATAAGTTTTGGGACAATCCGGCCCCAAATACAAGAGAGAATTCCTTATTTGGCCCTTTCTTAAATTTTGGTTCCCTTTTTGGCCCTAGTAAAAAAATTCTTCCTGTTTTGGCACTCAAATTTCAGTTTGTTCCCTATATGACATTTCCGTCAGTTTTGGTAACTAACACTGTTAAATCTGACATGAAAAGTCCTTTTTACCCTTGGTGTAGTTTGTGACCAAAATTGTGAACTGGAAGTCAAAAGCAATGGTGATGTGATCTGTTTGTCTTGAATACATTACCAAATGAAACCAAATCTGCTATTTAGCACATCTTTAATTTTAATTGGATAATTGGACAGAACCTCCCTTGTATTTTGATGATATATCCCCTGTACAGTTCATATATGCACAAATTATAATATACTTGGAGAAGATTCACATGTATGCAAACTAAAAGTTCATAGAAACTTGGTCTAGGTTCACATATACGCAAACAGTCCACATATTTAGTCCTCTACACACATTCAGGTTCACATAGAGTTCACATATAATAGTCCAGGTTCACATCATGTCAAATACAACACATGAAGGTCACATGTAGCACGTACAAAAGCCCAGGTTCACATATAGATTACATAGACAGCTCAAAAGTTTCCAAAATGAATCATGATATAGAAAGGGATCCAATGAGAATCACAATCTAAGTCTCCTTTTGCTTCGTGTGCTCATTGCAGGGCTGGAAGGATTCATTTTTTTGCTTCGTGTGCCCATTGCAGGGCTGTCATGTGGCACCATGGGAAGGTGTGGCAACTTATCAGCAACCTCTTTGCTTTTTCTTTTGGCATGTAATTTCAAAGCAACAGATGCTTTCTTGTTGGCCACACAAATGGGCTGAGTTGTTGATCTACACATACACATTCATGGCAACACATCATACATCACATATAGTAGCCCAGTTTAACAATAGAACAATGCATAAGATAACATAAAATTCAGAAACTTCCATAAGTTACCTTTTTGCTACTCCGGATCCAGATTTACTCCCTTTCCCTTTTTCCTTAGTTGTTTTCTCCAACATTTGGCTATAGTGAGAAAAATGCAATTAGAATACAAAACCAAGCTTTCATCTAATCTACTACAAAATTCAGAACTAGTTCTTACCTTTTTGATGCTCCAGTAATTGAGTTATCATGTTTTCTCTTTTTCGTAGTTGTAGGTTCCAAGCTTTGGCTATGGTGAGAAGTTACTTAGAATTCAAACACAGATTTCATATAATTATGAGCATGAGTGTCAAGTGGCTAACCTTGGCGGAAAGCACATAGAGGCTGCTGGAGCATCATCCTCGCAAGGCACAATTGATGCTTTGGTGGTCTTTGCCCTCTTCTTTGGTGGTCCTCTACATGAGCAACAAAAAAGTAGTTAACATGTATGGCTGCTTACAAAAAAATGCAAGCGAAGAAAGTTACACAATTAAATTTATTACCTCACAGCTAAAATAGCAGCAATGTCATCTGGGTTACCCTTCTTGCATTTATGCCAATGATGCCCATAGTCCTTACAAATAGGGCATAAGTGTTGGCCGCTTTTTCTTTTCTTCTCACTGCAGCCTTTATACCTCTCAGTTTTATGCCTACCCGCCGTGGATTTTAGTAGCGGTGGAAACATGAAGAATCCATGGTCAGATTTAGGCCATTGGTTCTTGTCAACCATGGCAGGAATTAGTTGGTCATAGGCTGCTCTAAATTTGTCAATGGAGTAATACAAGTCCACATAATTCTGTATGTGTGCATTGATAAGAGATGTGATAAATGCTAGACCATGCTTGCAAGGAAGGCCAGAAACTTGCCATTGTCTACAAGAACATGTCCTGTCAAGCAAGTTGACCACAAACCTAAAGCCGCTGCCTCCCAATGCTGTCACTTCAGCGACTTCTTCTGAGCTTTCTACCACCTCCAAGTTTAATTCTCTAGTCTTTGCATTCAACTTCTTAATTATGTGGGGAAGAATCAACCCAACCAACTTCCTTGCTACTTTCCTCCTTCGGTTCCACATGATCATAATCATCTGCCTAACCTTATCAAAGAAGTCGTCCAAGTTCAAGGACTTGTGATGCTTAATCCAATTATTGAAGCACTTAGCCAAGTTGTTTGTAACTTAATCCACCTTGGAAATTGTTGAGAACTGACTCCTAGACCACAACCTAGTGTGCCACCTCCTAAGATATGCAGTTGCCGTTGGCTTTGCTAGGTCCATTACAGCCCAATTTTTTTCAAATATATATGGGTTCCATGAGTAAGCAGCAGCCCAAAGGTGGTCATCAAACACCTTTCCATGAAACTTCTTCTTGAAGTTGGACACCAAGTGAAACATACATTCCCTATGTTCAGCCTCTGGGAACACTTCTTTTACACCTGTCATCACTGGTTGCCCAGCGTCGGTGCATATGGTTAAACCCCTTGGGGATCCTATGGCTTGTCTAACCATTTGCATGAACCAGATCCAATTCTCATTAGTTTCAGAATCGAAAACACCCATACAAACTGGATACATCCAACTATGGCCATCAACGGCGGTAGCACTAGACAGCTGCCCCTTGAACCTGCTTGTCAAGAAGGTGCTATCTACTGCCAAGTATGGCCTGCAGCCATTAAGGAACCCATCGATGCAAGGCTTCAAAGCAACGAAAATTCTTTTAAATCTGATTTTATCTTTTATTGTGTGATGATCAATGATCACTATGCTACCAGGGCAGCAACTTTCAATTTGCCTTGTATCCCAATCACCATATAGTTCCTTCAAGGCTAGCAACTTACCCATATAGACTCTCTTAGAGTTGATGTCGATTCCATGATGCTCTTTCAGCTTCTTTCGCAATGCCTTTGGTCCTAGAGTTGCATCCTCAATTAGCCAGTCCTTCACGTGCTCACATATCCACCGCTTGTTTGCATTCTTCAACTTCTTTTTTCTTTTTGTACTAGAGCAATCATGACCACAAGGGTTCTTTCTCACCTACAAAAGATGAACATAGAAAATTAGTACTAGAGTAAAGACCATGACCACAAATTAAGCACACATGAGTAAAGTTAGAAAATTACCATTACTGTGCACTCATCTTCCATTGTAGAAGCATATATCCTCCATGGACACTTATCTGCATCCCTTCTTGAACAATAAGCTCTGAACCTATGTGGTGCACTCTTTTTGGTGTCGAACTCAAATTCATGTTTGATTGCATGTTGAGAAAGCGCCAATTTAAACTCTGCCATATTGGGATATTTTCTTCCTTCGTTCATTGGAGGATCTAATTTATTATATTCAATGTGTGGTGCATGATCTGCCTCGTGGTATTCCTCATCTTCCTCTACTTCAACCTCTGACATGCTCTCATCCTTGCTCCCATCCTCGCTCTCAACCTCGCTCTCAGCCTCGCTCTCATGATCAGGAACATAGTCTTTGTCCTTTTCTTTATTGGAACAAGGAACCATGATAAGAGGTACAGGTTCATCCTCTAAATAAATATTTTCCTCATCAACACCAACATGCTCATTCTCATGTACTGGGTTGCGAAGATAATCATCATCATCTTGTTCTATGTTGTTAGGTTGGCTATGCGCATCACTATGCCACTCCGTTATAGGCTCATATGGTTCCGATGGATCACAATATGCAACAAACATGTGCACAACCTTTGTCTTAGAGTGTTTCTCAAACATCAACATCAATTTTTGGTCAGATGTTACTTCAGGGTAGATTTTAAGAAAATCATCATAGTACTGAACATGTGCAACTTCCAAATAACGAGGCGAGTACTGCTCTACGATTGATTCAACCAAGTCCTTATAATTTGTTAAGTCGGAATCAATAACCTTATCAAAACAGAAGCATTTGATATCCTTTCTAGCCTTTTTTGGGTTGCCAAGCAAACTGATTTTCAGCACATAAGTTGAATTTTGATCCATCCTGTAAAAACCAAATAAACTTAATCATCAGTTGCATTTGGGATCCATCTCTAAATTCAGATTTTGCAGCAAATATCCATCTCTAAATGAAACTCCTAAGTAATCTATTGCATTTCGACAAATCTAGAAGAGAGGTGCAGCAAATATGTTGCATTTGGGATCCATCTCTAAGTAATCTTCAAGGCCATCTCTAAGTAATCTGTCAAATTTAAAGAATAGATCACTCACCCATATAGAGAAGCCGATGTAGCCGCATCCTTCGGTGATACTTGGCCTTGCTCCGGTGTTGCGCCTTTACCACGCAAGGCTGAGACCACCGCACAGCCGGCCTCCCCACCATGGCCGCCCTCCGCCTCCCCACCATGGCCGCTTTGCCCGTCGTCAACAGGTTGGCTGCCCCCCGCCTCCCCACCATGGCCGCCTCGCCCGTCCTCCTCGGGTTGGCCACCCCCCGCCTCCCCACCATGGCTGCCTCGCCCGTCCTCCTCGGGTTGGCCGCCCCCCGCCTCCCAACCGTGGCCGCCTCGCCCATGGCCCTCGTCCACCTCGCCCACCTCCATGCGCCGCCGCTGGGTGCCTAGCCCGCGCCGCTGCGGGGTGTCGCGCTAGGTTTAGGTCTCGGGAGGAGAAGGGGAATCGGGGGGAGATGGGGGAATCGGGGGCAGAAGGGAGGGTTCGTTTTTTTTAGCGTGCTATAAACCAGGAGTAAATACGACCTTTCTTGTCATAGTTGACGGTGTTAACGGCAAAGAACGATGGAAGTGTCGTGGAAGGAAGAAAATAAAGTTATGGTGTCAAAGAAGGAAAATATAAATTTTCAGGGCCAAAAAGGGAACCAAAATTTAAGAAAGGGCCAAATAAGGAATTCTCTCCAAATACAACCCTAGTCCGTAACAAAAGGGTGCATTACACTCAGGCACTAGGTACAAAAACCAAAAAGCAAAAACCCCATAAAGGGCACGGAACCGTACTGGAGGGATGGCTTAGCGGACCCTGTAAAATTCACAGTACAGAGGGTGCCATCCCAACACATAACCTTCGAGCATGTTGGATATTACGGCAGGTTGCCAAAAGTGGCGAGGAGCTTCTAGCCCAGGAAAACCACTCCAACAATACCGGTACAGTATCAACAGTCTTCGAGACTTTCGCGTCAAATAATATGCGGAAACGAACAATCCGCAGCCTCGCCGAAGTCTACCAAGTAGCAACAACAAATCCATGGAGCGACACAGCCATCACCTTCAACGCCAGCGACGAACCTAAATTCCGAACAGCCCGAGCACCAGCCGCATTGGTCCTCAGTCCAATAGTGGACGGCTTTCGACTTACCAAGGTACTCATGGATGGCGGCAGCGGATTAAACCTCACCTACGAGGAAACTCTTCAAAAAATGGAAATAGACTGGAGCCGCATTGAGCGAAGCAGCACAACCTTCAGAGGAATAATCCCTAGCCGGGAAGCGTGCTACACCGGAAAAATCACACTCGATGTGGTGTTCGGCTCACCGGACAATTACAGGTCCGAAGAAGTCACGTTCCAAGTGGCCCCGTTCAGCAGCGGATACCACGCTATATTAGGACGAGAGGCATTCACAATTTTCCAAGCCGTAGCCCATTACGGGTACATGAATCTCAAAATGCCTGGGCCCGGCGGAATAATCACTCTCGTTAGTGATCCGGACATAGCACTCTGCGCCGAAAACAAGATAGCCGCATTAGCCCTGGAGGCACTATCTGAAGCCCTAGCGGCAGAAGAACCCACCGCGCTATGCTCTACGGTGAATAGGGACAATGTGATACTCGATAAGAGATCCAAGTCCACCTCCTTTAAACCAGCAGACGAAATAGTAAAATTCTAGGTCCATCCAACGGACCCGACAAAGACGGCCTCCATCGGGGCACAGTTGAACCCTGATGTAGACGCCGCACTGCGAGAATTCCTTCGGGAAAATTGGGACATTTTCGCCTGGCACCCTTCAGACATGCTCGGAATCCCACGCAGATTGGCAGAACACAGCCTAAACATCCTAAAAGGATTCAAGCCAGTCAAACAGGCTCTTCGACGATTTTCCAAACCGAAAAGACAGGCAATGGGAGAAGAGCTAGCCAAACTATTGGAAGCCGGATTCATCAGAGATATCAAACATCCGGATTGGCTAGCAAACCTGGTAATGGTACCAAAGAAGGACAAATCCTGGTGCCTATGTGTCGATTTTAAAGACCTCAACAAGGCCTGCCCAAAGGATCCCTTCCCCCTCCCCCGCATCGACCAGATAATCGACGCTACCGCAGGACACGATTCATTGTGCTTCCTTGACGCATACTCCGGCTACCATCAAATCAAGATGGCGGAGGCGGACCAAGCCGCAACGGCATTCATCACTCCATATGGACCATTCTGCTTCAACACGATGCCCTTCGGACTTAAAAACGCCGGCGCAACATATCAGCGCATGATTCAAACATGTCTGGCCACCCAGATCGGCAAAACAGTAGAGGCATACGTAGACGACGTAGTCGTCAAAACCAAACATGTCAAAACTCTAGTAGACGACTTGAGGCTCACATTCGACAACCTCGGAGCATATGACATCAAGCTGAATCCGGAAAAATGCATTTTCGGCATACCAGCCGGAAAGCTCCTGGGATTCATTGTATCCGGCAGAGGAATTGAAGCGAACCCAGCCAAAATCTGAGCTCTGTCGCAGCTGGATATCCCAAAGGACCTCAAACAAATACAAAAATTGACTGGATGTGTGGTGGCCCTAAGCCGCTTTATCTCCCGTTTAGGAGAAAAGGCATTGCCCCTCTATCGCCTCCTCAGGCGCACCGAACACTTCGAGTGGACGGATGCCAATTGGATTATGCACTTTGACGGCTCCAAAATGTTGGCCGGATTGGGGGCTGGCGTCGTGTTGACGTCCCCAACCGGGGACACTGTCCAATACGTACTTCAGATAATGTACACGCACTCCAACAATGCAGCCGAATACGAGGCCCTCTTACATGGTCTCCGGATGGCAATCTCCATGGGCATTCAACGCCTAGAGGTGTGCGGGGATTCAAACCTCGCAATATCCCAAGTAAATGGAGACTTTGATGCCAAGGATCCGAAAATGACAGCCTATCGTGACGCTGTCCTAAAGATGTCAGCTCGGTTTGAAGGACTTGAATTCCACCACGTAGCCCGAGATAATAACCAAGCAGCCGACATATTGGCACGAATCGGCGCAAAACGTGACATTGTCCCTCCAAACATCTTCCTGGAATGGCTCTTTAAGCCATCCGTACTATGGGAAGAGGAGTCCGGAAATAACAAACTGGAAGTAGCCGCGCCAACCGAGACAATACAATCTGACATATTCGGCGGCTCGGCCGATGAAATAACACCCTCAGCCCACGAAATAATGGCAGTAATCGCCCCGTGGACAGAGCCATTCCTAGCCTACTTGCTTAGGCAGGAACTCCCCGAAGACCAAAATGAGGCCCGCTGCATAGTTCGGCGATCTAAAGCCTACAAGGTCCATGAGGGAGAACTTTACAAGATAAGCACAACCGGAGTCCTTCAAAGGTGTATCTCCGAAGAGGAAGGGCGAAACCTCCTGGCTGAAATTCATGCCGGACTAGGCGGACACCACGTCGCAGCTCGGGCCCTTGTAGGAAAGGCATTCCGAACAGGTTTTTATTGGCCGACGGCCCGGGCAGATGCACAGGACTTAGTCCAAAAATGCATCGGTTGTCAGCTCTTTGCTAATCAGAGCCATATGCCACCCACCGCCCTCAAAACTACACCCATTACCTGGCCGTTCGCGGTCTGGGGGTTTGACATGGTTGGACCCCTTAAAGGGGGAACCCACAAGCAAAGGTACCTATTGGTCATGGTGGATAAATTCACCAAATGGATAGAGGCCAAGCCAGTTAAAATGGCAGAGTCCGGACCAGTGATAGACTTCATATCTGGGGTAGTACACCGATATGGTGTCCCCCACAGCATCATCACCGATAATGGCACGAACTTCACCGCCGATGAGGTTAAATTATGGTGCAAAAACATGGGCATTAAGCTCGATTATGCTTCAGTCTATCATCCTCAAACCAACGGTCAAGTGGAGCGAGCAAATGGTCTAATAATGAGCGGCATCAAACCCAGGCTAGTGCGGTCCCTGACAAAATCGGACACGCAGTGGGTAGAGGAGCTCGACTCCATACTCTGGGGGCTGCAGACGACGCCCAACCGTACTACCGGATTCACCCCATTCTTTATGGTATACGGCGCAGAGGTAGTTCTGCCATGCGACATTATTCGTGACTCACCTCGAGTGCGCATGTACGAAGAACGAGAAGCCAAGTTGGATCGGCAAGACAACTTGGACGCATTGGAGGAAGAACGTGACGTTGCCAAGGCTCGTTCCACATTCTATCAGCAGCAGGCTCGAAGATACCAAAGCAGAGAAGTACGGGCCAAGACCTACAATGTTGGTGAACTAGTTCTACGCCTGCCGGACAAGAAGAAGGACAAGCTCAAGCCCAAATGGGAAGGCCCCTTCATTATTGATCAAGTCTTGACTGGCGGGGCGTACCGTCTGCGAAATGCGTCGGACAACCGACTCGAGCCGAACCCATGGAACGCAGCCCTCCTCCGAAGATTCTATGCATAGCGCCGGACTAAGAGTTCGTCCCCTTCCCCCGCCCAAATTTTTTACACTTCAGCTGCCTTTCGTTTCTCTTTTTTCTCTAGACCCTTTTCATAAAAGCCCTAAAAGGCCTACTTGCGCATTGTTCGCACACAATTGATGTGCTATCCGCACTCATTATACCTGGGGGCTTCTTTACCGGAAGCTTAATTATAAGGGCTTCATGCCCAGCACACGTGTCACACTTCCACGTGTACCTTTTATTCACCATTTTATGCATCGATATGACTTAAGTTTTGGCCAAGGTGGGTTGCCTGGCTCCTGTGCTTACCCCTACATTCCCGATTGTTCGGCTAGGAGGTAAAGGGAGCACCTCTACGATTGTTACTGTCGGGTCAGCCGGATGTGTACCTCAGACTGGGTGAAGCCGAAAGCTAGCGTTCTTAATGGAATACTCGGTCGGTGACATGAAAGATGATTTTTTACCTATTTATTTATCTGCCCCCAGATGCTTTACTGCTCTTTTCGCAGTCCGGACATGCACTTTAGGGCATGCCTCCCAGGGAAAGGAACCCCTAACGGAACTATTCTCCCTGGAAGATGTTTCTTACTAACCATGTAATATAACATAACTAGTTGGGCACTTGTCTGATAAAGCACTAATGACCCCTACGCCTGGTCTCCATGCATACCCCGGTTGTTTCTTAACCGAGAAGGTATTCGGACACACTCCGGACTCTAGGGTCCCGAGGTTGAAGCGAAAAGGTCGACAAAGACAAACGATCTACAATCCGGCTAGAAGGCATTTTACATGTCATTTTAAGATACATTGTCAACTCAACTGACTGTATTCTTCCTCAATCCCGTCTAACAGGCTGTCTAATTTCCAGTCCCGTTGGGAAAATTTAGCGGCCAACTCTACTTGGCCGTATACTAAACTCACAGGGATCTCCTTCCCATCGGGCCCCACCGGTCCGACCTCGGCCATATGGTTGGGATCCGCCTTCTTGTACCGCGTCTTCACCATGGCCCAGGCCTCCCTGGCACCTTGGCGGCAGGCCGAAATCTTCCATAAACGGAAACGCTGCCGCACTCCCTGAAGCTTCTCTGCAAGCTCTCCAAGGCCCTCGGGTAGGGAGAGGGACGGCCATAAAGCCTGGACGACGCCGTTCATTGCCTGCCGAACTCGTTTGAGCAGTTGCACCAGCTCGGGAAGCTGATCACCCGTTGATACGGGCATCTCCTCCGCAGGGCGACCTGTGAGTATAGCTACAGACATATTTTGTCAATTGACTTCCTCGCCGAACTCTTCTTTTCAAAGGAGTTCGCTCAAGCACTCACCATAGATGCCGCGGCGAAGCCGCTGATTCTCCTTAACGGAGCCAGACAGCTCGGCCCGAACGCCTTTCAGCTCCTCTTCAAGCTGGGCGTGGGCATCCTGGAGCTTGTTCCTTTCCTGCTGCACCCTCGTCAGCACTCTCTCGCCGGCCTTCAGCTGGCGCAGTAGTTCTTGCCTGTGCGGATCCTGTCCGGCAGCACCTGCACAGTCATTTTTAGACTTGCGCGCACGCCGCACACCACTTATCTTTTTAACAAAAAAGTATATTAATGTGTTACCAGGAGGGGTCCCTGTGTCTCCTCCTGCGGCAGCTAGTGCGGCCTCAAGTTGGGCCTTGCACTCTTGCAGCTCCTGGGACAGTTGGGTATTCTTCTTCGTAAGATCCTACATTTCAATTGATCCTTAAATCAGTTAATATAACTACTTTAAGTCTCGGGGGCTACTGACATATACAACTATTAAAATCTCTTACCCGTATGTCTTTTACATACTGCTCTGTGGCTCTGGTTAAACCATCTTGAGCAGCACGGAGGTGCGCGTCCCCCGCGTTAAAGGCATCCAACGCCTCAGGGGAGAAGCACGCGTTGGAGAAGTATCCGGCTCGCGCCTTGCGCTCGCCTATGGTTCATGGTGCTCTCCACCTCAGATTTGGTGGCAGACAGTCTGTCGGCATCCTCCGTTGGAGAAGTATCCGGCTCGCGCCTTGCGCTCGCCTCCCCCTCCAGACCAGGCGCTGGAGCTTGGCTAGTAGAGGCTGGGTTGGCAACCTTTACGTCCGCAGTCTGGCGGGCGCTTTTCCTTCTACAAAAGTCATGAGCATTTAAACACTTCCTAGGAACGTGGCTCTAAAATAACGGATCGTGAGCTATACCTTTGCGGCGACGTTTCAATCCGCGGCGTGCTCCTCCTCCGCTTACTGGGCCGGACTGACCCTTGTTGGTCAGCTGCCGTGGGCTCGGCTTCCCGCCTTGAAGGCGCCTCCTGCAAAACACCATTGTATACGGTGGTCAGAAATGAGCAAGGGAGGAATAATGGTGTCAGGACCTCGGTCACAATCACCTGGGAAGCCGGATACAGTCCGGGGTAGTAAGCCGTAATGGCGACTAAAGCATTATCCATGCTGAGTTGGTGGAACACCCCGTCGATCAGCTCCACCTTTATGTCCGGGTCCTCTTCAAAGGCCAGATCCTGGGATCTCTATGCATCCTCGGGTTGCGGAGCTGGACTAAGCATGCCTTCCACAACCCGACGTAGCTCCTGCGTCGAAAGCATAATATAAGAAACTTAAACTTTGAAAGCACGGGTCGGGCACACAAAGTGTTCGCTTACCCAACGCTGAGGGTTATTCATGGAGTACCCGTTCAACGGGCTTGTCTGGAGGAAATCCTCCTTCTCCCCCTTATACAAGCCGGACAGGATCTTTACCAGGTCTTCGGCCGATCCCGGCCCTTTGCGGCCATGGCGGGTGGCATCATCCTCTCCATTGAAATCCCACATAGGGTGGCCTCTGTATTGCAGCGGCTGCACCCCCCGCATAATGCATGTTGCCATGACTCCAATCATGGTCAACCCGGAATGGGCCAGTAACCTTATCCGGCCCATCAAATAATGGACGCTCTTGTCTTCCTCCAGTTGGGGGCTCCGCGGGTGCCAGCTAAGGCATTTCTTCAAAGGAGCATTATTGAACTCCGGGAGGCCAATCCGAACAGGGTCCGGCAGTGGAGCGTCTTCTATATAAAACCATTCTGAAGGCCAGTCTTCGGACGCCTTCTTAGGGGTTCCGGATGGATATCCGGTCCCGGCAATGCGCCATATTTCGGCACCGCCCACTTGATATACGGACCCCTCGTGAGAGCGGGGGACGAGGCAGAACAACCTCTTCCACAGCGCAAAATGAGGCTCGACGCCCAGAAATAGCTCGCAAAGAGCTACGTAACCCGCAATATGCAGGATAGAGGCGGGCGTGAGGTGATGGAGCTGGAGTCCGTAGAACTCCAGGAGCCCGCGGAGGAACGGGTGTATAGGAAATCTGAGCCCCCTTATCAGATAGGGGACGAAACATACCCTCTCCGCTTTGTTGGGACTTGGGGTAGCCTCCGCTTGTTTCCCACCTTTGTAGGTGGCTAGTTCGGCTCGAACCGGAACCATGAAGGCCGGAGGGAGATATCCCTCCGCCTGGAGCGTCACCAGCTCGTTGTGCGGGACAGAACATCTCCTCCAATCTCCTGGCAGAGGGCTGGGGGCGCGAGAGGAGGAGCTGCGTCGACGGTCCATGATGGAATGGACTTTGGGTCAGAAGCGCTCCGATGAGTACTCGTGGAAGGGAGATGGTGTGATTTGGATCTGGATTCTTGCCTCTCTTATAGGCAGGTTACTTGCGCAACTAGGGGGTAAAACATAAAAGGTACCCTGGCTTTTCGCATTCGTGCGACGCGTGGAAGAAGGCCATTATTGGGCGTGGAAGCCAAGAAGTGCAGCATTGATGAGGAAGCCGGACACTGTTCGGCAGGTACATGGAACTTGAAGGAGAACCCGCCTTGCAACGCCGAAGACTATATACGCGTTGGACTTATCGTCATTGAAGCCTGGTTCGGGGGCTACTGAGGGAGTCCTGGACTAGGGGGTGTCCGGACAGCCGGACTATCATCGCCAGTCGGACTCCAAGACTATGAAGATACAAGATTGAAGACTTCGTCCCGTGTCCGGATGGGACTTTCCTTGGCGTGGAAGGCAAGCCTGGCGATACGGATATGTAGATCTCCTACCATTGTAACCAACTCTGTGTAACCCTAGCCCTCTCCGGTGTCTATATAAACTGGAGGGTTTTAGTCCGTAGGACAACATAACCATTACAACAATCATACCATAGGCTAGCTTCTAGGGTTTAGCCTCCTTGATCTCGTGGTAGATCCACTCTTGTACTACCCATATCATCAATATCAATCAAGCAGGAGTAGGGTTTTACCTCCATCGAGAGGGCCCGAACCTGGGTAAAAACATCGTGTCCCTTGTCTCCTGTTACCATCCGCCTAGACGCATAGTTCGGGACCCCCTACCCGAGATCCGCCGGTTTTGACACCGACAGTGGGTTATCAAGATCAACAGCAGGTTCAACTTCTACATCATTATTATTACTAGGTTGAGCATCATCATGAACATCATTACTAACACTTCCACTAGGTTCATGTTCATTACCAGATTGTGTTTCAGCATCAGACATAGAGATATCATTTGGATTCTCAGGTGTTTTAGCGATAGGTTCACTAGAAGTTTGCAAAGTCCTATCATTTTTCTTTTTCTTCCTTTTAGAAGAACTAGGTACATCAATATTATTTCTCTGAGAACCTTGTTCAATTCTCTTAGGGTGGCCTTCAGGATACAAAGGTTCCTGAGTCATTCTACCAGTTCTAGTAGCCACTCTAACAGCATAATCATTTTTCTTACTCTTCATTTCATTAAGCAACTCATTTTGAGCTTTAAGTACTTGTTCTACTTGAGTGGTAACCATCGAAGCATGTTTGCTCACAAGTTTAAGTTCACCTCTAATATTAGCCATATAATCACCCAAGTATTTAATCATATCGGAATCATATTTCAATTGTCTACCAAAATAAGCATTGAAGTTTTCTTGTTTAACAATAAAATTATCAAACTCATCAAAGCATTGTCTAGCAGACTTATAGTGAGGAATATCACCTTCATCAAATCTATAGAGAGAATTTACCTTTACTACCTGTGTCGGGTTATCAAGGTCAGGAGGTTCTTCAATAAGTAATGGATCAATTTCATAAGTTTCTTTAATAGGCAGTAGATTAAGACCATGTATTTCTTCAATAGGAGGTAAATTATTAACATCTTCAGCTTTAATACCTTTTTCTTTCATAGATTTCTTTGCCTCTTGCATATCTTCAGGACTGAGAAATAGAACACCTCTCTTCTTCGGAGTTGGTTTAGGAATAGGCTCAGTAATTGGAGCAGGGACTGGCTCAGGAGCTGGATCAGGAGGTGCCCAATTGTTTTCATTTGTCAACATATTATTCAATAGAATTTCATCTTCATCCAGTGTTCTTTCCCTGAAAAGAGAACCAGCACAACTATCCAGGTAATCTCTGGAAGCATCGGTTAATCCATTATAAAAGATATCAAGTATTTCATTTTTCTTAAGAGGATGATCAGGCAAAGCATTAAGTAACTTGAGAAGCCTCCCCCGAGCTTGTGGGAGACTCTCTTCTTCAATTTGCACAAAGATGTATATTTCCTTTAAGGCAGCTTGTTTCTTATGAGCAGGGAAATATTTAGCAGAGAAGTAATAAATCATATCCTAGGGACTACGCACACAACCAGGATCAAGAGAATTAAACCATAACTTAGCATCACCCTTTAATGAGAACGGAAATATTTTAAGGATATAAAAGTAGCGAGATCTCTCATCATTAGTGAATAGGGTGGCTATATCATTTAATTTAGTAAGATGTGCCACAACAGTTTCAGATTCATAACCATGGAAAGGATCAGATTCAACCAAAGTAATTATATCAGGATCAACAGAGAATTCATAGTCCTTATCAGGAACACAGATAGGTGAAGTAGAAAAAGCGGGGTCAGACCTCATTTTATCTCTAAGTGATTCTTTGCTCCATTTAGCCAATAAATTTTTGAGTTCATATCTATCTTTGCAAGCTAAAATAGATGCATAGGCTTCTATATAAAAAAGATAACCCTCAGGAATAACAGGCCTATCTTCATCATCACTTTCATCATTATAATCAAATTCAATAATTTCTTTCTCTCTAGCCCTAGCAATTTGTTCATCAAGAAATTCACTAAGGGGCACAGTAGTATCAAGCATAGAAGTAGTTTCATCATAAGTATCATGCATAGCAGAAGTGGCATCATCAATAATATGCAACATATCAGAACGAATAGCAGAAGCAGGTTTAGGTGTTGCAAGCTTACTCATAACAGAAGGTGAATCAAGTGCAGAGCTAGATGGCAGTTCCTTACCTCCCCTCGTAGTTGAGGGATAAATTTTTGTCTTAGCGTCTTTCAAGTTCTTCATAGTGTCCAGCAGATATAAATCCCAAGTGACTCAAAGAATACAGCTATGCTCCCCGGCAACAGCGCCAGAAATTAGTCTTGATAACCCACAAGTGTAGGGGATCGCAACAGCTTTCGAGGGTAGAGTATTCAACCCAAATTTATTGATTTGACACAAGGGGAGCCAAAGAATATTCTCAAGTATTAGCAACTGAGTTGTCAATTCAGCCACACCTGGATAACTTAATATCTGCAGCAAGGTATTTAGTAGCAAAGTAATATGATAGTAGTGGTAACGGTAATAAAAGGTAACGGAAGTAAAAGTAATGTTTTTGGTATTTTGTAGTGATTGTAATAGTAACAATGGGAAAGTAAATAAACATAAACCAGTAGATGGAAAACTCGTAGGCATTGGATCGGTGATGGATAATTATGCCGGATGTGGTTCATCATGTAACAGTCATAACCTAGGGTGACACAGAACTAGCTCCAATTCATCAATGTAATGTAGGCATGTATTACGAATATAGTCATACATGCTTATGGAAAAGAACTTGCATGACATCTTTTGTCCTACCCTCCCGTGGCAGCGGGGTCCTAATAGAAACTAAGGGATATTAAGGCCTCCTTTTAGTAGAGAACCGGAACAAAGCAATAGAGCATAGTGAATACATGAACTCCTCAAACTATGGTCATCACCGGGAGTGGTCCCGATTATTGTCACTTCGGGGTTGCCGGATCATAACACATAGTAGGTGACTATAGACTTGCAAGATAGGATCAAGAACTCACATATATTCATGAAAACATAATAGGTTCAGATCTGAAATCATGGCACTCGGGCCCTAGTGAAAAGCATTAAGCATAGCAAAGTCATAGCAACATCAATCTCCGAACATAGTGGATACTAGGGATCAAACCCTAACAAAACTAACTCGATTACATAATAGATCTCATCCAACCCATCACCGTCCAGCAAGCCTACGATGGAATTACTCACGCACGGCGGTGAGCATCATGAAATTGGTGATGGAGGATGGTTGATGATGACGACAGCGACGAATCTCCCTCTTCGGAGCCCCGAACGGACTCCAGATCAGCCCTCCCGAGATGTTTTAGGGCTTGGCGGCGGCTCCGTATCGTAAAACGCGATGATTTCTTCTCCTCTATTTTTTTCTCCCCGAAAGCAAATATATAGAGTTGGAGTTGGCGTCGGAGGAGGTCTAGGGGGCCCACGAGGTAGGGGCGCGCCCTAGGGGGGCGCGCCCCCCACCCTCGTGGACAGGGTGTGGGGCCCCTGGTCTTCATCTTTGGCGAGGATTTTTTATTATTTATTCTAAGATATTCCGTGGAGTTTCAGGTCATTCCGAGAACTTTTTTTTCTGCACATAAAACAACATCATGGCAATTCTGCTGAAAACAGCGTCCGTCCGGGTTAGTTCCATTCAAATCATACAAGTTAGAGTCTAAAACAAGGGCAAAAGTGTTTGGAAAAGTAGATACGACGGAGATGTATCAGACCCCGGCTCCTCGACGACTTCTTCACCTGCCTCGCCGGCGGCCCCGCCGACCCGGTCGGCCCCGCCGATCTCGCCGGCCGCCCCGGACACCCGCATGGTCACTCGTGCTTGCGCTGGCATTAATCGGCCCAGCACGCACTATTCTGCGGATGAGTACCTCCTCGATGCCTCGACGTCTTCTCCGTCACCTCTCCCGTCGTTCGCTCGAGCCGCACTTCGCGATCCGCATTGGCTCGCGACAATGCAGGAGGAGTTTGATGCGTTGGTGCGCAACCGCACCTGGCAGCTTGTCCAGCGGCCACCCCATGCCAACGTCATCTCTGGAAAGTGGGTATTCCGACATAAGACTCGACCTGACGGGTCTCTCGAGCGCTATAAGGCTCGGTGGGTGGTCTGTGATACGTCTCCAACGTATCTATAATTTTTGATTGCTCCATGCTATATTATCTACTGTTTTGGGCAATATTGGGCTTTATTTTCCACTTTTATATTATTTTTGGGACTAACCTATTAACTGGAGGCCCAGCCAGATTTGCTGTTTTTTTGCCTATTTCAGTGTTTTGAAGAAAAGGAATATCAAACGAAGTCGAAACGGAACGAAATCAACTAGAGAAGTTATTTTTGGAAGGAAAGCTACCAGATGGACTTGGACCCTACGCCAGGAGAGAAGGGAGGTGCCCACGAGGGTGGGGGCGCGCCCCGCTGCCTCGTGGGGCCCCTGAAGCTCCACCGACGTACTTCCTGCACCCATATATACCTACATACCCTAAAACTTCCAGAATAGAGAATAGATCGGGAGTTCCGCCGCCACAAGCCTCTGTAGCCACCAAAAATTCAATTGGGACCCTGTTCCGGCACCCTGCCGGAGGGCGGAACCCTCACCGGTGGCCATCTTCATCATCCCGTCGCTCTCCATGACGAGGAGGGACCCTCGGGGCTGAGGGAATGTACCAGTAGCTATGTGTTTGATCTCTCTCTCTCATGTTCTTGATTTGGCACGATCTTGATGTATCGCGAGCTTTGCTATTATAGTTGGATCTTATGTTGCTTCTCCCCCTCTACTCTCTTGTAATGGATTGAGTTTTCCCCTTTGAAGTTATCTTATCGGATTGAGTCTTACAGATTTGAGAACACTTGATGTATGTCTTGCCGTGCGTATCTGTGGTGACAATGGGATATCACGTGACTCACTTGATGTATGTTTTGGTAATCAACTTGCGGGTTCCGCCCATGAACCTATGCATAGGGGTTGGCACACGTTTTCGTCGTGATTCTCCGGTAGAAACTTTGGGGCACTCTTTGAGGTTCTATGTGTTGGTCGAATAGATGAATCTGAGATTGTGTGATGCATATCGTATAATCATACCCACGGATACTTGAGGTGACATTGGAGTATCTAGGTGACATTAGGGTTTTGGTTGATTTGTGTCTTAAGGAGTTATTCTAGTACGAACTCTAGGGTTGTTTGTGACACTTATAGGAATAGCCCAACGGATTGTTTGGAAAGAATAACTTTGAGGTGGTTTCGTACCCTACCATAATCTCTTCGTTTGTTCTCCGCTATTAGTGACTTTGGAGTGACTCTTTGTTGCATGTTGAGGGATAGTTATATGATCCAATTATGTTATTATTGTTGAGAGAACTTGCGCTAGTGAAAGTATGAACCCTAGGCCTTGTTTCCTAGAATTGCAATACCGTTTACGCTCACTTTTATCATTAGTTACTTTGCTGTTTTTATATTTTCAGATTACAAAAACCTATATCTACCATCCATATTGTACTTGTATAACCATCTCTTCGCCGAACTAGTGCACCTATACAATTTACCATTGTATTGGGTGTGTTGGGGACACAAGAGACTCTTTGTTATTTGGTTGCAGGGTTGCTCGAGAGAGACCATCTTCATCCTACGCCTCCTACGGATTGATAAACCTTAGGTCATCCACTTGAGGGAAATTTGCTACTGTCCTACAAACCTGTGCACTTGCAGGCCCAACAACGTCTACAAGGAGAAGGTTGCGTAGTAGACATCAAGCAGTTTTTGGCGCCTTTGTCGGGGAGGTAAGTGCTTGAAGGTATATCTTTACATCCTGCAATTGAATATTTTTTTTCTTGTTTTAGCACTAGTTTAGTTTATAAAAAATACAAAAAAATGGAATTGAGTTTAACACATACGCTTCATCTTTTTAATATCTTTCATGAGTATGATGGAAAGGAAAATTGTGCCAAAGTGTTAGAAGAAGAATGCATTAGAATGTTTGGCACTAAATATTTATATGATGAGCATGATTGCAATGTTGTTAGTATGAATTCCTTGAATATCCATGACGCTAATGATATGCAAAGCCACAAGCTTGGGGAAGCTATGTTTACTGAAGATGATATTTTTTGTCTCCCAAGCTTTGATGAGCAAATTTACTATGATGAAAGCATGCCTCCTATCTATTATGATTATTGTGATGACACGTATGCTTTAAAGAATAATGATGACCATGAAACTTGTCATCTTGATCTTAATTTTCAATCACATGATAGTTATTTTGTTGAGTTTGCTCCCACTACTATTCATGAGAAGAAACTTGCGTATGTGGAGAGTAGTAAATTTTCTATGCTTGTAGATCATGAAAAGAATGCTTTAGGTGCTGGTTATATTGTTGAATTCATTCATGATGCTACTGAAAATTATTATGAGGGAGGAACATATGCTTGTAGGAATTGCAATAATATCAAATTTCCCCTCTATGTGCTTAAAATCTTGAAGTTATGCTTGTTTTGCCTTCCTATGCTAGTTAATTATTGTTTCCATAAGTTTTTTGCTCACAAAATCCCTATGCATAGTAAGTGGGTTAGACTTAAATGTGCTAGTCATATTCTTCATGATGCTCTCTTTATGTTTCAATTCTTATGTCTTTTGTGAGCATCATTGAAATCATCATGCCTAGCTAGGGGCGTTAAACGATAGCGCTTGTTGGGAGGCAACCCAATTTTATTTTAGTTTATTGATTTTTGGTTCTGTTTAGTAATAAATAATACATCTAGCCTCTATTCAGATGTGGTTTTAGTGTTTGTGCCAAGTAAGGCCTATAGGATCTTCTTGGATGATAGTTATTTGATCTTGCTGAAAATTCCCAAAACTTTCTGTTCACGAAATCAATTGTTGAAAATCACCAGAACGTGATAAAATACTGACTCTAATTGCAGAAGATCAATAATCTAATTATCTAGGTCTTCCTATTTTTGTAGAATTGTTTGAGTTCCAGAAGTTTGCGGTAATTACAGATTACTACAGACTGTTCTGTTTTTGACAGATTCTGTTTTTCGTGTGTTGTTTGCTTATTTTGATGAATCTATGGCTAGTCAAATAGTTTACAAACCATAGAGAAGTTGGAATAAAGTAGGTTTAACACCAATATAAATAAAGAATGAGTTCATTACAGTACCTTGAAGTGGTGTTTTGTTTTCTTTCGCTAACGGAGCTTATGAGTTTTTTGTTAAGTTTTGTGTTGTGAAGTTTTCAAGTTTTGGGTAAAGATTTGATGGACTACGGAATAAGGAGTGGAAAGATCCTAAGCTTGGGGATGACCAAGGTGCCCCAAGGTAATATTCAAGGACAACCAAGAGCCTAAGCTTGGGGATGCCCCATCCCTCTTTCGTCTTCGTTCATCGGTAACTTTACTTGGAGCTATATTTTTATTCACCACATGATATGTGTTTTGCTTGGAGCGTAATTTCCTTTTGTTATTTTTTGGTTGCTGTCATTTAGATTAATGTTTTGCATCTCTATTTTCAATAAAAATGTCAAGGATAGCTTTTGCAATGCTTATTTTGCAAGTATACATGTTTCTGTTTGAAAACAGAATGTTTACCGCTGTTGCAAAAATTCCTTAGAAAAGTCAGAATGTGATAAAATGTTGAAACCTTTGGAATATAAAGCTCTGATAAATTTACTACAGTGGGAATTTTACTTCATAATTTTTTGAGTTAGGGAAGTATTATGAATCTTGCAATCTTTACAGACTGTACTGTTTTGGCAGATTGCTGTTATGTTTGCATTTTTTGCATATGTTTGCTTGTTTAATGATTCTATTTGATGATAGGGATATTAAATATGCAGAGACATTTAGTATGCAATGTTGAATAATAATTTTAATGATTTGCTACAGTATAGCATGATAAGGCTTTTGCATTTGTTTATACTAACCTATCTCACGAGTTCTTGTTGAGTTTGTTGTGGATGAAGCTTTTGATAAAAAGAGAAACCATGATATGAGAGGAATTAAGGAGATACAAAAGTTCAAGCTTGGGGATGCCCAAGGAACCCCAGGATAATATTTCAAGAAGTCTCAAGCATCTAAGCTTGGGGATGCCCCGGTAGGCATCCCACCTTTCTTCTCCAACAATTATCGGTTAGTATCGGTTGAACTTAAGTTTTTGCTTCTTCACATGATGTGTGCTATCCTTGAAATGTCATTTTATTTTCTTTAGCTTTCCTTGCTGTTTGAATAAAATACCAAGATCTGAAATTCTTAAATGTTATAGAGTCTTCACATAGTTGCATAATTATTCGACTACTCATTGATCTTCACTTATATCTTTCGGAGTAGTTTGTCATTTGCTCTAGTACTTCACTTATATCTTTTAGGGCATGGTGGTGGATTTGTTTTATAGAAACTATTGATCTCTCATGCTTCACTTAGATTATTTTGAGAGTCTTAAATAGCATGGTAATTTGCTTAATAATAATAATATGCTTGGTATTCAAGATTTGTAAAACTTTCTTTTGAGTGCGTTGAATACTAAGAAAAGTTTGATGCTTGATAATTGTTTTGAGATATAGAGATGGTGATATTAGAGTGGTGCTAGTTGAGTAGTTGTGAATTTGAGAAATACTTGTGTTAAAGTTTGTGATTCCCGTAGCATGCACGTATGGTGAACCGTTATGTGATGAAGTCGGAGCATGATTTATTTATTGATTGTCTTTCTTATGAGTGGCGGTCGGGAACAAGCAATGGTCTTTTCCTACCAATCTATCCCCCTATGAGCATGTGCATAATACTTTGCTTTATAACTTCTAGATTTTTGCAATAAGTATATGAGTTCTTTATGACTAATGTTCAGTCCATGGATTATACGCACTTTTCTTCCTTCCACCATTGCTAGCCTCTCTAATACCGCGCACTTTTCACCGGTATCATACACCCACCATATACCTTCCTCAAAACAGCCACCATACCTACCTATCATGGAATTTCCATAGCCATTCCGAGATATATTGCCATGCAACTTTCCACCGTTCCGTTTATTATGACACGCTCCATCATTGTCATATTGCTTAGCATGATCATGTAGTTGACATCGTATTTGTGGCAAAGCCACCGTTCATAATTCTTTCATACATGTCACTCATGAGTCATTGCACATCCTGGTACACCGTCGTTGGCATTCACATAGAGTCATAATTTGTTCTAAGTATCGAGTTGTAATTCTTGAGTTGTAAGTAAATAAAAGTGTGATGATCTTCATTATTAGAGCATTTTCCCAGTGAGGAAAGGATGATGGAGACTATGATTCCCCCACAAGTCGGGATGAGACTCCGGACGAAAAATAAAAAGAAAAAGGAAAAAAAGAAGCCAAAAAAAAGAGAAGGCCCAAACAAAAAAAGTAAAAAAATGAGAGAAAAAGAGAGAAGGGACAATTCTACTATCCTTTTACCACACTTGTGCTTCAAAGTAGCACCAAGATCTTCATGATAGAGAGTCTCTCATTTTGTCACTTTCATATACTAGTGGGAATTTTTCATTATAGAACTTGGCTTGTATATTCCAATGATGGGCTTCCTCAAAATGCCCTAGGTCTTCGTGAGCAAGCAAGTTGGATGCACACCCACTTAGTTTCTTTTGTTGAGCTTTCATAGTTTATAGCTCTAGTGCATCCGTTGCATGGAAATCCCTACTCACTCACATTGATATATATTGATGGGCATCTCCATAGCCTGTTGATACACCTAGTTGATGTGATACTATCTTCCCTCTTTTTGTCTTCTCCACAACCACCATTCTATTCCACATATAGTGCAATATCCATGGCTCACGCTCATGTATTGCGTGAAGATTGAAAAAGGTTTGAGAATTTCAAAAGTATGAAACAATTGCTTGGCGTGTCATCGGGGTTGTGCATGATTTAAATATTTTGTGTGGGGAAGATGGAGCATAGCCAGACTGTATGATTTTGTAGGGATAACTTTCTTTGGCCATGTTATTTTGAGAAGACATGATTGCTTAGTTAGTATGCTTGAAATATTATTATTTTTATGTCAATATGAACTTTTGTCTTGAAACTTTCGGATCTGAATATTCATACCACAATTAACAAGAATTATATTGAAATTATGCCAAGTATCACTCCGCATCAAAAATTGTTTTTTATCATTTACCTACTCGAGGACGAGCATGAATTAAGTTTGGGGATGCCTGATACGTCTCCAACGTATCTATAATTTTTGATTGCTCCATGCTATATTATCTACTGTTTTGGGCAATACTGGGCTTTATTTTGCACTTTTATATTATTTTTGGGACTAACCTATTAACCGGAGCCCAACCCAGATTTGGTGTTTTTTGCCTATTTCAGTGTTTCGAAGAAAAGGAATAACAAACGAAGTCGAAACGGAACGAAATCAACTGGAGAAGTTATTTTTGGATGGAAAGCTACCGGATGGACTTGGACCCCACGCCAGGAGAGAAGGGAGGTGCCAACGAGGGTGGGGGCGCCCCCTGCCTCGTGGGGCCCCTGAAGCTCCACCGACGTACTTCCTACACCCATATATACCTACGTACCCTAAAACTTCCAGAACAGAGAATAGATTGGGAGTTCCACCGCTGCAAGCCTCTGTAGCCACCAAAAAGTCAATCGGGACCCTGTTCCGGCACCCTACCGGAGGGGGGAACCCTCGCCAGTGGCCATCTTCATCATCCCGGTGCTCTCCATGACGAGGAGGGAGTAGTTCACCCTCGGGGCTGAGGGTATGTACCGGTAGCTATGTGTTTGATCTCTCTCTCTCTCGTGTTCTTGATTTGGCACGATCTTGATGTATCGCGAGCTTTGCTATTATAGTTGAATCTTATGTTGCTTCTCCCCCTCTACTCTCTTGTAATGGATTGAGTTTTCCCCTTTGAAGTTATCTTATCGGATTGAGTCTTTAAAGATTTGAGAACACTTGATGTATGTCTTGCCGTGCGTATCTGTGGTGACAATGGGATACCACGTGACTCACTTGATGTATGTTTTGGTGATCAACTTGCGGGTTTCCGCCCATGAACCAATGCATAGGGGGTGGCACACGTTTTCGTCTGATTCTCCGGTAGAAACTTTGGGGCACTCTTTGAGGTTCTATGTGTTGGTCGAATAGATGAATCTGAGATTGTGTGATGCATATCATATAATCATACCCACAGATACTTGAGGCGACATTGGAGTATCTAGGTGACATTAGGGTTTTGGTTGATTTGTGTCTTAAGGTGTTATTCCAGTACGAACTCTAGGGTTGTTTGTGACACTTATAGGAATAGCCCAACGGATTGTTTGGAAAGAATAACTTTGAGGTGGTTTCATACCCTACCATAATCTCTTCGTTTGTTCTCCGCTATTAGTGACTCTGGAGTGACTCTTTGTTGCATGTTGATGGATAGTTATATGATACAATTATGTTATTATTGTTGAGAGAACTTGCGCTAGTGAAAGTATGAACCTTAGGCCTTGTTTCCTAGAATTGCAATACCATTTACGCTCACTTTTATCATTAGTTACTTTGCTGTTTTTATATATTCAGATTACAAAAACCTATATCTACCATCCATATTGTACTTGTATCACCATCTCTTCGCCGAACTAGTGCACCTATACAATTTACCATTGTACTGGGTGTGTTGGGGACACAAGAGACTCTTTGTTATTTGGTTGCAGGGTTGCTCGAGAGAGACCATCTTCATCCTACGCATCCTACGGAATGATAAACCTTAGGTCATCCACTTGAGGGAAATTTGCTACTGTCCTACAAACCTATGCACTTGGAGGCCCAACAACGTCTACAAGGAGAAGGTTGCGTAGTAGACATCAAACAGTTTCTGCGCAGTTGCCGTGGAGGTGAGTGATTGAAGGTATATCTTTAGATCTTGCAATCAAATCTTTTTTTTTCTTGTTTTAGCACTAGTTTAGTTTATAAAAAAATACAAAAAATGGAATTGAGTTTACCACATACGCTTCATCTTTTTAATATCTATCGTGAGTATGATGGAAAGGAAAATTGTGCCAAAGTGTTAGAAGAAGAATGCATTAGAATGTTTGGCACTAAATATTTATATGATGAGCATGATTGCAATGTTGTTAGTATGAATTCCTTTAATATCCATGACGCTAATGATATGCAAAGCCACAAGCTTGGGGAAGCTATGTTTGATGAAGATGATATTTTTTGTCTCCCAAGCTTTGATGAGAAAATTTACTATGATGAAAGCATGCCTCCTATCTATGATGATTATTGTGATGAAATGTATGCTTTAAAGAATAATGATGACCATGAAACTTGTCATCTTGATCTTAATTTTCAATCACATGATAGTTATTTTGTTGAGTTTGCTCCCACTACTATTCATGAGAAGAAACTTGCGTGTGTGGAGAGTAGTAAATTTTCTATGCTTGTAGATCATGAAAAGAATGCTTTAGGTGCTGGTTATATTGTTGAATTCATTCATGATCCTACTGAAAATTATTATGAGGGAGGAACATATGCTTGTAGGAATTGCAATAATATCAAATTTCCCCTCTATGTGCTTAAAATATTGAAGTTATGCTTGTTTTGCCTTCCTATGCTAGTTGATTATTGTTCCTACAAGTTGTTTGCTCACAAAATCCCTATGCATAGGAACTGGGTTAGACTTAAATGTGCTAGTCATATTCTTCATGATGCTTTCTTTATGTTTCAATTCTTATGTCTTTTGTGAGCATCATTGAAATCATCATGCCTAGCTAGGGGCGTTAAACGATAGCGCTTGTTGGGAGGCAACCCAATGTTATTTTAGTTTATTGATTTTTGGTTCTGTTTAGTAATAAATAATACATCTAGCCTCTGTTTAGATGTGGTTTTAGTGTTTGTGCCAAGTAAGGCCTATAGGATCTTCTTGGATGATAGTTATTTGATCTTGCTGAAAATTCCCAAAACTTTCTGTTCACGAAATCAATTGTTGAAAATCACCAGAACGTGATAAAATACTGACTCTAATTGCAGAAGATCAATAATCTAATTATCTAGGTCTTCCTATTTTTGTAGAATTGTTTGAGTTCCAGAAGTTTGCGGTAATTACAGATTACTACAAACTGTTCTGTTTTTGACAGATTCTGTTTTTCGTGTGTTGTTTGCTTATTTTGATGAATCTATGGCTAGTCAAATAGTTTATAAACCATAGAGAAGTTGGAATAAAGTAGGTTTAACACCAATATAAATAAAAAATGAGTTCATTACAGTACCTTGAAGTGGTGTTTTGTTTTCTTTCGCTAACGGAGCTTATGAGTTTTTTGTTAAGTTTTGTGTTGTGAAGTTTTCAAGTTTTGGGTAAAGATTTGATGGACTACGGAATAAGGAGTGGAAAGATCCTAAGCTTGGGGATGACCAAGGCGCCCCAAGGTAATATTCAAGGACAACCAAGACCCTAAGCTTGGGGATGCCCCGTCCCTCTTTCGTCTTCGTTCATCGGTAACTTTACTTGGAGCTATATTTTTATTCACCACATGATATGTGTTTTGCTTGGAGCGTAATTTCCTTTTGTTATTTTTTGGTTGCTGTCATTTAGATTAATGTTTTGCATCTCTATTTTCAATAAAAATGTCAAGGATAGCTTTTGCAATGCTTATTTTGCAAGTATACATGTTTCTGTTTGAAAACAGAATGTTTACCGCTGTTGCAAAAATTCCTTAGAAAAGTCAGAATGTGATAAAATGTTGAAACCTTCTGAATATTAAGCTCTGATAAATTTACTACAGTGGGAATTTTACTTCATAATTTTTGGAGTTAGGGAAGTATGATGAATCTTGCATTCTTTACAGACTGTACTGTTTTGGCAGATTGCTGTTATGTTTGCATTTTTTGCATATGTTTGCTTGTTTAATGATTCTATTTGATGATAGGGATATTAAATATGCAGAGACATTTAGTATGCAATGTTGAATAATAAATTTAATGATTTGCTACAGTATAGCATGATAAGGCTTTTGCATTTGTTTATACTAACCTATCTCACGAGTTCTTGTTGAGTTTGTTGTGGATGAAGCTTTTGATAAAAAGAGAAACCATGATATGAGAGGAATTAAGGAGATAAAAAAGTTCAAGCTTGGGGATGCCCAAGGAACCCCAGGATAATATTTCAAGAAGTCTCAAGCATCTAAGCTTGGGGATGCCCCGGTAGGCATCCCACCTTTCTTCTCCAACAATTATCGGTTAGTATCGGTTGAACTTAAGTTTTTGCTTCTTCACATGATGTGTGCTATCCTTGAAATGTCATTTTATTTTCTTTAGCTTTGCTTGCTGTTTGAATAAAATACCAAGATCTGAAATTCTTAAATGTTAGAGAGTCTTCACATAGTTGCATAATTATTCGACTACTCATTGATCTTCACTTATATCTTTCGGAGTAGTTTGTCATTTGCTCTGGTACTTCACTTATATCTTTTAGAGCACAGTGGTGGATTTTTTTTATAGAAACTATTGATCTCTCATGCTTCACTTAGATTATTTTGAGAGTCTTAAATAGCATGGTAATTTGCTTAATAATAATAATATGCTTGGTATTCTAGATTTGTAAAACTTTGTTTTGAGTGCGTTGAATACTAAGAAAAGTTTGATGCTTGATAATTGTTTTGAGATATAAAGATGGTGATATTAGAGTGATGCTAGTTGAGTAGTTGTGAATTTGAGAAATACTTGTGTTAAAGTTTGTGATTCCCGTAGCATGCACGTATGGTGAACCGTTATGTGATGAAGTCGGAGCATGATTTATTTATTAATTGTCTTTCTTATGAGTGGTGGTCGGGAACAAGCAATGGTCTTTTCCTACCAATCTATCTCCCTAGGAGCATGCACATAATACTTTGCTTTGATAACTTCTAGATTTTTGCAATAAGTATATGAGTTATTTATGACTAATGTTGAGTCCATGGATTATACGCACTTTTCTTCCTTCCACCATTGCTAGCCTCTCTAATACCGCGCAATTTTCGCCGGTATCATACACCCACCATATACCTTCGTCAAAACAGCCACCATACCTACCTATCATGGCATTTCCATAGCCATTCCGAGATATATTGCCATGCAACTTTCCACCGTTCCGTTTATTATGACATGCTCCATCATTGTCATATTGCTTAGCATGATCATGTAGTTGACATCGTATTTGTGGCAAAGCCACCGTTCATAATTCTTTCATACATGTCACTCATGAGTCATTGCACATCCCGGTACACCGCCGGAGGCATTCACATAGAGTCATATTTTGTTCTAAGTATCGAGTTGTAATTCTTGAGTTGTAAGTAAATAAAAGTGTGATGATCTTCATTATTAGAGCATTGTCCCAGTGAGGAAAGGATGATGGAGACTATGATTCCCCCACAAGTCAGGATGAGACTCCGGACGAAAAATAAAAAGAAAAAGAAAAAAAGAGAAGGCCCAAACAAAAAAAATAAAAAAAATGATAGAAAAAGAGAGAAGGGACAATGCTATTATCCTTTTACCACACTTGTGCTTCAAAGTAGCACCAAGATCTTCATGATAGAGAGTCTCTCATTTTGTCACTTTCATATACTAGTGGGAATTTTTCATTGTAGAACTTGGCTTGTATATTCCGATGATGGGCTTCCTCAAAATGCCCTAGGTCTTCGTGAGCAAGCAAGTTGGATGCACGACCACTTAGTTTCTTTTGTTGAGCTTTCATATGTTTATAGCTCTAGTGCATAGGTTGCATGGCAATCCCTACTCACTCACATTGATATCTATTGATGGGCATCTCCATAGCCCGTTGATACGCCTAGTTGATGTGAGACTATCTTCCCTCTTTTTGTCTTCTCCACAATCACCATTCTATTCCACATATAGTGCAATATCCATGGCTCACGCTCATGTATTGCGTGAAGATTGAAAAAGTGTTGAGAATGTCAAAAGTATGAAACAATTGCTTGGCTTGTCATCGGGGTTGTGCACGATTTAAATATTTTGTGTGGGCAAGATGGAGCATAGCCAGACTATATGATTTTGTAGGGATAACTTTCTTTGGCCATGTTATTTTGAGAAGACATGATTGCTTAGTTAGTATGCTTGAAGTATTATTATGTTTATGTCAATATGAACTTTTGTCTTGAATCTTTCGGATCTGAATATTCATACCACAATTAAGAAGAATTGCATTGAAATTATGCCAAGTAGCACTCCGCATCAAAAATTGTTTTTTATCATTTACCTACTCGAGGACGAGCAGGAATTAAGCTTGGGGATGCCTGATACGTCTCCAATGTATCTATAATTTTTGATTGCTCCATGCTATATTATCTACTGTTTTGGGCAATATTGGGCTTTATTTTCCACTTTTATATTATTTTTAGGACTAACCTATTAACCGTAGGCCTAGCCCAGATTTGCTGTTTTTTGCCTATTTCAGTGTTTCGAAGAAAAGGAATATCAAACGAAGTCGAAACGGAACGTAATCAACTGGAGAAGTTATTTTTGGAAGGAAAGCTACCGGATGGACTTGCACCCCACACCAGGAGAGAAGGGAGGTGCCCACGAGGGTGGGGGCGCGCCCCCCTGCATCGTGGGGCCCCTGAAGCTCCACCAACGTACTTCCTGCACCCATATATACCTACGTACCCTAAAACTTCCAGAACAGAGAATAGATCGGGAGTTCCGCCGCCGCAAGCCTCCGTAGCCACCAAAAAGTCAATCGGGACCCTGTTCCGGCACCCTGCCGAAGGGAGGAACCCTCGCCGGTGGCCATCTTCATCATCCCAGTGCTCTCCATGACGAGGAGGGAGTAGTTCACCCTCGGGGCTGAGGTATGTACCAGTAGCTATGTGTTTGATCTCTCTCTCTCTCTCTCGTGTTCTTGATTTGGCACGATCTTGATGTATCACGAGCTTTGCTATTATAGTTGGATCTTATGTCGCTTCTCCCCCTCTACTCTCTTGTAATGGATTGAGTTTTCCCCTTTGAAGTTATCTTATCGGATTGAGTCTTTAAAGATTTGAGAACACTTGATGTATGTCTTGCCGTGCGTATCTGTGGTGACAATGGGATATCACGTGACTCACTTGATGTATGTTTTGGTGATCAACTTGCGGGTTCCGCCCATGAACCTATGCATAGGGGTTGGCACACGTTTTCGTCGCGATTCTCCGGTAGAAACTTTGGGGCACTCTTTGAGGTTCTATGTGTTGGTCGAATAGATGAATCTGAGATTGTGTGATGCATATCGTATAATCATACCCACGGATACTTGAGGTGACATTGGAGTATCTAGGTGACATTAGGGTTTTGGTTGATTTGTGTCTTAAGGTGTTATTCTAGTACGAACTCTAGGGTTGTTTGTGACACTTATAGGAATAGCCCAACGGATTGTTTGGAAAGAATAACTTTGAGGTGGTTTCGTACCCTACCATAATCTCTTCGTTTGTTCTCCGCTATTAGTGACTTTGGAGTGACTCTTTGTTGCATGTTGAGGGATAGTTATATGATCCAATTATGTTATTATTGTTGAGAGAACTTGCGCTAGTGAAAGTATGAACCCTAGGCCTTGTTTCCTAGAATTGCAATACCATTTACACTCACTTTTATCATTAGTTACTTTGCTGTTTTTATATTTTCAGATTACAAAAACCTATATCTACCATCCATATTGTACTTGTATCACCATCTCTTCGCCGAACTAGTGCACCTATACAATTTACCATTGTACTGGGTGTGTTGGGGACACAAGAGACTCTTTGTTATTTGGTTGTAGGGTTGCTCGAGAGAGACCATCTTCATCCTACGCCTCCTACGGAATGATAAACCTTAGGTCATCCACTTGAGGGAAATTTGCTACTGTCCTACAAACCTGTGCACTTGCAGGCCCAACAACGTCTACAAGGAGAAGGTTGCGTAGTAGACATCAAACAGTTTCTGGCGCCGTTGTCGTGGAGGTGAGTGGTTGAAGGTATATCTTTAGATCTTGCAATCAAATCTTTTTTTTCTTGTTTTAGCACTAGTTTAGTTTATAAAAAAATACAAAAAAAGGAATTGAGTTTACCACATACGCTTCATCTTTTTAATATCTATCGTGAGTATGATGGAAAGGAAAATTGTGCCAAAGTGTTAGAAGAAGAATGCATTAGAATGTTTGGCACTAAATATTTATATGATGAGCATGATTGCAATGTTGTTGGTATGAATTCCTTGAATATCCATGACGCTAATGATATGCAAAGCCACAAGCTTGGGGAAGCTATGTTTGATGAAGATGATATTTTTTGTCTCCCAAGCTTTGATGAGAAAATTTACTATGATGAAAGCATGCCTCCTATCTATGATGATTATTGTGATGAAACGTATGCTTTAAAGAATAATGATGACCATTGAACTTGTCATCTTGATCTTAATTTTCAATCACATGATAGTTATTTTGTTGAGTTTGCTCCCACTACTATTCATGAGAAGAAACTTGCGTATGTGGAGAGTAGTAAATTTTTTATGCTTGTAGATCATGAAAAGAATGCTTTAGGTGCTGGTTATATTGTTGAATTCATTCATGATGCTACTGAAAATTATTATGAGGGAGGAACATATGCTCGTAGGAATTGCAATAATATCAAATTTCCCCTTTATGTGCTTAAAATCTTGAAGTTATGCTTGTTTTGCGTTCCTATGCTAGTTGATTATTGTTCCCATAAGTTGTTTGCTCAAAAAATCCCTATGCATAGGAACTGGGTTAGACTTAAATGTGCTAGTCATATTCTTCATGATGCTTTCTTTATGTTTCAATTCTTATGTCTTTTGTGAGCATAATTAAAATCATCATGCATAGCTAGGGGCGTTAAACAATAGCGCTTGTTGGGAGGCAACCCAATTTTATTTTAGTTTATTGATTTTTGGTTCCGTTTATTAATAAATAATACATCTAGCCTATGTTTAGATGTGGTTTTAGTGTTTGTGCCAAGTAAGGCCTATAGGATCTTCTTGGATGATAGTTATTTGATCTTGCTGAAAATTCCCGAAACTTTATGTTCACAAAATCAATTGTTGCAAATCACCAGAACGTGATAAAATACTGAATCTAATTGCAGAAGATCAATAATTAAATTATCTAGGTCTTCCTATTTTTGTATAATTGTTTGAGTTCCATAAGTTTGCGGTAGTTACAGATTACTACAGACTGTTCTGTTTTTGATAGATTCTGTTTTTCGTGTGTTGTTTGATTATTTTGATGAATCTATGGCTAGTCAAATAGTTTATAAACCATAGAGAAGTTGGAATAAAGTATGTTTAACACCAATATAAATAAAGAATGAGTTCATTACAGTACCTTGAAGTGGTGTTTTGTTTTCTTTCGCTAACGGAGCTTACGAGTTTTCTGTTAAGTTTTGTGTTGTGAAGTTTTCAAGTTTTGGGTAAAGATTCGATGGACTATGGAAGGATTGGGAAGAGCCTAAGATTGGGGATGAACAAGGCACCCCAAGTTAATATTCAAGGACAACCAAGAGCCTAAGCTTGGGGATGCCCCGTCCCTCTTTCGTCTTCGTTCATCGGTAACTTTACTTGGAGCTATATTTTTATTCACCACATGATATGTGTTTTGCTTGGAGCGTCATTTCGTTTTGTTAGTTTTTGCTTGATGTCATTTAGATTAATGTTTTGCATCTCTATTTTCAATAAAAATGTCAAGGATAGCTTTTGCAATGCCTATTTTGCAAGTATACATGTTTCTGTTTGAAAACAGAAAGTTTACCGCTGTTGCAAATATTCCTTAGAATAGTCAGAATGTGATAAAATGTTGAAACCTTTTGTATATTAACCTCTGATAAATTTACTACAGAGGGAATTTCACTTCATAATTTTTGGAGTTAGGGAAGTATGATGAATCTTGCAATCTTTACAGACTATACTGTTTTGGCAGATTGCCCGTTATGTTTGCATATGTTTGCTTGTTTAATGATTCTATTTGATGATAGGGATATTAAATATGCAGAGACATTTAGTATGCAATGTTGAATAATAATTTTAATGATTTGCTACGGTATAGCATGATAAGGCTTTTGCATTGGTTTATACTAACCTATCTCACGAGTTCTTGTTGAGTTCGTTGTGGATGAAGCTTTTGATAAAAGGAGAAACCATGATATGATAGGAATTAAGGAGACACAAAAGTTCAAGCTTGGGGATGCCCAAGGAACCCCAGGATAATATTTCAAGAAGTCTCAAGCATCTAAGCTTGGGGATGCCCCGGTAGGCATCCCACCTTTCTTCTCCAACAATTATCGGTTAGTATCGGTTGAACTTAAGTTTTTGCTTCTTCACATGATGTGTGCTATCCTTGAAATGTCATTTTATTTTCTTTAGCTTTGCTTGCTGTTTGAATAAAATACCAAGATCTGAAATTCTTAAATGTTAGAGAGTCTTCACTTAGTTGCATAATTATTTAACTACTCATTGATCTTCACTTATATCTTTCGGAGTAGTTTGTCATTTGCTCTAGTACTTCACTTATATCTTTTAGAGCACAGTGGTGGATTTGTTTTATAGAAACTATTGATCTCTCATGCTTCACTTAGATTATTTTGAGAGTCTTAAATAGCATGGTAATTTGCTTAATAATAATAATATGCTTGGTATTCAAGATTTGTAAAACTTTCTTTTGAGTGCGTTGAATACTAAGAAAAGTTTGATGCTTGATAATTGTTTTGAGATATAAAGATGGTGATATTAGAGTGATGCTAATTGAGTAGTTGTGAATTTGAGAAATACTTGTGTTAAAGTTTGTGATTCCCGTAGCATGCACGTATGGTGAACCGTTATGTGATAAAGTCGGAGCATGATTTATTTATTGATTGTCTTTCTTATGAGTGGCGGTCGGGAACGCGTGATGGTCTTTTCCTACCAATTTATCCCCCTAGGAGCATGCACGTAATACTTTGCTTTGATAACTTCTAGATTTTTGCAATAAGTATATGAATTCTTTATGACTAATGTTGAGTCCATGGATTATACGCACTTTTCTTCCTTCCACCATTGCTAGCCTCTCTAATACCGCGCACTTTTTGCCGGTATCATACACCCACCATATACCTTCCTCAAAACAGCCACCATACCTACCTATCATGGCATTTCCATAGCCATTCCGAGATATATTGCCATGCAACTTTCCACCGTTTCGTTTATTATGACACGCTCCATCATTGTCATATTGCTTAGCATGATCATGTAGTTGACATCGTATTTGTGGCAAAGCCACCGTTCATAATTCTTTCATACATGTCACTCATGAGTCATCGCAGATCCCGGTACACCGCCGGAGGCATTCACATAGAGTCATATTTTGTTCTAAGTATCGAGTTGTAATTCTTGAGTTGTAAGTAAATAAAAGTGTGATGATCTTCATTATTAGAGCATTTTCCCAGTGAGGAAAGGATGATGGAGACTATGATTCCCCCACAAGTCGGGATGAGACTCCGGACGAAAAATAAAAAGAAAAAGAAAAAAAAGAAGCCAAAAAAAAGAGAAGGCCCAAACAAAAAAATAAAAAAATGAGAGAAAAAGAGAGAAGGGACAATGCTACTATCCTTTTACCACACTTGTGCTTCAAAGTAGCACCAAGATCTTCATGATAGAGAGTCTCTCATTTTGTCACTTTCATATACTAGTGGGAATTTTTCATTATAGAACTTGTCTTGTATATTCCAATGATGGGCTTCCTCAAAATGCCCCAGGTCTTCGTGAGCAAGCAAGTTGGATGCACACCCACTTAGTTTCTTTTGTTGAGCTTTCATATGTTTATAGCTCTAGTGCATCCGTTGCACGGCAATCCCTACTCACTCACATTGATATCTATTGATGGGCATCTCCATAGCCCGTTGATACGCCTAGTTGATGTGAGACTATCTTCCCTCTTTTTGTCTTCTCCACAACCACCATTCTATTCCACATATAGTGCAATATCCATGGCTCACGCTCATGTATTGCGTGAAGATTGAAAAAGCTTTGAGAATGTCAAAAGTATGAAACAATTGCTTGGCTTGACATTGGGGTTGTGCATGATTTAAATATTTTGTGTGGGGAAGATGGAGCATAGCCAGACTATATGATTTTGTAGGGATAACTTTCTTTGGCCATGTTATTTTGAGAAGACATGATTGCTTAGTTAGTATGCTTGAAGTATTATTATTTTTATGTCAATGTGAACTTTTGTCTTGAATCTTTCGGATCTGAATATTCATACCACAATTAAGAAGAATTGCATTGAAATTATGCCAAGTATCACTCCGCATCAAAAATTGTTTTTTATCATTTACCTACTCGAGGACGAGCAGGAATTAAGCTTGGGGATGCCTGATACGTCTCCCACGTATCTATAATTTTTGATTGCCCCATGCTATATTATCTATTGTTTTGGGCAATATTGGGCTTTATTTTCCACTTTTATATTATTTTTGGGACTAACCTATTAACCGGAGGCCCAGCCCAGATTTGCTGTTTTTGCATGTTTCAGTGTTTCGAAGAAAAGGAATATCAAACGAAGTCGAAACAGAACGATATCAACTCGAGAAGTTATTTTTGGAAGGAAAGCTACCGGATGGACTTGGACCCCGCGCCAGGAGAGAAGGGAGGTGCCCACGAGGGTGGGGTGCGCGCCCCCTGCCTCGTGGGGCCCCTGAAGCTACACCGACGTACTTCCTGCACCCATATATACCTACATACCCTAAAACTTCCAGAACAGAGAATAGATCGGGAGTTCCGCCGCCGCAAGCCTCTGTAGCCACCAAAAAGTCAATCAGAACCCTGTTCCGGCACCCTGCCGGAGGGGGGAACCCTCACCGGTGGCCATCTTCATCATCCTGGCGCTCTCCATGACGAGGAGGGAGTAATTCACCCTCGGGGCTGAGGGTATGTACCAGTAGCTATGTGTTTGATCTCTCTCTCTCTCATGTTCTTGATTTGGCAGGATCTTGATGTATCGCGAGCTTTGCTATTATAGTTGGATCTTATGTTGCTTCTCCCCCTCTACTCCATTGTAATGGATTGAGTTTTCCCCTTTGAAGTTATCTTATCGGATTGAGTCTTTAAAGATTTGAGAACACTTGATGTATGTCTTGTTGTGCGTATCTGCGGTGACAATGGGATATCACGTGACTCACTTGATGTATGTTTTGGTGATCAACTTGCGGGTTCCGCCCATGAACCCATGCATAGGGGTTGGCACACGTTTTCTTCGTGATTCTCTGGTAGAAACTTTGGGGCACTCTTTGAGGTTCTATGTGTTGGTCGAATAGATGAATCTGAGGTTGTGTGATGCATATCGTATAATCATACCTGCGAATACTTTAGGTGACATTGGAGTATCTAGGTGACATTAGGGTTTTGGTTGATTTGTGTCTTAAGGTGTTATTCTAGTACGAACTCTAGGGCTGTTTGTGACTCTTATAGGAATAGCCCAATGGATTGATTGGAAAGAATAACTTTGAGGTGGTTTCGTACCCTACCATAATCTCTTTGTTTGTTCTCTGCTATTAGTGACTTTGGAGTGACTCTTCGTTGCATGTTGAGGGATAGTTATATGATCCAATTATGTTATTATTGTTGAGAGAACTTGCGCTAGTGAAAGTATGAACCCTAGGCCTTGTTTCCTTGCATTGCAATACCGTTTACGCTCACTTTTATCATTAGTTACTTTGCTGTTTTATATTTTCAGATTTAAAAAACCTATATCTACCATCCATATTGCACTTGTATCACCATCTCTTCGCTGAACTAGTGCACCTATACAATTTACCATTGTATTGGGTGTGTTGGGGACACAAGAGACTCTTTGTTATTTGGTTGCAGGGTTGCTCGAGAGAGACCATCTTCATCCTACGCCTCCTACGGATTGATAAACCTTAGATCATCTACTTGAGGGAAATTTGCTACTGTCCTACAAACATGTGCACTTGCAGGCCCAACAACGTCTACAAGGAGAAGGTTGCGTAGTAGACATCAGTCCGCGGATTTCGGCAACAACGCTGGAGTCGACTTCACCGACACGTTCGCCCCGGTTGTCAAACCGGGCACGATTCGCACGGTCCTTCAGCTCGCGGTTGATAACCCACAAGTATAGCGAATCGTAACAGTTTTCGAGGGTAGAGTATTCAACCCAAATTTATGCATTCGACACAAGGGGAGCCAAAGAATATTCTCAAGTATTAGCAACTCAGTTGTCAATTCTGCCACACCTGGATAACTTAATATCTGCAGCAAAGTATTTAGTAGCAAAATAATATGGTAGTAGTGGTAAAGGTAACAAAAGTAATATTTTTGGTGTTTTTAGTGATTGTAACAGTAGCAACGGGAAAGTAAATAAGCGAAGAACAATATGTAAAAAGCTTGTAGGCATTGGATCGGTGATGGAGAATTATGCCGGATGCGGTTCATCATGTAACAATCATAACATAGGATGACACAGAACTAGCTCCAATTCATGAATGAAATGTAGGCATGTATTCCGAATATAGTCATACGTGCTTATGGAAAAGAACTTGCATGACATCTTTTTGTCCTACCCTCCTGTGGCAGCGGGGTCCTAGTGGAAACTAAGGGATATTAAGGCCTCCTTTTAATAGAGTACCGAACAAAGCATTAGCACATAGTGAATACATGAACTCCTCAAACTATGGTCATCACCGGGAGTGGTCCCGATTATTGTCACTTCGGGGTTGCCGGATCATAACACATAGTAGGTGACTATAGACTTGCAAGATAGGATCAAGAACTCACATATATTCATGAAAACATAATAGGTTCATATCTGAAATCATGGCACTCGGGCCCTAGTGACAAGCATTAAGCATAGCAAAGTCATAGCAACATCAATCTCAGAACATAGTGGATACTAGGGATCAAACCCTAACAAAACTAACTCGATTACATGATAGATCTCATCCAACCCATCACCGTCCAGCAAGCCTACGATGGAATTACTCACGCACGGCGGTGAGCATCATGAAATTGGTGATGGAGGATGGTTGATGATGACGATGAAGATGAATCCCCCTCTCCGGAGCCCCGAACGGACTCAAGATCAGCCCTCCCGAGAGGTTTTAGGGCTTGGCGGCGGCTCCATATCACAAAACGCGATGAATCCTTCTTTCTGATTTTTTTCTCCCCGAAAGTGAATATATGGAGTTGGAGTTGAGGTGATGAATCAACATAAAAGTAAATAGATAGGCCCTTCGCAGAGGGAGGCAGGGATTTGTAGAGGTGCCAGAGCTCGGTTTTTAAATAGAGATAAATGATATTTTGAGCGGCATACTTTCATTGTCAACATAACAACCAAGAGATGGCGATATCTTCCATGCTACACACATTATAGGCTGTTCCCAAACAGAATGGTAAAGTTTATACTCCCCCTCCACCAACAAGCATCAATCCATGGCTTGCTCGAAACAACGAGTGCCTCCAACAAGCAACAGTCCCAGGTGGAGTTTTGTTTGCAATTATTTTGATTTAGTTTGCATAAAGCATGGGACTGGGCATCCCTGTGACCGGCCATTTTCTTGTGAGTGAGGAGCGGAGTCCACTCTCTTGAGAATAACCCGCCTAGCATGGAAGATAAGGGCAACCCTAGTTGATACATGAGCTATTCGAGCATACAAAACAGAATTTCATTTGAAGGTTTGGAGTTTGGCACGTACAAATTTACTTGGAACGGCAGGTAGATACCGCATATAGGAAGGTATAGTGGACTCATATGGAATAACTTTGGGGTTTAAGGGATTAAATGCACAAGCAGTATTCCCGCTTAGTACAAGTGAAGGCTAGCAAAAGACTGGGAAGCGACCAACTAGAGAGCGGCAATAGTCATGAACATGCATTAAAATTAATAAACATTGAGTGCAAGCATGAGTAGGATATAATCCACCATGAACATAAATATCGTGAAGCATATGTTGATTTTGTTTCAACTACATGTGTGAACATGTGCCAAGTCAAGTCACTTAAATCATTCAAAGGAGGAAACCACCCCACTATAACACATCACAACCATTTTAATAGCATGTTGGCACGCAAGGTAAACCATTATAACTCATAGCTAATCAAGTATGGCACGAGCCACTATGATCTCTAATTTTCATTGCAAACATGTTTATTCATAATAAGCTGAATCAGGAATGATGAACTCATCATATTTACACAAGAGAGGTCGAGTTCATACCAGCTTTTCTCATCTCAGTCAGTCCATCATATATCATCATAATTGCCTTTCACTTGCACGACCGAACGATGTGAATAATAATAAGAGTGCACGTGCATTGGACTAAGCTGGAATCTGCGAGCATTCAATAAACAGGAGAAGACAAGGCAATATGGGCTCTTGGTTAAATCAACAATAATGCATATAAGAGCCACTTCAACAATTTAATCATGGTCTTCCTCTATCGACCCCCAATGAAAAGAAAAGAAATAAAAACTATTTACACGGGAAAGCTCCCAACAAGCAAAAGAAGAACGGGAAATATTTTTGGGTTTTCTTTTTAATTATTACTACTACAGCAAGAAAGGTAAACTAACTAAAAGCTACACTATATTTTTTGGTTTTTCTTAAGGTTTAGCAAACACACAAGAAGAAAGCAGGAAAAAGAAAATAAAATAGCATTGATATTACAGTGAAAGAGTATGAGCACCGACATCTAGCAATAAGTGTGTGTGAACATAAATGTAATGTTGGTGGGAAATACATACTCCCCCAAGCTTAGGCTTTTGGCCTAAGTTGGTTCATTGCCAAGGATGGCCTGGCGGATATCCGTAGTTGTAGCTGGGGTCGTACTGAGATGCAGAGGCTATCGCCTCCTGAGCTGCAGCGTGGCAGCGAGCTACTTCCGCCCTCCTCTTGTACTTATCTGCCTCCTCTCTGGTAATAAAATGGCTTCCTTTTGCCTGATAATCAAAGAAGGCAGGAGCAGGGAGAGTAATACGGACAGCATGACGTCTGTCAAAGATTAAGTGATACCGGAGAGGTGATTCATTCCTCTCGACAAACTGGTGGTGGACAATAGCATTATAGTCTAAATAAGTAGGAGTCAACTCAATATCATCCTCACGAACGTCCACACCAAGAAAATCAGCTAAGCAGGTTGCATAAATTCCACCAAAGAAATCTCCATTAAATCTATTATGATGCAACTTACGTGCAACAATGGATCCCAAATTATAAGATTTGTCTCCTAACACAGCACTCCTAAGAATACTAAGGTCAGGGACACACATATGACATGCTTCATCTTACCATTTATGCACCTACCTATGAAGAGAGCAAAATAATGTATAGCAGGAAAGTGAATGCTCCCTATGGTAGCTTGTGCTATATCTCTAGATTCCCCCACGGTTATACTAGCAAGAAAGTTTCTAAATTCAGATTTATGGGGTTCACTAACACTACCCCATTGTGGAAGTTTGTAAGCAGAATTAAAATCCTCTAAGTCCATGGTAAAAGATTTTTCATAAAGATCAAACAGGACAGTTGGAGAATTTCGTGAAGATGAAAATTCAAACCTCCTCACAAAGGAACTAGTGAGATAGTGGTACTGGCGGCATTTGTCTGCCTCGAAGCTCACAAGGTCAGAGTTACGCAAATATGCGTTAAATTCTTCCTTGATTCCTGCTCGATCCATAAAATTTTCTGAAGGCCATTCACACGGCCGCACTGGAGCGTCCCTTGGTGGCTCATCGTCAGCATCACACATTGCAAGCCTGGGTCCTTGCTTCCTTGAAGAACCACCTTGGAACATTTTCCTAAGCATATTTCTTCCTCTGAAAATTTCTGAAATTTTTAGTAACTTCAAACAAAAGTGAACCAGGCTCAGTAAAATTGATAGCAACTACTCCTACAAGTGCCTAGAGACTATATCAAGCATTAGAACTACTTGGAACCATATAAATTTGACATGCAAGCTCAAGAACATGGTCACCTAGGCAGCACAAATTTGCAATGAATAAAGCACTAGAACAAAAACTAATTGGACCAATGGAGGAGTCACATACCAAGGAACAATCTCCCCAAGCAGTTTTGTGAGAGGTGCTTTGAGCAAGGAGATCGAAAATCGCAGCAAAATGAGCTAGAGCTCGTGCTTGAGCTGGATATTGGTGTTTGTGGAGGAAGAAGGAGTGTGTGGGTGCAGGAATAAGTGGAGGAGGGCCACCGTGGGCCCACGAGGCAGGGGGCGCTCCCAGGGGGTAGGGCGCGCCCTCCACCCTCGTGGCCAGGTGCTTGCCCCTCCCGTTGTGTTCTCAGTGCTAGATATTCTCAAATATTCTAGAAAAAAATCATATTCCATTTTCAGGGCATTTGGAGAACTTTTATTTTCGGGGTATTTTTATATTGCATGGATAAATCAGAAAACAGACAGAAAAATACTATTTTTACTTTATTTCAACTAAATAACAAAAAGTAGAAAGAGGGTACAGAAGGTTGTGCCTTCTAATTTCATCCATCTCATGATAATCAAAAGGAATCCACTAACAAGGTTGATCAAGTCTTGTTAACAAACTCATTCCGAATAACATGGAACCGGAGAAATTTCGAATAACACTATGTTACCTCAACGGGGATATGCACATCCCCAATAATAAGAATATCATATTTCTTATTGACAGTAGGAAGAGGAAATTCAAAACCTCCAAATATAATCAATGGAATTTTTCCAATAGAGTTGATACTATGAACTTGATGTTGTTTCCTCGGAAAGTGTGCCGTGTGCTCATTACCATTAACATGAAAAGTGACATTGCCTTTGTTGCAATCAATAACAGCCCCTGCAATATTCAAAAAAGGTCTTCCAAGAATAATAGACATACTATCGTCCTCGGGAATATCAAGAATAACAAAGTCCGTTAAAATAGTAACGTTTGCAACCACAACAGGCACATCCTCACAAATACCGACAAGTATAGCAGTTGATTTATCAGCCATTTGCAAAGATATTTCAGTAGGTGTCAACTTACTCAAATTAAGTCTACGATATAAAGAGAGAGGCATAACACTAACACCGGCTCCAAGATCACATAAAGCAGTTTTAACATAGTTTCTTTTAATGGAGCATGGTATAGTAGGTACTCCTGGATCTCCAAGTTTCTTTGGTATTCCACCTTTAAAAGTATAATTAGCAAGCATGGTGGAAATTTCAGCTTTCGGTATCTTTCTTTTATTTGTAACAATATCCTTCATATACTTAGCATAAGGATTCATTTTGAGCATATCAGTTAATCGCATACACAAAAAGATAGGTCTAATCATTTCAGCAAAGCGCTCAAAATCCTCATCATCCTTTTTCTTGGACGGTTTGGGAGGAAAAGGCATGGGTTTCTGAACCCATGGCTCCCTTTCTTTACCATGTTTCCTAGCAACAAAGTCTCTCTTATCATAACGTTGATTCTTTGATTGTGGGTTATCAAGATCAACAGCAGGTTCAATTTCTACATCATTATCATTACTAGGTTGAGCATCATCATGAACATCATCATTAACATTTTCACTAGGTTCATGTTCATTACCAGATTGTGTTTCAGCATCAGAAATAGAAATGTCATTTGGATTCTCAGGTGGTTCAGTAATAGGTTCACTAGAAGCATGCAAAGTCCTATCATTTTTCTTTTTCTTCTTTTTAGAAGGACTAGGTGCATCAATGTTATTCATCTGATAATCCTGCTCAGTTCTCTTAGGGTGGCCTTCAGGATACAAAGGTTACCGAGTCATCTTACTAGTTCTAGTAGCCACTCTAACAGCATAATCATTTTTCTTACTACTCATTTCATTGAGCAAATCATTTTGAACTTTAAGTACTTGTTCTACTTCACTGGTAACCATAGAAGCATGTTTACTAATGAGTTTAAGTTCACCTCTAACATTAGCCATATAATCACCCAAGTGTTCAAGCATATAGGCATTTTGTTTTAATTATCTACCAAAATAAGCATTGAAATCTTCTTGCTTAACTGTAAAGTTATCGAACTCATCCAAGCATTGGCTAGCAATTTTAGTAGGAGGGATTTCAGCTTTATCATATCTATAGAGAGAATTTACCTTTACTACTTGTGTCGGGTTATCGAGACCAATAGGTAATGGATTAAGATCATAAGTTTCTTCAACAGGCGGTAGATTAAGACCATGTATTTCTTCAATATGAGGTAAATTCTTAACATCTTCGGCTTTTATACCTTTTTCTTTCATAGATTTCTTTGCCTCTTGCATATCTTCAGGGCTGAGAAACAGAACACCTCTCTTCTTTGGAGTTGGTTTAGGAATAGGCTTAGGAATTGGCTCAGGAGCTGGCTCAGGAAGTGTCCAATTATTTTCATTTGTCAACATATTATTCAATAGAATTTCAGCTTCATCCGGTGTTCTTTCCCTAAAAACAGAACCAACACAACTATCCAGGTAATCTCTGGAAGCATCAGTTAGTCCATTACAAAATATATCAAGTATTTCATTTTTCTTAAGAGGATGAGCAGGCAAAGCATTAAGTAACTTGAGAAGCCTCCCCCAAGCTTGTGGGAGACTCTCTTCTTCAATTTGCACAAAGTTGTATATTTCCCTTAAAGCAGCTTGTTTCTTATTAGCAGGGAAATATTTAGCAGAGAAGTAATAAATCATATCCTGGGGACTACGCACACAACCAGGATCAAGAGAATTAAACCATATCTTAGCATCACCCTTTAATGAGAACGGAAATATTTTAAGGGTATAAAAGTAGCGGGATCTCTCATCATTAGTGAACAGGGTGGCTACATCATTTAATTTAGTAAGATGTGCCACAACAGTTTCAGATTCATAGCCATGAAAAGGATCAGATTCAACCAAAGTAATTACATCAGGATCAAAAGAGAATTCATAATCCTTATCGGTAACACAGATAGGTGAAGTAGCAAAAGCAGGGTCAGGTTTCATTCTAGCATTAAGAGATTGTTGATTCCATTTAGCTAATAACCTCTTGAGCTCATATCTATCTTTGCAAGCTAAAATAGCTAAAGTAGCTTCTTTATCAAAAACATAACCCTCAGGAATAACATGCAAGTCTTCATCATCACTTTCATCAATATAATAAGTTTCAATAATTTCTTTCTCTCTAGCCCTAGCAATTTGTTCATCAAGAAATTCACTAAGGGGCATAATAGTATCAAGCATAGAAGTAGTTTCATCATAAGTATCATGCATAGCAGAAGTGGCATCATCAATAACATGCGACATATCAGAATGAATAGCAGAAGCAGGTTTAGGTGTCGCAAGCTTACTCAAAACAGAAGGTGAATCAAGTGCAGAGCTAGATGGCAGTTCCTTACCTCCCCTCGTAGTTGAGGGATAAATTGTCGTCTTAGCGTCTTTCAAGTTCTTCATAGTGACCAGCAGGTATAAATCCCAAGTGACTCAAAGAAAATAGAGCTATGCTCCCCGGCAACGGCGCCAAAAAATAGTCTTGATAACCCACAAGTATAGGGGATCACAACAATTTTTGAGGGTAGAGTATTCAACCCAAATTTATTGATTCGACACAAGGGGAACCAAAGAATATTCTCAAGTATTAGCAACTGATTTGTCAATTCAGCCACACCTGGATAACTTAATATCTGCAGCAAAGTATTTAGTAGCAAAGTAATATGGTAGTAGTGGTAATGATAACAAAAGTAACGGTAACAAAAGTAACATTTTTGGTGTTTTGTAGTGATTGTAACAGTAGCAACGGGAAAGTAAATAAGTGAAGAACAATATGTAAAAAGCTCGTAGGCATTGGATCGGTGATGGAGAATTATGCCAGATGCGGTTCATCATGTAACAATCATAACATAGGGTGACACAGAACTAGCTCCAATTCATACGTGTCACCAAGATCTATCTATGGAGAAACCAGCAACGAGGGGAAGGAGAGTGCATCTACATACCCTTGTAGATCACTAAGCGGAAACGTTCAAGAGAACGGGGTTGAAGGAGTCGTACTCGTCGTGATCCAAATCACCGGAGATCCTAGTGCCGAACGGACGGCACCTCCGCGTTCAACACACGTACAGCCCGGTGACGTCTCCCATGCCTTGATCCAGCAAGGAGAGAGGGAGAGGTTGAGGAAGACTCCATCCAGCAGCAACACGACGGTGTGGTGGTGGTGGAGGAGCGTGGCAATCCTGCAGGGCTTCGTCAAGCACCTACGGGAGAGGAGGAGGTGTCACGGGAGGGAGGGAAGCGCCAGGGCTTCAGGTGCGGCTGCCCTCCCTCTCCTCCACTATATATAGGGGCAAGGGAGAGGGGGGAGGCGCAGCCTTGCCCCTTCCTCCAAGGAAGGGGTGCGGCCAAGGGGGGGAGGAGTCCATCCTCCCCAAGGCACCTCAGAGGTGCCTTCCCCTTTGAGGACTCTCCCCTTTTTCTTATATCTTGGCGCATGGGCCTCTTGGGGCTGGTGCCCTTGGCCCATATAGGCCAAGGCGCACCCCCTACAGCCCATGTAGCCCCCCCGGGCAGGTGGACCCCCCGGTGGACCCTCGGACCCCTTTCGGCACTCCCGGTACAATACCGATAAAGTGCGAAACTTTTCCGGCGACCAAAATAAGACTTCCCATATATAAATCTTTACCTCTAGACCATTCCGGAACTCCTCGTGACGTCCGGGATCTCATCCGGGACTCCGAACAACATTCGGTAACCACATACAAACTTCCTTTATAACCCTAGCATCGTCGAACCTTAAGTGTGTAGACCCTACGGGTTCGGGAACCATGCAGACATGACCGAGACGTTCTCCGGTCAATAGCCAACAGCGGGATCTGGATACCCATGTTGGCTCCCACATGTTCCACGATGATCTCATCGGATGAACCACGATGTCAAGGACTCAATCGATCCCGTATACAATTCCCTTTGTCTAGCGGTATTATACTTGCCCGAGATTCGATCGTCGGTATACCGATACCTTGTTCAATCTCGTTACCGGCAAGTCTCTTTACTCGTTCCGTAACACATCATCCTGTGATCAACCCCTTGGTCACATTGTGCACATTATGATGATGTCCTACCGAGTGGGCCCAGAGATACCTCTCCGTTTACACGGAGTGACAAATCCCAGTCTCGATTCGTGCCAACCCAACAGACACTTTCGGAGATACCTGTAGTGCACCTTTATAGCCACCCAGTTACGTTGTGACGTTTGGTACACCCAAAGCATACCTATGGTATCCGGGAGTTGCACAATCTCATGGTCTAAGGAAAAGATACTTGACATTAGAAAAGCTTTAGCATACGAACTACACGATCTCTATGCTAGGCTTAGGATTGGGTCTTGTCCATCACATCATTCTCCTAATGATGTGATCCCGTTATCAATGACATCCAATGTCCATAGTCAGGAAACCGTAACCATCTATTGATCAACGAGCTAGTCAACTAGAGGCTTACTAGGGACGTGGTGTTGTCTATGTACCCACACATGTATCTGAGTTTCCTATCAATACAATTATAGCATGGATAATAAACGATTATCATGAACAAGGAAATATAATAATAACTTATTTATTATTGCCTCTAGGGCATATTTCCAACAGTCTCCCACTTGCGCTAGAGTCAATAATCTAGTTCACATCGCCATGTGATTAACACTGACAGGTCACATCGCCATGTGACCAACATCCAAAGAGTTTACTAGTGTCATTAAACTAGTTCACATCATCATGTGATTAAGACTCAATGAGTTCTGGGGTTTGATCATGTTTTGCTTGTGAGAGAGGTTTTAGTCAACGGGTCTGCAATATTCAGATCCGTATGTACTTCGCAATTCTCTATGTCATATTGTAAATGCTGCTTCCACGCTCCACTTGGAGCTATTCCAAATGGTCGCTCCACTATACGTATCCGTTTGCTACTCAGAGTCATTCGGATAGGTGTTTAAAGCTTGCATCGTCGTAACCCTTTACGCCGAACTCTTTATCACCTCCATAATCGAGAAACATGTCCTTATATACTCCAAGGACAATTTTGACCACTGTCCAATGATCCATTCCTGGATCATTCTTGTACCCCTTGACTGACTCATGGCAAGGCACACTTCCGGTGCGGTACACATCATAGCATACTATAGAGCCTACGTCTGAAGCATAGGGGACGACCTTCGTCCTTTCTCTCTTTTATGCCGTGGTCGAGCTTTAAGTCTTAACTTCATACCTTACATCTCAGGCAAGAACTCCTTCTTTGACTGATCCATCTTGAACACCTTCAAGATCATGTCAAGGTATATGCTCATTTGAAAGTACCATTAAGCGGCTTTTGATCTATCCTCATAGATCTTGATGCTCAATGTTCAAGTAGCTTAATCCAGGTTTTCACTTGAAAAACACCTTTCAAATAACCCTATATGCATTCCAGAAATTCTACATCATTTCTGATCATCAATATGTCAACAACATATACTCATCAGAAATTCTATAGTGCTCCCACTCACTTCTTTGGAAATACAAGTTTCTCATAAACTTTGTATAAACCCAAAATCTTTGATCATCTTATCAAAGTGCACATTCCAACTCCGAGATGCTTACTCCAGTCCTTAGAAGGATCGCTGGTGCTAGCATACCTTTTAGCATCCTTATGATCGACAAAACCTTTCTGATTGTATCACATACAACCTTTCCTTACAAAACTGGTAAGGAAACTCGTTTTGACATCCATCTGCAAGATTTCATAAATGCAGCTAATGCTAGCATGATTCCGACAGACTTTAAGCATCACTACGGATGAGAAAATCTCATCGTAGTCAACTCCTTGAACTTGTGAAAAACTCTTCGCTATAAGTCGAGCTTCATAGATGGTGACATTACCATCCACGTCTGTCTTCTTCTTAAAGATCCATTCATCTCAATGGCTTGCCAATCATTGGGCAAGTCCATCAAAGTCCATGCTTTGTTCTGATACATGGATCCTATCTCGGATTTCATGGCTTCTAACCATTTGTCGGAATTTGGCCCACCATTGCTTCTCCATAGCTCGTAGGTTCATTGTTGTCTAGCAACATGACCTTCAAGACAGGATGACTGTACCACTCTGAAGCAGTACGCATCCTTGTCACCCTACGAGGTGCGGTAGTGACTTGATCCGAAGTTTCATGATCACTACCATAAGCTTCTACTTCAATTGGTGTAGGTGCCACAGGAACAACTTCCTGTGCCCTGCTACACACTGGTTCAAGTGATGGTTCAATAACCTCGTCAAGTCTCCACCATCCTCCCACTCAACTTTTTGAGACAAACTTTTCCTCGAGAAAGGACCCGATTCAAGAAACAATCCCTATTGCTTTCGGATATGAATTAGGAGGTATACCCAACTGTTTTGGGTGTCCTATGAAGATGCATTTTATCCGCTTTGGGTTCGAGCTTATCAACCTGAAACTTTTTCACATAAGCGTCGCAGCCCCAAACTTTTAAGGAACGACAACTTAGGTTTCTCCAAACCATAGTTCAAACGGTGTCGTATCAACGGAATTACGTGGTACCCTATTAAAATGAGTGCGGTTGTCTCTAATGCCTAACCCATGAACGATAGTGGTAATTCGATAAGAGACATCATGGTACGCACCATATCCAATAGGGTGCAACTATGATGTTCGGACACACCATCACACTATGGTGTTCCAGGCGGTATTAATTGTGAAACTATTTCCACAATGTCTTTGTTGCGTGCCAAAGCTCATAACTCAGATACTCATCTTTATGATCATATCATAGACATTTTATCCTCTTGTCACGATGATCTTCAACTTCACTCTGAAATTACTTGAACCATTCAATAATTCAGACTTGTGTTTCAAAGTAAATATACCCAACATCTACTCAAATCATCTATGAAGTAAGAACATAACGATATTCACTGCATGCCTCAGCACTCATTGGACTGCATACATCAAAATGTGTTACTTCCAACAAGTTACTATCTTGTTCCATCTTACTGAAAAAAGGCTTTTCAGTCATCTTGCCCATGTGGTATGATTTGCATATCTCAAGTGATTCAAAATCAAGTGAGTCCAAACGGTCCATATGCATGGAGTTTCTTCATGCGTATACACCAATAGACATGGTTCGCATGTCTCAAACTTTTCAAAAATGAGTGAGTCCAAAGATCCATCAACATGGAGCTTCTTCATGCGTTTTATACCAATATGGCTTACATGGCAGTGCCACAAGTAAGTGGTACTATCATTACTATCTTATATCTTTTGGCATGAAAATGTGTATCACTACGATCGAGATTCAATAAACCATTCCTTTAGGTGCAAGACCATTGAAGGTGTTATTCAAATAAATAGAGTAACCATTATTCTCCTTAAATGAATAACCGTATTGCGATAGACATAATCCAATCATGTCTATGCTCAACGCAAACACCAAATAACAATCATTTAGGTTTAACACCAACCTCGTTGGTAGAGGGAGCGTGCGATGCTTGATCACATCAAGCTTGGAAAAACTTCCAACACATATCGTCAGCTCACTTTTAGCTAGTCTCCGTTTATTCCGTAGCTTTTATTTCGAGTTACTAACACTTAGCAACCGAACCGGTATCTAATACCCTGGTGCTACTAGGAGTACTAGTAAAGTACACATTAACATAATGTATATCCAATATACTTCTATCGACCTTGCCAGCCTTCTCATCTACCAAGTATCTAGGGTAATGCTGCTCCAGTGGCTGTTCCCCTTATTACAGAAGCACTTAGTCTCGGGTTTGGGTTCAACCTTGGGTGTCTTCACTAGAGCAGCAGCTGATTTGCCATGAAGTATCCCTTCTTTCCCTTGCCCTTCTTGAAACTAGTGGTTTCACCAACCATCAACAATTGATGCTCCTTCTTGATTTCTACTTTCGCGGTGTCAAACATCGCGAATACCTCAAGGATCATCATATCTATCCCTGATATGTTATAGTTCATCACGAAGCTCTAGCAGCTTGGTGGCAATGACTTTGGAGAAACATCACTATCTCATCTGGAAGATTAACTCCCACTCGATTCAAGTGATTGTTGCACTCAGACAATCTGAGCACAAGCTCAACGATTGAGCTTTTCTCCCTTAGTTTGCAGGCTAAGAAAATCGTCGGAGGTCTTATACCTCTTGACGTGGGCACGAGACTGAAATCCCAATTTCAGTCCTCAAAACATCTCATATGTTCCGCGACGTTTCGAAAACGCCTTTGGTGCCTCAACTCTAAACCGATTAACTGAACTATCACGTAGTTATCAAACGTGTATGTACGATGTTCGCAACATCCACAGACGACGTTTGGGGTTCAGCACACTGAGCGGTGCATTAAGGACATAAGCTTTCTACTGTCCGCATAATCGCTACTGTCAACTTTCAACTATATTTTCTCTAGGAACATATCTAAACAGTGGAACTAAAGCGCGAGCTTACGACATAATTTGCAAAAGATCTTTTGACTATGTTCAGGATAATTAAGTTCATCTTATGAACTCCCACTCAGATAGACATCCCTCTGGTCATCTAAGTGATTACATGATCCGAGTCAACTAGGCCGTGTCCGATCATCACGTGAGACGGACTAGTCATCATCGGTGAACATCTTCATGTTGATCGTATCTACTATACGACTCATGCTTGACCTTTCGGTCTCTATGTTCCGAGGCCATGTCTGTACATGCTAGGCTCGTCAAGTTAACTCTAAGTGTTTCGCGTGTGTAAATCTGTCTTACACCCGTTGTATGTGAACGTAAGAATCCATCACACCCGATCATCACGTGGTGCTTAGAAGCGACGAACTTTAGCAACGGTGCACAGTTAGGGGAGAACACTTCTTGAAATTGTTGTAAGGGATCATCTTATTTACTACCGTCGTTCTAAGTAAACAAGATGCATAAACATAATAAACATCACATGCAATTATATAGTAGTGACATGATATGGCCAATATCATATAGCTCCATTGATCTCCATCTTCGGGGCTCCATGATCATCATCGTCACCGGCATGACACCATGATCTCCATCATCATGATCTCCATCATCGTGTCTTCATGAAGTTGTCTCGCCAACTATTACTTCTACTACTATGGCTACCGGTTAGCAATAAAGTAAAGTAATTACATGGCGTTGTTTGATGACATGCAGGTCATACAATAAATAAAGACAACTCCTATGGCTCTTGCCGGTTGTCATACTCATCGACATGCAAGTCGTGAATCCTATTACAAGAACATGATCAATCTCATACATCACATATCATTCATCACATTCTTCTTGGCCATATCACATCACAAAGCATACCCTGCAAAAACAAGTTAGACATCCTCTAATTGTTGTTTGCATGTTTTACGTGGCTGCTATGGGTTTCTAGCAAGAACGTTTCTTACCTACGCAAAACCACAACGTGATATGTCAATCGTTATTTACCCTTCATAAGGACCCTTTTCATCGAATCCGTTCCGACTAAAGTGAGAGAGACTGGCACCCGCTAGCCACCTTATGCACCAAGTGCATGTCAGTCGATGGAACCTGTCTCACGTAAGAGTACGTGTAAGGTCGGTTCGGGCCGCTTCATCCCACAATACCGTCGAAACAAGATTGGACTAGTAACGGTAAGCATATTGAACAAAATCAACGCCCACAACTACTTTGTGTTCTACTCGTGCAAAGAATCTACGCAATAAACCTAGCTCATGATGCCACTGTTGGGGAACGTAGCAGAAATTCAAAATTTTCCTACGTGTCACCAAGATATATCTATGGAGAAACCAGCAACGAGGGGAAGGAGAGTGCATCTACATACCCTTGTAGATCGCTAAGCGGAAGCGTTCAAGAGAACGGGGTTGAAGGAGTCGTACTCGTCGTGATCCAAATCACCGGAGATCCTAGTGCCGAACGGACGGCACCTCCGCGTTCAACACACGTACAGCCCGGTGACGTCTCCCATGCCTTGATCCAGCAAGGAGAGAGGGAGAGGTTGAGGAAGACTCCATCCAGCAGCAGCACGACGGCGTGGTGGTGGTGGAGGAGCGTGGCAATCCTGCAGGGCTTCGCCAAGCACCTACGGGAGAGGAGGAGGTGTCACGGGAGGGAGGGAGGCGCCAGGGCTTCAGGTGCGGCTGCCCTCCCTCCCCTCCACTATATATAGGGTCAAGGGAGAGGGGGGAGGCACAGCCTTGCCCCTTCCTCCAAGGAAGGGGTGCGGCCAAGGGGGGGGAGGAGTCCATCCTCCCCAAGGCACCTCAGAGGTGCCTTCCCCTTTGAGGACTCTCCCCTTTTTCTTATATCTTGGTGCATGGGCCTCTTGGGGCTGGTGCCCTTGGCCCATATAGGCCAAGGCGCACCCCCTACATCCCATGTAGCCCCCCCGGGCAGGTGGACCCCCCCGGTGGACCCCCGGACCCCTTTCGGCACTCCCGGTACAATACCGATAAAGTGCGAAACTTTTCCGGTGACCAAAATAAGACTTCCCATATATAAATCTTTACCTCCGGACCATTCCGGAACTCCTCGTGACGTCCGGGATCTCATCCGGGACTCCGAACAACATTCGGTAACCACATACAAACTTCCTTTATAACCCTAGCATCGTTGAACCTTAAGTGTGTAGACCCTACGGGTTCGGGAACCATGCAGACATGACCGAGACGTTCTCCGGTCAATAACCAACAGCGGGATCTAGATACCCATGTTGGCTCCCACATGTTCCACGATGATCTCATCGGATGAACCATGATGTCAAGGACTCAATCGATCCCGTATACAATTCCCTTTGTCTAGCGGTATTATACTTGCCCGAGATTCGATCGTCGGTATACCGATACCTTGTTCAATCTCGTTACCGGCAAGTCTCTTTACTCGTTCCGTAACACATCATCCCGTGATCAACCCCTTGGTCACATTGTGCACATTATGATGATGTCCTACCGAGTGGGCCCAGAGATACCTCTCCGTTTACACGGAGTGACAAATCCCAGTCTCGATTCGTGCCAACCCAACAGGCACTTTCGGAGATACCTGCAGTGCACCTTTATAGCCACCCAGTTACGTTGTGACGTTTGGTACACCCAAAGCATACCTACGGTATCCGGGAGTTGCACAATCTCATGGTCTAAGGAAAAGATACTTGACATTAGAAAAGCTTTAGCATACGAACTACATGATCTCTATGCTAGGCTTAGGATTGGGTCTTGTCCATCACATCATTCTCCTAATGATGTGATCCCGTTATCAATGACATCCAATGTCCATGGTCAGGAAACCGTAACCATCTATTGATCAACGAGCTAGTCAACTAGAGGCTTACTAGGGACGTGGTGTTGTCTATGTACCCACACATGTATCTGAGTTTCCTATCAATACAATTATAGCATGGATAATAAACGATTATCATGAACAAGGAAATATAATAATAACTTATTTATTATTGCCTCTAGGGCATATTTCCAACACATACGTGCTTATGGAAAAGAACTTGCATGAAATCTTTTGTCCTACCCTCCCATGGCAGCGGGGTCCTAGCGGAAACTAAGGGATATTAAGGCCTCCTTTTAATAGAGTACCGGAACAAAGCATTAGCACATAGTGAATACATGAACTCCTCAAACTGTGGTCATCACCGGGAGTGGTCCCGATTATTGTCACTTCGGGTTTGCCGGATCAAGAACTCATATATATTCATGAAAACATAATAGGTTCAGATCTGAAATCATGGCACTCGGGCCCTAGTGACAAGCATTAAGCATAGCAAAGTCATAGCAACATCAATCTCAGAACATAGTGGATACTAGGGATCAAACTCTAACAAAACTAGCTCGATTACATGATAGATCTCATCCAATCCATCACCGTCCAGCAAGCCTACGATGGAATTACTCACGCACGGCGGTGAGCATCATGAAATTGGTGATGGAGGATGGTTGATGATGACGATGGCGACGAATCCCCCTCTCCGGAGCCCCGAACGGACTCCAGATCAGCCCTCCCGAGAGGTTTTAGGGCTTGGCGGCGGCTCCGTATCGTAAAACGCAATGAATCCTTCTTTCTAATTTTTTTTCTCCCCGAAAGTGAATATATGGAGTTGGAGTTGAGGTCGGTGGAGCGTCAGGGGGCCCATGAGGTAGGGGCGCGCCGTAGGGGGGTAGGCGCGCCCCCACCCTCGTGGGCAGGGTGTGGGCCTCCTGACGTGGATTTTTCTTCTGGTATTTTTCTTATTTTCCAATAGATGTTCCGTGGAGTTTCAGGTCATTCCGAGAACTTTTGTTTCTGCACATAAATAACACCATGGAAAGTCTGCTGAAAACAATGTTAGTCCGGGTTAGTTCCATTCAAATCATGCAAGTTAGAGTCCAAAACAAGGGTAATAGTGTTTGGAAAAGTAGATACGACGGAGACGTATCGGCGGTCTCTCACGCATGGCCGATGCATCAGATGGATGTGTCGAATGCGTTCTTGCATGGCCATCTCTCGGAGCAGGTTTTCTGTCAGTAGCCAACCGGCTTCATCGACGCGGCTCAGCCTGACCATGTGTGCGTGCTCTCCCACTCTTTGTACGGGTTGAAGCAGGCCCCTCATGCCTGGTACCAGCGGATCGCCAGTTTTTTACAACAGCTCGGGTTCCGGGCTACTCGCTCCGACGCCTCACTGTTTGTCTACCACCAGGCTCCGGCGACCGCTTACCTCCTGCTCTACGTCGACGACAACATCCTGACGGCTTCCTTGCTCGAGCTCCTTCGCCAGCATAGTGCTCGCCTCAGCGCTGAGTTCGCCATTAAGGACCTCGGCCCGTTGCACTACTTCCTCAACATTGAGGTGGTACGACGCGCCGATGGGTTCTTTCTTCAGCAGCAGCAGTATGCCCAGAACCTTCTCGAGCGGGCAGTCATGCTTAACTGCAAGCCTGTCCCGACGCCTATCGACACGAAGGCCAAGGTCTCTGCGCTCGATGGCTCGCCCGCGCCAGATGCATCGTTCTACCGCTCCATCGTCGGCACCCTCCAGTACTTGACACTCACTCGGCCGGACCTACAGTACGCCGTCCAGCAGGTGTGTCTCCACATGCATGCCCCTCGCGACACTCATTGGAACCTGGGGAAGCGGATTATTCGGTACATCCGCGGCACCACGGCTTTGGTCTTACGTTGACGGCCTCGTCCTCGACTGACCTGGTGGCCTACAGTGACACCCATTGGGCTGGCTGCCCGGACACGCGACGCTCGACTTCAGGTTACTGCGTCTACTTGGGGCCTTCGCTCATATCGTGGTTGTCTAAACGACAACCCATGGTATCCCGCTCCAGTGCCGAGGCTGAGTATCGCGCTGTGGCCAATGCCGAGTGCTCGTGGCTTCGCCAGCTTCTCCAGGAGTTGCTTCTCGATGTTCTGAAGGCCACCATTGTCTACTGTGACAATGTCTCTGCGGTCTACCTCTCTGCCAACCCCGTTCATCATCGTCGCACGAAGCACATTGAGCTCGACATCCACTTCGTGCGAGAGCAGGTGGCCCTTGGGCGCGTTCGCGTTCTTCATGTTCCCACCGCTCAGCAGTTTGCCGATGTCATGACGAAGGGGTTACCGACGCCTACATTTGAGGAGTTCCGGTCCAGTCTATGCATCACTGGTGACGTATCGACTGCGGGGGGTGTTGAACATATTTGTGCATGTATCTGTTAGGATAATCTCCTACCGGCCCCGCCTCTAGTTTCCTTGTATAGATGAGGCTGAGGGCTGCCCTTGTACACATATATACGTGCACCATGCACCAAATCAATACATCGAGAGTTGCATTGCCTCCAATATGTTCGATGAAATGCTGGAGAAATACCGGAGAAATACGGAAGCCGGCGTTGGATGACTCCCTCCCGCATCCTGTCCACGGACCACTTCTGGACACAAAAACGAACATATATATGCCCTAAGGCCTTGCATGAAACTTTTAATTATTGAACAGACATGCCTTATAAGCTATGATATAATCCCTGCACTGATGTCAGCGGTGAGAGGAAAATGATGCAACCCGAGAGTCTATTCTGTCAGTAGTTGAGCAGTTCAGCACGGCACATTGATATACTGACCAAAATGGGTGTTGAACTACAGCACAAGCTCAGTCCTCAAACACTTAAAATCAACTGGAACATGCTTGGAATATAACATGTAAATAGGTAAAAAGGGACAGTTCCGACAGGATTATTATGTAGATAAAAATGTTGAATTTAAACATCAGTAAAGTTACTAAGCTCCCTCAAAATGCAGCTCTAGGATGAATCGGGGTGTTGAAGGGTGTGTGGGACCCGATTGTCAGCCTATGATGACTTATTATGAACTGCCTTTAACCAACCACGTGCCGCTTTGGGGGAACACGCGTTGTGTGTGATTGGGGGTGGTCGGTGGCGGTAAGGTAGCAAGCTGGGAGCAAGTGGCCTGAGAGCATCTCCAGCCGCGCCCCCAACAGGCCCCCCTAGGCCACTTTTTCGGTGCCGGCGCCAAAAAAATGCCCCAGTCGCGTCCCCAGGACGCCAAAAATCGCAGGTTCGGCCTTTTTTCCGCCTGGCGGTCACAGGCCGAACCCGGCGCACTGGGGGGGGGGGGCAATTGGGGGCTCCGGCGTAAGGAAAAAACCGCGGCTGGCCCACACCGTCAGGGGAAAAGTCAAGGTTTTCTTCCCCGACTCGCCTCCCACCCCCCGCGACCTCGGCCGCCACTAGCTATATCCCGGCGCCGCCCGCCGCCCTTCACCACTAGATAGACATTCCCCGCTGGAAAAATAGCAGAGCTTCGCCGCGGCAGCCCCTCCAACAGCAGTTGGGCGTTTCCGGCCACCGTTTCCGACCGCGAAGGGGCAGTTTAGCGGCGGGTACACGCCCAGCGGGCGCAAGGTGTTCAACGATTTGCCTGCCTCGGCGATGGACTCGGAGCGCTCGCCACGCTGCTGGAGGAGGAAGCCGAGGCCGACGTCCATGAAGAAGAGCATCTCATGGTGCTCGCCGCCCTCGCCCAGCTGCTGGCGAGCAATGAAAAGCCGCGACGAGGTGGCTCGGCGCCGGGGCAGGTGAAAGCAAAGAACCAGCATCGTCTCGAAGGCTACTGCATGCTCTATTCCGACTACTTCGCCGATGCTGCACTTCACGGCGAGAAAACATTTCGGCGCCGTTATCGGATGAGCCGAAAGCTCTTCCTCAGGATTGTGAATTCCATCCGGGAGTCCGACAACTACTTTAAGTGCAAGATGGATTACACCGGCGCCCTTGGATTCACCTCCATCCAGAAGTGCACGACAGCGAGGAGGATGCTTGCGTACGGAGCTCCCAGTGATTCACTCGACGACTATGGGCGCATGGCCAAGTCCACCAGCATAGAGTGTTTCTACAAGTTCTGTCGGACAGTGGTGGCAGTGTTTGGACCGCAATACTTGAGAGCACCCAATGCAGAAGACACTGCTCGGATCCTAGCACAGAATGCAGCAAGAGGATTTCCTGGGATGCTTGGAAGCATCAACTGCATGCATTGGAAATGGAAGAATTGCCCATTTGCTTGGCAGGGGATGTACAAAGGCGCCAAAGGCGGTTGCAGTGTGGTACTTGAGGCGGTGGCCACACAGGACCTCTGGATTTGGCACTCCTTCTTTGGTATGCCAGGAACTCACAATGACATCAACTTGCCGCAGTGCTCTCCTGTCTTTGCCAAGCTTGTTGAAGGTCATTCTCCTCCGGTGAACTTCGAGATCAATGGGCGGCACTACAACAAGGGGTACTATCTAGCTGATGGCATCTATCCGAGATGGTCGACATTTGTGAAGACGATCTCAAACCCTGTGCCAGGAGGCAAGAATGCCTGGTTTGCGAAGATTCAGGAGTCTTGTAGGAAGAATGTCGATCGGGCATTTGGTGTGCTCCAATCTCGATTTGCTGTTGTCCGGTACCCCTCTCAGACCTGGTCCAAAGATCAAATGTGGGAGATTATGACTTGTTGTGTCATCTTACACAACAGGATCATCGAGAGCGAGAAAGAAGACCCAGTGTTTGACACTGAACCATACTACAGGCAAGGGCCTCTAGCCGAAGTTGATCACCAGCTACCGGCAACCTGGACTGCCTATCTCAGTATGCGTCAGGAGATCCGAGACCCACAGGTGCATCATCAACTGCAAAAAGATCTGATTGAGCACCTATGGAGGCTACAAGAATACCCCTTATAAAGCAACACATATTCTACAACGTTTTGACTATAAGTTGCAAAAATTCACAAGAGATACACATATAAGCGTTGCAGCATATGCGTTGTCGACTTGTTGTGTGTGACCATAGTGTCCTTTGCAACAGATCTTATACATTATCATGTATGTGTTGCAAATTATATCTGCTACTATAAGATTGCAAATATACATAATTAAAAATAAAACCTAATTAGACGCCGGTACACATAAGGAGTGTGGCATGAAAATCCGTTCGCGCAAAAATCAAATTTTGCGTAGTTGCTTCCATTTATTCTCCAAAATCAGATCATTGGAGGAGGCACAGGGTGGGCCAAGCTCCACCCTGGAAGTTTGGCCCAGCCTGTATACCACACACACGTAAAATAAGAGATTTGTCTCAAAAAAAAACGTAAAATAAGAGATACCACTAAAAAAAACGTAATATAAGAGATGGGCCTGAAGAAGAAAAATAAGCCCAGTAACAGCCTACCCTGCTCGTCGTGTGACGAAGCGAAAGCAGCCACGCACGGTCGGTCAACCCTGTTTCTCCAGTCTCGGAAATACGGAGTACTACTCTATCCGCCGCCTGGAAGCCAGCCGAGCCGCCTACCTCGCCGTCCCTGCCCGGCCGCCCGGAGCCACCGGTAGACTGCCCTTTGACCATGACCGGCCTGAAGGCTGACACCCGCGACCCGCCGCTGCCTGCCCCGCTTGGCGCCCGGCCGCTGCTGTCCGCGCAGTCGCGCAGGGCGCACCACCGCGCCCTGCTGACCGGACTGCCGGAGCCGCCCACTTCCAGTGCGCTCCGCGGCCGCTTCCTCTGCCGCTGATCCTCCGGTCCTCCCCAATCCCCATCCCCTGCTCAGCTCAGAGAGGTACCACATCCCGGCGTCCCCTGATCTCTGAATCTCCATGCTTTGGACCAAATTACATTATGAAACTTATATGCAGTAATGCCTAGTTTGGTAGTGTAGTTTTTTAATACCGCAGTATTCCAAAACTTCGGTATTGGCAATGAAGATGGGCGGCAATCTGCCAGGTTCATGCTATGGAAGGGTGAATTCTCACTGAAAGGCGATATGCATGTCACCGACCATGTTAATTTATCGCTAAGATTTCCTGATCCCAGTGGTTGTTTTAATGCCGAGTTCCCGTTTGGTGTGGACCAAGATACCAGCCTTTCTGTGGCTCTGTAAATGGTCGACACTTTTGGATTGCCCCAAGGGAACATGCAGATCATAGCGCAGCTGATTGAGGTGTTCTTGCTCATCCTGATCCCTGAATGGGTGCCCTGCATTGCTGTCGGACAGGTGGTTGTGGTTCCTGAGAGTGCACACAGCCACAGCTACATCTCCAAAAGAATCATGAACTGCAGGCATCTCAGATTGGCCGTCCTAGGATAGTTCTGCTTTCCCCAAGCTAGTGTATCTTCAGGTTTTTTGTTTAGTCAGATTAATTTGGCCTTGCTTCAGCCTCTGGTGCGGCTCATATTACAGTGCCCACTCGATGGGTTGCTAGGCACGGCATTTTTCTTTGATGGTGATGAAAGTTAGTGCAGATCTACTAGATTGATTGACTGAGAGTAATCAGTTGGAAGTAGTTCGAATGTGTCCCTTTTTTCTTTAAATTGTTGTGTTCAGTCCAATTTTGGATGCTAAAATTTTCCTGGTTTCTTCATAAAAAAAATACTACAGTTTCTGAAAACATCAATTTTCTCAGTTTTCATGAAACTACTGATATGTTTGGCTGGTACTGTTTTACCGTAGCTTTGCCCCTTACGCAACTGAATCTAACTTAGCTAGCCTACACCTAAGGAGCTACATGACCGGATCAATAAGTGTGTGCGGTGCTGTACGGCCTTCTGATCGCTGACCTAGGAACTTGCGGACGCGATTAACTGTCAGTGGCTAACTACGAAGAATAGGAATCAGTATCATGTTTAACTAGTGTGCAGCATGCTGTGCATAGGAATGGACCACTAGTACGAAAGAGATACTGCCATGTTGTTAATTGTGCTTTCAAGTTACAAACCAAGCTGCATGGTAGTCAGGTTCTAATGTGATTCTGTTATTCACATTCTTAGTATCATTGCTGAACTTATGTCAATCTGGACATGAAACTTACCACTATTGCTTCTGAATGCAGGTTTGATGGTAATGGAAAAGACACCTATCTGAATATGTGGAGCCTAGTTGAAGTGGCGAGTTCATTAGTGTTATTGCTATTTTTTCTTTGATGTTTATATACTTTATAATTCAGACAAGAAGATTTGTAGGTGTGACAGGCCTAAGTGTCAATACTTGATCCCAAATATGTTGGTTCCACGAACAACATAGAAGTGTTAAATAGGCTGGTTCCATGAACTCGATCAATACATTGGTGATTGTTGTCTTCTTTCCAATACATCATGAGTTGCAATTTCTATAAAGTGTGAGCTGCATAACGTTTTTGGTTCAGAAAACAAAGAGTGAGAAATAAAAAAAGAGAGAGAGAAATAAGAAGCATAAATGTGAAATTTTAAGATTGTCCTAACAATGGATAATCTCAGTGTTGGCTCCGCCGAAGCCCTAGCTCACCTATGCGCGCCCTCTCTTCTCTGTGATCACCTCTATATCTCCGCAGGAACCGAGAAAAAGGTGGAGGAAAGAAGGAGGAGGAAGAACAAGGAGCACACGGTAGACACAACAAAGGTCTTTTCCCGAGCACAAACTCGACACCACACACAGTTACAACCCACGTCCTGCCCCACTCAACCCAGCCCGCTCTGGCTGCGCCCACGACATGCACGCACACGTCCCGTTCGCGGCCAGCCCGCTGTTGACCAGCTCATTGTGCCTCCTCCGCTCGCCAACTGACTGCTCCTACACACGCACACACGCCACGGTTCCCGGTGCGGCTCGGTCCGCACCCGACGCGCCCAGCTCACTCACACACGTGTACCCGACGCGCCCAGCTCACTCACACACGTGTACACGCGACACCAGACAGCGTGGCTGTTGTGTCTGGTTCGAGGCGTAGGGTCAGGTTCAAATTTCAGCAGGGGCGTTTTTTTGAAAAAATTTCATACCCAGGCATAATTTATTTTATTTTTGAACGGTAGTCATAAAATTGAAATAAAAAGCAAAATTAAGCGGTGTTGGACTTTGAACCGGAGGCATACTTTTTTTTGACTGGTAGGGAAATATTATGAGGTCACAAAATAATGAGGCATGCCAGCATATAATAATGATTTTACACCTTTTTATTATAATATATTAATGATATTAAAACACACATATACGTGGTCCCACCAAACCCCTCTCCCATGCGAACCCCTCTCAAAACTGCACCTGGATACCGATCAGCCACTCCAGGGCAGACTTGACTTGACGGCTTTGATGGCGGTCAGAGCGACCAAACATGACGGGAGGGCGGTGCCACTTCAACGCGGCACAGTGGCTGGAGTAGGCTTATTGATCGCCGCTTCCACATTAAAGCACGTCCCCGAGCATGCGCCTACGGCCGATCGAGCCACAGGCTGTTGTCGCGTGGTTCCTTCGTACTGCTGTGTTGCCGCCCTGAGGTTCTCCCGTCGGCTGCCCCGACCCGCTACTTCGACACCACTACTCCGACAGTGGCCACCCTGACTCGACATCAACCACATCGTTCTTCGCACCACTGCGCCCATGACTAACCCGGCGCCTCATTGCGCCCGCGGCTCCACGGCGACTTCCTAGACCCCGGCCATCCCGACTCGACATCGATCACCCGACGCCTTCTTCGCACGGCTACCTCGAACACGGCTACACCACCCTACGCTCACGGCTACCTCGACAACGACACAAAGGGCCACTGCCTTGCTTGAGCAATCTCGGCAGTTTCCACTCCAGCCACGACTTTCGCGATGCATTGCCCGTTACGACTGTGAGGGAGGGGGGTCTATTGAAGAAGGAAGGTCTTGCTCTCCTCGGATGATGGAGAGCATCATCGGCCGCCCCTCCTCGACAAGGTTGCCGCAAGGGAGGAGAACGTCGCCGCAGTGTCCTGATGGCGGAAAAGTGAGTTGGCCGGCGCAACGCGCAGCACTGTGTCGTGTTCGGGATGTTGGGCGTCTCGCCAGACTAGGTCCTCGTAAATGCCTTGTTGGCGCAGGCCTATGCGCCGCCTCAAGGGGAGGGGCGGGCAGAACAGGGCGACGTTCGTGGCCGACGCTGGCCTGTGGGCGACAGGGGAGGAAGTTGAGCGGCTACACCACATGCGGCAGGTCGGCCAATCAGCCCATTTTGAGTAATAGAAAACATTATTAGTTCATCCATTTTGCATTGAATCTAACATATAAAGACTGCTAGAGTACCCGCCCATCCAGCGCCATCGCGATTTCAAAACGATCCTGCACGCACGCTTCGCCTCGCTGGCGTCGTAACAGTAATTTTTATTGACCTGGGAAGTATCCGACCGCTCGTTTTCTTGTACGCCCCGTAATCGGCCCATGAGCAGCTGACGAGTGGGTCACGTTTCGGCGTGGGGCAGCCTTGCAGCGACGCATGGATGGTGCGTGCTTCTGTGGATGAAAAGCAGGGGCAGGTCGCTCGTAGGCTGTGGCCAATCGATCGGACTGTCAGGGCGTTTTTTACCATCCTCGCTCGCACCCGGCGGCGGCGCCTCCGCTTCAGCCGCATCGGGCCCATTTGTCGGTCTCCCGGGTGCCCGGCTCAGAGAGAGCAGCGAGCGAGCGGGCGGCCTGGGCGAGCAGGCACGAGAGAAAAGAGTAAAAGCAGCCAGACCTAGCCCGCGCCCCGCAGCCGCCTCCTCTCTCTCTTGCCGCCGCCGCCTCCACCTCCTCTCCTGCCGCCGCTGCCGCCGCCGCCTCCACCTCCTCTCCTGCCGCCGCCGCCGCCTCAGCCTCGGCCGGGCCGTGCTCTGACGGCGCCCGTCGGCCTTGATCCGGCCTCGCAGGAGGAGCTCGCCCTCGAGGAGGACTCGACAGGAGGAGGGGAGCAGTGCCTCTTCTCCTCCCCTTCGCTTCTCTCCTCCCCACGTTCTAGATCGGGCACAAGTCACCACCATACAAGAGCATGGGTTGCATGATCTTCATGGTGGGCGTGGTGGTGCAAGGAGGGAGGAGGATAGCGATGGGGGAAGGAGAAGCAAGGTTGGAGCTCCAGGCTACGTTGGCGTGCCGCTGGAGTGGATGAGTGGTCGTCCGTTGCGCGCCGGCCGTCGTCCCCGTCCCCAATCTGGGCTGCCTATGTATGACCTCGTCATTTGCCTCCCCCAATCTTTTTTCGATTTCTTGATCTATGTCAATTTGTGCAGATGTGAGAAAGAAGAGGATCTCTCTCTCTCTCTCTCTCTCTCTCTCTCTCTCTCTCTCTCTCTCTCTTCTCTCTCTCACACACACAATCACGTATGTTCCTGTGTTATCCTTGGATGCAAACTTTTTTTTTGTTATACACATCGGCCTATGTTTGCACTGCTCTTGAACACAGAACATCCGGTGGCGCTGCTGGGTAATAAATTTATTGATCTTTCTCCAACTGTTTTTTATGGTATCAAACTATTGCATAACATACTGATTTCCTCTCACCTAAATTAACATAGATGGTTCAGGTGACTTATCCTGTTTGTCTTCGCACGAATAAATCAATAATCATATAGTATTCTTGTTCAGTGATATTAATTACAATTTGCACTGCTCAATTTTTTTACAATTTGCAAGAGGAGAGATAAATGTGATGCACCGGCTTTTCTAATAATAGGTGCTCACTTGTTTCTAAATAATTGATCCCACCCTTTTATTATTATTCATAACTGATAGTTGTAGGTTTTACTGTTGTTCTCTGCAAAATCAGCGTGAGTGCTTGATGTTACCTCCATCAGCTGATGAGGCGAGGCTGCTACCGCTGAAAAATGGTGCTGCTACCGTCAGGAGGCAGTGGAGAGGCATTCCGTGGACCAACTATGGTGTGGTTCAGATGTAAGTTTCAGTACATCTGATGTTTGAATCTTCTTTAAAACCCAACATATCAGTTTTTGGCTTTGAATATGGAACTTCTGTTCACATGAATACATGTTGTTTATTTCATATAAGTGTGCTTTGTTATCCATTCCAATTTACGCCATGGAGTCTCTAATATTTGTTTAATTCGAGTTTTTCAGATTTAGAAATCTTTTCTGTTTTGCTCTGTGATGAGCTCTCAAAAGTTGTTTTATTTTTGTTGATTACTGGTGGTGTCATTTTAGCTAGATGGTTCCACGGAGGTCTCATTCGAACCGACGTTGTGGTTTATCCTCTTTCAACTATTAGTATTTGCTTAAAAGAAAGATCAAGAAAAGGCTACTTTTAATTGGAATAGTTATGCGAGAAGACATGGTCAACTTACTCCACCACAGACTCATTTTTTGGGTGTGAAGTATAAAATAAAGATCCAAATGGCAGTAGGGTGAAGATGAGAAATATCACCAAAACAATGGAGGGAAGTAAGGATGCCTCATAGGCATGTTTTCACTGATGATAGAACAGAATAATTATCCAGGTAATATAGGTTTGTAGAGCAGCAGTGGTTTACGCATATGCAGATGGCTGCAGTGTGTTGATTGAACATTACAACTTCAATGTTATGTTATTATGTGCTCACCATATTTATCATTCTTTTTTTCAGAGTCCAAGGAGTGGAAACTATAACCTTGTCAAATTCTACACATAGCCATTATGACGACACATTTATGCGATAGGTTAGTAACACACATGCCTTTTGTCTTGGACCATTCTCGTGTTGCAGATTTTTTGTTGAAGGTTGTGTTTGGATTAGCTTTCCTATTCGAAATACAATATAATTTGTATTGCCGAGGTGTTTGTGGATTCCATCGATAGAGCAATTTATTTATTCATCATTGTGATTGTTTCTGTACCATGTTCATTGTGCATAGTTCATTTTATTGGTGATGCCAAAGACTCATAAATTTATAATCCATGCATGTGTGTTTTACTTACTTGTTACCATTACCTCTATTTGTGCGTGGCATAGATTGTCAATATTTAAGTTGATACACTACTGACGGAGATGTGGAAAGCTTGCCACGGAGGCACACAGGCTTGCTGATTCTGTTTTGGATTTGTCCTTGAGAGGAGGCCGAAGCAAACTTCAACAGGCATCAGGTGTGCATCCTCTATTCGTTGTGTTTGTCCCCCTAACTGTTTGTCTCCCTAACAGACCTTGAGCTTTGTACATTTTGGTACATATAGTTAGTTACTTAGTTTACTTGCAGTTGACGATGGTCAGATCACATACATGCTTGGTTTTACTCAACTTAGTAGCTTCCATTCAGTAGGCAGTCAGAACTAATTTGTGAAAATTAGACCAAAGGAAAGTCTGCCTTCCTTTTTTGTGCACATAAATACTTCTGGTTACAATATGTGACCAAATTAAGTAAACTTATACGATATATTTCTTCATTGTTCCGCTTACGGAAACTGAACTGCTGTTGTGTTAATATATTATATTCATCTTTAAAGGCCTTGTGGTCGGTTGCCATTGTTGTGCAGTAATTTCTCGCCGAAACACTGGTCCAAATTTATGATTGGTTTCGCTGGCGCTGCATGTAAGTGAGATCTACTTATTGTTCTATTGGCTTTGCTCCGATGAGTTCTTCCCCATATACCTCTTTGATGATTTTGCCACCATATGGTCGACCTGGTCTTATCAAGGTTTATCATGGTTTTCGCGGTAGTGTGACTGGCTCACAGTACATAATTGTCTGCCTTCTCCACCAAATGTATGTGTTATGATATTCTGTAAGGCTAGGCACACCCTAGGTTGTTTAATGCTTTTGATCTAGCTTGTTATGAGATAATTAAACAATCGTGTATTTGCTCACGAGCAAGATGATGATTTCAAGCCAATGACTATTTGCCCCTTTTAGAGTTTCTACCATTTAATTGTATTGTTGTTTCCCTTAATAGAATATTTGCTAATGGTTAGACTACCTTGCGATTATTATTCCTATGGGCAAACAAATATATGATTATTAATATTGCATAGCTTGAACAAAAGCACATGACCTGTCTTCTGCATTGGTGGCTAAAATTGAGATACTTATGCTTGTTGATGCCTTCCCTTTTGTAGTAAAATCCATGCTTCCAGCGTATGTAGAACATTAGATTTTATTGGTTGTTTGTTGTAGTTTGTTTTCAGGGTTTGGAAAATATTGCAGCTACATTTAGTTAAAGGCGTTGTCTCAAGTGAGCATGAGCAATATCTGCATCTTTATGTTGTGTGGCACCAAGTTTCTGTAATTTAGATGGTTCTGTCTTTTCAGATCTGAAAAAGGGTGTGCGTGTCAGCGTGTGTTGTTTAGTTGACTATAATTCGTCATAGGAGCTCGAGCCGAGGAGCGTGACCTCGATCCGGACTCGGCAGGAGGAGGGAAGCAGTAGCCGCGCTAGACGACGCGCCTCGCCGCAACCTCCGCTATATCAGGCGCCATCTCATTCCCCATCTCTTCTGGTTGCACCTCCCCCCATGAGTTCCTTCTTCTAATCCCCTTCCTCTCTCGATTTGATCTGCAGGAGAGAGAGAAGATAAGAGGGAGAGAGAGGAGGAGAGGAGGGAGAGGAAAGGAGGTGCGGTGGCAGGGAATTCGTCGTCGGATGTGTCCTATATGTGGTGATGATCTCCTACTTTATTTTCTCGATTTGTGTTTTGTTCTTCCTTTCTTTCCAACTTAGTAATCGTGCTCTTGCTTTTCCTTTGGTCTATGTTGTAGATGGGTGTGTTCCCATCCAGTCGATGGTGGGGTTGATGTGCCCGTCGATTCGGTGATCCGCTGGCTGAGCTCATCTTCTCAATGGCGAACTGATGTTCTATGGTAGTCGTAGCCATTGTATGTGGTGGCGCAGTTGCTGATGTACAGGAGGCGTCCGTGGTGTCAGTTCTCCATCATCCATGCTTATCTTCTGTATGCTCTAGCAGCCAGGTGACTACATATTACCTTTTCTATCAATTCAGCTAAGCATTAGCAGACATGCAGTGTGCTTCTCATTGTTCTGTGAGGAATTTGAATTGGAATGATTTCGTGTGTTTCTTAGTTTTTGGTAATATAGGTGTAGGAACAAGAGAAGAGAGACACAAATCCCTTATTGTGATTCATGACACCTAAGTATTGCCAGATATACTATTGTTACTACGACCAACACTTAGATTTTGTTACATATATGAGTCGGGAACACATAGTGATTCTAATTATTGAGTGAAGTCGTTTATATAGACTGATTAGTGTGATGTGTTTATGATTTTTTTCGAGGGCACCTAAGCTGGAAAGCGGTGGGTGTGGCGGCTTAAACAAAATTTGTGCAATTTCACTTTAACTTCAGACTGCTGTTGGTGAGACTGCCATGTCAGGAACTTATGTACTTACAATACGTTCAGTTAGATTAGAAAATTTCATCTCATTTCTTCCCCTTGATTCAGTTATGAACTCTACTGTACGTTTAGACTCTGAAGTAGTTATGCGAGAGTAGAAGAGGTTTGTAGCTTCTGCTGCTGGTGGACTGACTATTTTATATGTACTGAGGCTGCAACTGAGGGTAGTGCTACTCTATGCTGGGCAGCAGTAACTTAGGTCCTGCGCTTTTGAAAAATTGACACACGGACTAAACATACACATTTGATTTTTCTCACAGTTTGTGCACACACCAAATCAAGCTTTTCAAAGCATTATTCCAGTGTTGTTTCTTCCTCTCTGCTAAATTTTAGATTGCTGTTTTTCTTGGTGACCTTTCTTAATCTCTGCTAATTTGTGCAAGAGATATTTGGAGAACACGAATTCTTCTGCTTTACTAAAACTTGGATCTCCATTACACATGAGTTGAGCTGCCTTATTTAATATGTTATTCCTAGGCATCAATAAACTAGATGATTTGCCAGTAGAAACAATTATAACTGGAAAAAAATGCATGGTTGGATGTGCTTTCTCTTGACACTAAGCAATGGATAAATATTCTGGCTTATTTCCTTTTTGTATTTGAACGCGATGTAAGTGTGGAGATAAGGAAGAGGCTATGTAGAGCTCTCTGCCCTTTTTTTTCTTTGTGGTTGATCTCTAACTACCCTATGGATTGTAGTAATCACTTTCTCTTTTTACCATCAGCAGGATTTAATTGATGGAGTCCTACTGCTAAAGGACGTGAAAGGAAGTCCTATCGCTGGATGTTTACTGTCCAAATTACAAGGATCTGGGAATACATGAGTACAGACCCTCTCGAACTCTATAGCTTTATTCATTGGCACACCGGTTGATCAATTTTGAGGTAATAAAGCGAAGTTGTTATCTGGAAAATACTTGCCTGCTTAAAGAAGGTCGAAATAGAAAAATAGTTGGCATAATTTTTGTGTACACAATATACTAGCTTTCATATCTACTTTGAACACCAGATGGCACATCAACATTCTGTACCTGAAGCGATAGCTGCAGAAGAAAGGTACGAAACAAGATCAACTGTTTCTATGCTTCTCAAAATACTTTAGTATATACCCATAATATCACAGTATGAATTGTTGTGTGGGAAGTTTGCTTTTTCTGCCATCACGGAATAATAATTCATTTTCTAATTTGATATGTTCCGCGTCCAATTAACTATTTGCATTGGTGTTTATGCCATTTCTAGATGATGGTCATTCTTCTCCTGTTTGATATGGCCGTCAGAGAGTCAGATTACCCAGGTCATCCATTCGTGGCATCTTCTTGTGTTCATGGAAGATTTGGTACTTTTTTGCTTTACAAACCGAACAAATGTTTAGCCTTCGTTTAATATGCAATTTTTGAACCATTCTTATGTAGTAAAAAAATGTTAGTTCTATGTAACTTAATGTAGTTTCTTTAGATTCTGGGTTTGCAAAGGGAAACATGCTGTTTTAGGTGATTGGCCGGAACAGCACAACCATCATCATAGTATGTTACCTATTCAGATCGCCAAAGTTCGGCTCCCAAAGTTTAGTTTTAGGGTACTTTACTTCAATCATTGCTGATACTTAATAACCATCACCGAAAGCACTGGGTGGCATCTGAATCATTTTTCTTCAAGTAATTAAATTCAGTTGTTACGCAACAATTTGTTCCCAATTTTATGAATGCCTAACTTTATAAATATCCTGTTGGTTTGGTTCCTGCTTTATTGAGTACTCATATGCGCCATTGGTTCATATCCATGTTTGTAAGGCGTTAGTGCTCCATTAACACATCTTTCTTCAGTTAAATGTTGGTTCTAATCCAGTTTGTACAGAAATATGGTTGTTTAGTACCTATATTTCCTTTTGTTAGATGCGCTTCTAATTTTGGATTGTGCTTGTTGAGTGCAATCATTTTTGTACGGATCAGGCACAGGTAACTGCCATTGGAGAGCGCAGATGGCGTGGTTATATTGTGGGTGTCGATGAGCAGGGGAGGGTGAGGAGGACGAAGGTGAGGGCAGGAGCAGTGCGTCTGGTGGGTCGGGGCCACCAGTCGAGGGGAGGGGAGGGGAGGACGGCTGCTCCTCGCCTCATTTGCTGCAGCGTCGCCCTCGTTTCCGTTGCTCCTTGTCCGCTGCGACACAGCTCATGCTACGACAGCTCGCGGCTCCCGCTTCTCTATATTTTTTCTTCTTCATATCTGTAAAAACATTGTGCTGGTCATGATTGATTTGAGTATAATGATTTTGTAAATTAGATGCAGATGCATGCTAGAGACTTCATATTGTTTTATTATTGTCATAGTGATTAACAGAACACTGAATGGGATACATTTCTGTATTTTGCCCTGCAGGAAACTTATGGTGCTATGATAATTTGAATGTAATAAGCAATTCCCTTTCTGTGCGTGTGTGCTTGTATGTCTTTCCTGCTTTATTTCAGTATATGGAATGGCTTTATTTACTTCAATGTTTTTACCTTGCTGCATCGGAAATATTAGTTAACTACAAGACCTTATTTTTGTGGGTGAAGAATAGATGCATGTTGTTTTCGACGGGTTGTCAGATTATTGATAGAGAGATACACACATAGGTTAAGCTATGACACATTTGTTGCTTTACACTATCTTTAGATCCAGTTTGTTTGACACGCGTTTGAAATGTATATTTAGCATAATGATAATACTGCATTTCTTTTGGGACCTTTGTTTTGGTTCTGTCCTTGCTCATATTACAAGTAGATTATGAACACTTCATGTCTCCAACCGGTTCGTGATCAAAGGAAGATGCACGAACACTTCGTGTCTCCTACTAATCATAAACATCGGCACCTGCAATTAAGCCCATAATCCATACGTGCAAACAATGTTTTCATTTGATCTTCTAATACCAGTACATACTTATGCTTACACCAGCCATTTTAAAAATCATTCGTAGGGGAAACCGGCTGGAAGCTTTGATGATCATTGCACATGGGGTAACAAAGTGAAGCTTTACAAAGATCAACTTAGAAAATCGAAGCATCTCATTGCTGCGGAAAATTTACACATCAATTGTTACATTTGCCACATGAGCCTTCAAGTACCTATGGAAGTATGGAACTATACCATGCAAGCATTATGCAACAATGACACTCTGCTTATTCGTATGTTCACACCTTCTGAAACCAGTCAGACTAAGAAGATGACTAAATAAGCTCTACAACTGCCGATGTATGTGTTTCTGTAAAACGATCTACCTCACTCTACTATCTGTGATAAATTCACATTGCATTATGTTTGTAGCTACATCCCCTACCTATTCACTACTAACATTGCTACTAACTGGCTTGTTGCGCCATTGGCGCAACCGGGTCATCTAGTTTGTACAAACATAGAAGAAGCACGTTGTGTTTGGCACAAATATATGTACAAGTGCCTGTCAAGTGCCAGATGATAATAAAAAATATTATAATTTGTTTCACTTCAAAATTGTAGTCTCTTGTTTTTTTTGCACCAATTTTTCCCTTTCCCTCTATTCTCCCCTGCCAAGAGCGACTAATTCTAGTCAAAAGAAAACAAGTACGCGCGCTTCATGAACATCAGCTCTCGCGAGGAGTTAACTACACCAGCAAAATCGGAAACCTCCTCCTCCCCTCCCCCATATCAACGCAGTTCCCTTCCACCTCCCCTCGCCCATATCAACGCAGTTCCCTTCCTCGGTTCCTCCTCTTGTACGAAGGATCCCTTCTTGAGCAGATCGATCGTGGCCTGTCCTCCTTCCTGAGTCTCATAGGTCGCCCCGCCGATTCCACCATTGAGGTTAAGGGCACAAGAGGCGTGCCTTGTTCAGGAACTGGGATGGCAAGCAGATCAATCTCCACATCCGATTCATAGAAACAGAAGGTAAATACTAGTATAACTTGAAGATTTTGCCTCCTCCCCCCTTCTCGGTTCAGATCTGTCCCTTATATGCTTTCTAATTACTCTTCTCTTGATTGAATTGGTAGTGCACCAAGTGTTTGATAGTTGTCCTCTGTTATTGGTTTGGAATTTTGGGGAGCCTTCAGATAGAGTGGATTGCTTCTGGTAACTGCTGGGGTGTCAGGTGCGGACGCGTGCAGTATTTCAATCTAGTTCTACACCATTACTACCTTGGTGAGTTCAATCTCTTCATAGACTTTCTTTATGGAACTAAAATTCTGACTATCATGTTCTTGTTGGGTAGTATATATAGTTGGGGTAGTTCTTATGAGTATCAAAACATGATCTGCAGTGCCCAATAATTTGAATGTCAATTTTTTTATGAATATCAGAACATGATGTGCAGCAGCACAACTAACAGTCCAGTCTGCAGAACGACGCACTTGTTCTGAAAATTAATGTTAGTGACTTGAGAATAACATAGCATCAGCGCTATATTGGTTGTGCATGAGCCAAACCTCCTTAACAGAAAAGAAAATGAACATGGGTGTCCTTGACCTTGTCATCCTCTTACTATCTATGGATAGTGTTATACCTGAACATGTGTGACCCCCTCCCCCCACCCCCCAGCAAACACCAAGTTAAGCACCATACCACATCAAGTACAATTTGGTCAGACTTATTTTGTTGATTGCAGGGGTAGTAATTACTTGAAAATATGATTGTTTGAGCTGAAATCTAAACTAATCTTCTTCACATATGTTGGGATGACCGTCATAAGGTCGAGTAGGACCACAAAATATTGTCTTTCGCAAAATTTATTTAAACTTTTGGTCATTTTAATGTTGCAGCAGATATGTGACAGATAAGAATTAATGTTGTTGAATCCAATGAAGAATATATGATGGAAGAACCGATCGAACATCATAATTCTGCTGAAAAAGATGTCGAATCATCTGATGGCCATGAAAGAGCTACTAATGTTGAAGAAGGCTTCACTGATTGTGATGATGCTGATGAAAATGAAGATGGTAAGTTTGTTGCTCATTACTTATCATTTGCAATATTTGATTATTCTTCTCGTAACATATAATTCATGGTTCTATATATTCAGCTGAAAATGCAGAAACAAAAGTGCGTAAGAAGAGGAAGCTGAAATATATTTGGAACCTTCCAAAAGGGAAAAGGATAATGGTTCGCTGTAATGACATAGACCAGCCAATTAGAAAAGAGGCTAAACATCTTGGGGACTTGGCTCAGTTGCAAGGAATGGATCATTGTGTTGCTTGAGCTACAAGGCTTGGAGATTGCTCAAAACTAAAACAAATGTAAAGGCTATACTAGATCAAGTGAAGGTAAAATTTAATCCATTGAATATCCTTTACTAGCTTGTTCTATGTTGCCTTACATTGTACTCACCATATTTATGTTGTAATTGTTTTGTAGATGAAATTATGGAACTAGAGGAGAAGATGAGAAGAATGCAAGACAACCAAATCAGGTAAATTTCTAACAATTGTAAGCTTCATTTATTTTTTGGACTAACCTTTCTGTATTCATATCATATGAAATTTTGAATCCAATAGCTACAATTGGGCTTGAACCTTCAGTTGATGGACACAGCTCAAATAGAAAAGTTTGTATCTTGTCAAAGTACACAATAAAATTCCTCAAATTTATCTCTAGAAATTATTTCTCAATTAATATTTATGTCATGCTATCTGTAGAGAGTGCTTGCTCCTCCGGTTGATGGACTCCAACTTGTTAAAAATGATCAAATAATTTACAGAACAAGCCAAGTGGATCAAACGATGCAGATTTGCAAGCATCAAATAAGATTTCTGTTTCTGATAAGGTTTGTCTACTTAAATACTCTTTAGAACTTGTCATTAATGAGCTTTAAGTTGTTGTGCTTGCACTTTTTGCAATTGCATATACAATACCCAAAACTTGATGTGTACCATTTTATCCTAGAACAAAGAAACTATGGTTCATAATGGTGGCAGTGCATGGCTACTAGAAAAATGTTCTGCTGCACACAAGGTATCATCATAGTCCTATATACAAAATAATGATCAAACTATAGTGCTCCCATCTTTATGTGTTTACTTGTTGCTATCAGAATGTTGCCCAGAACCAAGAAACTTCTGATCATAATTTCAGTGCTCAGCAAGGGGAAATAAATTCTGCTGCACATAAGATATATTTCCGTTACCATATACAATATGTTCAAAATACATTGCTTCGATGGTTATGTATCTACTGGCCGTCTTGCTATCAGAATGCTGTTCAGAACAAAAAAACTTTGGTTGAGAATGTCAGTGCACGTCAGGGACAAAAAAATTCTACTGCAAACAAACTGGTATCTTTTCGTAATCACATACACATATGCTGGCTTGTTTATTTGTTTATTACTTCTTCTTTGCTATCAGACTGTTGTCCAGACCAAAAAAACAACAAAAGATGCTAATGCAAGCAGTAAGAGTGCTCAAAGTGGTTCGCTGAGCTGGTTGGGTGCTAGTGAATTACCTGTAAGAGTGCTCATTCATTTCATATGTTCCTCTGTTCTGTTTCTGTTTCTGTTTTTTTCATATGGTTACTTTGATTTTCTCTAACAGCCAGGAACTAAAATATTCTTGAAGAGCCTAAAAAACCATAACAAGGATGTAGCTCTTGCTACAATTGTAAGTTGTGATCCTAAATTTAAACTTGACGGTGCTGAAATTAGGAATGAATTATGGGCGGCGCATATGGCACTTGTGAAAACTGAAAGTTTGGTGCAGAGTCACAAAAACTGCAATACTCCCGGTAATGCAGAAAAAACAAAGATTGCATGGCCCTCAACCTTTGTACGTGACTAATATCTTGCCTCTGTTATTACTTGCATCATGTCAATGCATTGTTTGTTAACAGTTCATTTTGTTTTCTTGTTTGTAGATTCAAAAGATAAATGGATGAGTATATGGGTGTGTGGCAAGTGTACTGCAATGATGATGTTGATGTTCTCCTTCATGATGGTGACGATGATGGATGCTTCTAGTTTTACTTATGTTGTGGGGATGACGTTCCTGTTGGATGTTGTTCCTCGATCAAGTTTTAGTTAAGTTGTAGGGATGTTGATGGATTCTTTCAGTTAAATTTCACTGTCAAGAAAATAGTTAGATTATGCTTCACATTTGGATGATGTTCCTCTTGTAATATCCACTATTGTAATCCAACAATTTTATCTCATATATGATATATGATTTCTACCTCTTGTCAGTATATTCTTTTGTTTTTCCTTCACTTGAAATACACAATTGCATGGAGCATTGATTAGATATACATATAATAGTAGTAGTAGTAGTAGTAGTAGTAGTAGTAGTAGTAGTAGTAGTAGTAGTAGTAGTAATAGTAGTAGTAGTAGTAATAATAATAATAATAATAATAATAATAATAATAATAATAATAATTACACTATGTTCGTGCCAACACTTGAAGCGTTGGAAATTCTCCGTTGCCAAGTAATGGGATTTTGATTCTTATACATTAACCACCAACATATAAAACTGTTGTAGAAGTCCGCTTTATCTGTTGTAGTCTTGCAACGGTTCCTTTTACCAACGGCAATATAAGCGTTGCATTATGCGCTAGCAACACTGGATAAGGCTACACGTCTCAAACCGTTGGTAAAGACACCAGCAACGCATATATGGGCTTTTAGATACGGAAAGAAGCGTTGCTATAGCGGGGTTCTTGTTGTAGTGCGCGCTCAAGGGGTACGCCGGGCGCGACGTGTGATGAAATATGAGTTTTTATTTGTTGAACTATATAATTTGTATTGAACTATTTGTTGTTGTACTATTTTGTTGAAGTATTTGATTTTTCTGTGATGAAATATGTGATAAGAAAAAATTGTGTTGATAATTGAACGCCGAGACACGGCGAACCGCGCCGAATATGGGCCTATTCTCACCCATATGGGCCCTTTATACGCCGAAATGGGGCTGAAAAATGGACCAATTTTGGCTCATGGGGGCGACGACTGGGCGCAAAACCGCCCCCAGCGTCGATTGTATCGCCGGCTCGCCCCTAGGGGCGATTTTTATGCGTCCTGGGAGGGCCAACGGCTGGAGATGCTCTGAGCGCTTGGCGGCTGGGCGTTCACCGGTCTGAATCTCGCCGGATGTGACATGTGTTTTTGCTGCCTTTCCTTCCATTGATGTTTTCACGTCTTCTGGCATTCATCCCTTTTCCAGCCTTCCTTTCCTTTGTTTTTTTTTTGACGAAAAGGCAGGGCCACTGCTTTTCATTGCATATAGACGGAAAAAAATGTTATAAAGCGAGATTACAGAGGGGGAAGGGGGAAGAACAAAACATCACATTAGTCTGGCTCTAGAGGTCTCTCTACTATTGCCAAGACACGTCGCCATCTAGCATCAACCCAGTCCTGGTCCTCTAACTGAATTTTTTCGAACAACCTTGCAGAGGTACACGACGTGTTCCTGAAAATTCTTTCGTTTCTCTCCATCCATAGCATCCACCATACGAGGGCCATGGCCGATCTCCATGACTTTGCCGTCTCCTTGTTCATACCCTGAGAAGAGCGTTGCCACCAGTCTATCATGTCTTCATTGCCATTGATATTCAGGCTCTGCGGGAGGCTCAGCTTGCTGATTGCTAAGTGCCAAATCTCCTTGGCGTAGGGGCAAACTGAAAGGAGGTGGGAGGCACTTTCAGGAGCTTGCAAGCACAAGGAGCAGGTGGGATTATGTGGCCAGCCTCTCTTAGCCAGGTTATCAGCGGTTAAACACTTTCCTTGAGCCGTGAGCCACACAAAAAATTGACATTTTGGCGGCGTGTCCGAGCTCCAGGCAAGTTTGGCAAAGAGCGGCTTGATCTGTGCCGACAGCATGGCAGCAGAAGCAGAAGCAGCCGAGAAAGTACCATTAGCTGTCCATCGCCAGGTCAAGGAGTCAGGCTGGTCCGGGATGAGGTGGGTGTGCTGCACAACATTTCATAGGCTCGAGAGCTGGTCGATGGAGGCAGCCGAGAAGTTGGCTTTGAAGTGTCTCATCCATTTGTCACCCATTACAGCAGCCTTGACACTTATAGTTTTGAGAGTGCATTGCTTGAACAAATCTGGGAATTTTGTGCAGAAGCTTTCCCTATTATGCCAAGGGTGGGTCCAGAACTGAGTTAGGCCCCCATCTCCAATGGAGAAATCCACCGAAGCCTCAAATAAAGAACGAACACATCTGTCCACAGTGAGCGACAAGCCAATCCAAGGTTTTTAAGTGTCCATCCAGGAGAGCCATAGCCATCTACATCTCATCGCGACACTTTTTTGATTCAAACATGGGATACCAAGGCCACCAAGTTTTTTTTGGGAGACAGTCCTTCTTCCAATTCACCAAGAATTTTCCTCCAGTTGCAATATCCTTGTTCGCCCACAAGTAACCACGACAACACTTATCAAATTTCTTGACAGCCCAACTAGGCGGGTCAATGGCCATGATCTGAAATAATGGAAGTGCATAAAGCACCGCGAGGTGACAAGAGCCAGCCTCCCAACCGTGGGCAAGTTGAGCTTGTTCCACCCGGAAGTGTTGCGGTGGAGTTTATCAAAAACCGGCTGGTAATGCACTCTTTGCAGGCGAGAATAGCTAAGAGGCATACCCAAGTACGTGACGGGAAATTCCTTGATCGGACAGCGCAAGAGTGCAGCAAGATCCAGAAGATTGATGTCATCACAACGAATGTGGCAGAAGCTGCTCTTGAGAAAGTTTGTCCTTAGGCCGCTTGCGTTGTCAAAGGCATCGTCTAGAATAGCTTTGGCCGCAGTGATCTCATGGGTAGTTGGCCTGACAAGCATCATCACATCGTCTGCATATAATGAGATTCTGAGGTTAGGTATGCAGCGGCCAAAAGGGGCCAGCACGCCAGCTTGCACCGTTGTACGCACCATTGCATCAAGCAAGTCCATGACAAGGACGAAAAGCAGTGGTGAAAGTGGGTCGCCCTGCCTAAGGCCCTTGCGATGGAAAATTTTCTCAGAAAGCTCGCCATTGACAAGAACCCGAGTGGAAGAAGAAGCAAGCATCACAGCAATCTAGTATCTCCACTTTTGTCCAAAACCTTTCGCGGTGAGGACCTCAATCAGGAAACGCCTTTTCAATATCCAGTTTCAGCATCACGGAAGGGATTTTCTTCAGGTATAGCGATCTGACCATTCCTTTAACAAAGACAAAAGTGTTGTGGATTGCTCTGCATGCCCTTGATGAATGCACTCTGCGAAGGAAGCACCAGGTCTTTCATCATTGGTTGCAATCTTCTTGCAAGGACCTTCATGATAATCTTCGCAAAGAAGGAGAGCAGACTAATAGGCCTATAGTCTTTAGCCTCTTCCGCATCTGCTCCCTTGGCGATGAGAATGATGATTGCATTGTTAAGACTAGCAAGGTTTCAGACGTTGCAACACTCAAAAGGCTTGATCGCCAGCATGACATCCCCATTTACAATGTCCCAACACTTTTGGAAGAACAGTGCCGTGAATCCATCAGGCCCAGGGGCTTTTCTTGGGTTTAGGTCCATATAATTGCAGCCTTAACTTCCTGCTCAGTGAAGGGGCACTCCAGACCTGAGAGATCTTTTTGGTTTATGCCCAATTTAGTGAAATTCAGACAGCAACCAACCTCTCTGTTTCTTAGTTCCAAGGACCGAGGAGAAATGCTCCCAGATAGCTTGCAACTTTTCATCCTGGCCAGTCACCATCGTACCATTATGCTTAATACTAAGGATAAGATTCTTACGCCGTCTCGCAGAAGCCTTTGCATGAAAAAATTCAGTGCTCGCGTCACCGTCTTTCAACCAGTCAATTCTTATTTTTGATTTAGCCTATATATGCGGGACGGTGGCGCCGCAACCTTGGAGGCATCGGCGCTATATCACATGGCCGGTGTGGATGAGGTCCAAGGCACGTATAGCTTCTCCGTCTACGACGGCACGGAAGAGCTGGCGTTCCGGGTCGGCAACTGCTCAGGCCGCCGGAAGCTCTTCGCTGGCGAGCAGACCCTCATGGGACGTCCACGGCGCGCTGCTCCTTCCATGAAGCTACTACTCGCAACGCCACAGGAGGCCGCCAAGAACCCATCCTCGCTGTCGTCGCTTGGCGCAGGGGAGGCCGCCAAGATCCTCACCCTTGCCCCCGCCGCTCGGCTCACAGGAGGCGCCAAGAGCAGAGCAGAGCCCTAGCTGCCATCGATTGGCATACGGAGGCCGCCACGAGCAGCTCGCCGTTACCGCTCGGCTGCCATTGCCAAGAGCATCACCGTCGTCGCCGTCGATTGGGGCACAAGAGGCTGCCACGAGCCCTGCTCTCGCCGCTGCCGCCACCGCTCGGCCATAGGAGGCCGCTAAAGCTTGCGTGCCTCTGGACAAGGGGTCCTCCGAGCCCGAGGGCATTCGTGGCGCCGTCGATGATCCTTGCTGGGCACGCAGACCAAGCTTTTGGCGGAGCTGTATGGCGTTGACTTCCTGGTGGTCGACGCAGCGGCGACGCTGTCGGCAGAGTCTGACTCTGACCTAGAGTGAGAGGGCTGCTGGTGGTGCGCCACAGCGACGGGAAGCGACATGCATGGTGATAGGAATAAGCCGTGGCCGGCATGGTGGCGACCGGCGTGTGTGCGCGCCTGGTGCGGTCTGGGTCGGAGTCGGACACGGGCGCGTGTGTGGGTTTGTAGTTGGCGAAATACAGGGGCGAGGAGACCGCGTCGGGCGCTGGAGTGAGCCGCATATATAGCGCGCGAGCCGCGGAGTGCGTGGCGTGGAGATCGTGTGGTTGGGGCTGCGTATGAGCGCGGCTGGCGTGTCTGTGCACGCCAGTATAAAGCCCCACTCCCGCCGGTGTATTGATCTGAGGGATTCGAGTTCGAGCTCGAGCAGGAAGTCAAAAAGGCCGTACGTGCGGCATGGTGTTTGTGCGCCTGAAAATTTCCTGTGTCCCTCCTCTCTCTGTTCCGTCGTGTCTCCGGTGATCACCGTCGGTCCGTGCATGGAGCTGCTCCAACACATGGTACAATGGCACTCCTAGCATCCGTTGCTACCTAGCCTAGCGCAGCGCATCTCGATGGCAAGCTGAGTACTCCCTCCGTTCCCAAATAATTGTCTTTCTAGCCATCTCAAATGGACTACAACATACGGATGTATGTAGACATGTTTTAGAGTGTAGATTCACTCATTTTGCTCCGTATGTAGTCATTCGTTGAAATCTCTAGAAAGACAATTATTTAGGAACGGAGGGAGTATGTTCTAGTATTGTTGTTGATTGCAGTAAGCAGCTAGCCCAACCAAGCGCGTGCCTGGATCAATGTGTAGGATGGCCCACCTCCTCGTGGGGCGCAGCAAGTGTTCGACGGAATGGCTAGCATCAGCAAAACCGCCATCTCTGTTCTGCCAGTACCAAGGTTTGATGTTCACGTGTTGGTAGTGGTTCAGGCTAAGACATGCAAACTTGTGCTTCATTGATGTCCTGCAGAACTGGGCATTTTCTCAGAGTTGTTGTGATCTTGCCCTCTTTATTTGGCCTTCTTTTGGTGCACTCAAAAACCGGTCAACTCTATGTTCCACTACAACAAACTGGCTATTGTTCATTTAGTTTCTGAAATTTGTACATCTAACTCTATGTTGCTCTTGCGATGTTGTCCACCTTGTGAATATAACGCAATGAGTATAGCTTGATTTCCTTTCTAGGACACAGAATATCACCAATCTTCCGGATGGTGGATTTTAGCTTGCAAGAGCTACGTGCATGTATGTTCATTGAAAGATTTCAAACATAATTAGGAGCATGAATTGCACAAGAGTGCTGAGCTATCTACGACATGAATTGCTAGCTAAATATGTAACTCTGATATGTTTTTGGTCCATTGAGCTATCTGGAACATGAATTGGTAACTGCATCTTACATTTTTATTTGATAAAGAACTACGTCTTTCATGTATGCAATTTCTTTTTGACTTATAAATTTATGAAACACATTTATAGTAGAACAAAGGGATCTAATGGAAGGACTGAGAACGCAAATATTTTGGTATTCCATTAGATTTATGCAACTCTGATAAAGCTTTTAGTCGGTCAGTTCTCTAATTTCATAGCTCATGTTGCTTGTCCTGAATAAGAGAATGAAGAACTGAACACTCATTCAAAGTATTTTGGTATTATCATTCAGGTTTATGCAACTTTGATAAGCTTTTAGTGGGTTTCCTATTCTAATAGCATAGGTACATTCCTAAACTAAGAGATTGTTTTATCAAGCAAAACTGAAACTCTGAAAGAGACATGGAGAGTCTCACCATTTTTAACAAACAAGAATGCAGATGGAGTAATGAAAACATGTCGTTCTCTGAATCACTATCTAGCTCCAACTTCAGACGTTGTGCTTGAGTTCACATGCCAGAAATGAGGGACTAGGGTTCAATAAAAAAAAAAAGTTTTTTAAGGTAACACCTTCATCTCTTCAGTTACTAAGCTCCCGGGAAATAGAGATCCCACAGCAATCCTGCATTTTTTTCTGACTGACATGCTCCCGCCTGTCAGATGGAGAAATGTCGTGTCCCACCGCCTGGGTGGAGCTGCTCCGCACATGTCGCCTGTTGCCATATCGCTGGTTCCTGAAGGACCGGTTGTCGCTTACACGGGCTTTGACAACTGCTTTTCGCAGAGGGGAGGCGTTGCATGGACGGTGAAAAAGTAAAAAAAAAAATCTGGATCCACGTTTTATGTTTTCTGCAAGTGGTTAGCAAAAGCATTACTGGAGCTAAGGTAAGGATTGACCCATCTGGATCCACGTTCTGTTACTGGATATAGTTTAATTTAGTTAATGTCCATTGTTACATACATGCGTTTCTGCAATATTACTATGCATTTCTGAAGCAGCAGTGATGATTTGCATGTTCCAATTTACTATGAATGTTGATTCTTTGATGGCAAAAGGAAGGAATGATAATTTTAGAGAAGCTTGAGAACTATTGGCTGATAATTTTAGAGAAGCTTGAGAACTATTGGCTGATACATCTGTCCAAAAGAATGGTGTTCCGAAAATTCAACTTTCTATGATTCATATAGCTTTTACTGCAGGAATAAATACTACTCCCTCCGTCCTATAATGTAAGACGTTTTTTGACACTAGTGCCGAAAAACGTCCTATATTATGGGACGGAGGGAGTAGGTAGTAGCATGCTGTGGAGTAGGTAGTAGCATGCTATATTATGGGACGGAGGGAGTAGGTAGTACCATGCTGCAATGTTATCATTTTCACCAACAAAATTTGATCTTCCTCTTTCTAATTTTAATCAGAACAACCTGTACTGAAGCTGTGGTGATGTAGAGGTATGAGCACAGATTTTAAAAAGCTTATGAGCAAAAGATCTTTGGAATAATGGATGCTAGTAATGAGTCCTTCTGCATGGTCACATACCTATAGATTCTTCAAGTAGCAATAGTTAAGTCATTATCATTTCAAATAGCCATGGTAAATGTCACTATCTTTCAAATTAAACATTGATTTATTCTTCTTTCCTATTTTGACTTCTGGCCGGTTCAAATTACAAGAATATATTTACTATCAATGGCTGTGGAAATCACAAAATTTCGGACCTAGCTATGCTCTGTGATCTCCAGTACTACCATGTCTCACACACATTTTAAATGATAGTTCCATGCTTCTGTTATGATCTTTTGGTCCATTATTGTAAGTTAGCTCTATGTTTTTCGTTGCGCCCACAAGGTTGCAAGTATTATCGCCATTTGTTGGCAAGTTGCATCAGCAAATACATGGAATTTTTTATTTTTTATCATGGCAACTATAGCATGCATCACTGTTATGCAGCTTTTATTGTTTTTGTCAAGTGAAATTTTGATTATACACTTGTTTATCAGCAGGCTTTTGATTGAAGATGAAGAAGAGGATTATCACTCCAGGCCTGCAATAGAAGCTTAGGAGTGTATTAGTTATAGCAAAGTTGGCATTTATAAAAGTTAAGGGGGAGAAATATCTTCATGATGGCAGTAAGATAGTGTGCTTATGTATGTCCTTGATCTGTAATATCTTTATGTTTGTAATCTGTAATCTAAATGTAGTGCTTGGAGTAATTCAGATTCAGATTATCACTACTGTGCCTTCCTTCCTTCCCTCCTCCTTTTAGATTATCACTACTGTATAATCTGACTGTAATGATTCAAATGCTTACAGTAATCTGACTGTAAATATGGCATACATGTATTCATCACTGTGAACATACAGTAATGATTCAATTCTGACTATAATCCATCACCATGCCAGGTTCAGACTGTGAACAAAATCTGACTAATATTCTGGAGCCTGTTACAGTAATATTCTGCCATTTGCCTTCTTCTTCTTCAGAGACAGAGGATCAGCAGCAGCTCAAGCTCCACTCTGGATCAGCAGCAATAGACAGGGGAAAAGTTGGCATGGCGTCGCAAGTTCATCACCAGGTCCCGTTCTTAATTTTTAAAACTATTTCTTTTTCTCTTCGTTTCATCAAGCATACACAAATGCAAAGCTTGAACAACGACCATCCCACAACTCTGATGCTTTGGTTGCTTACCATTGGACAATGGTTGCAGGTTGCAGCTTATCCCCAATGTGGTTTAGTACAAGAACTAGACGACTGTGACCAACGTCCGGTTCTTGCTGGACGCGATGACGGATATGAAATCTAAATTTGTGTAGGGTCAGTGCAGATTTCAGCTGTAGGCTCTAGATTGATCTAGGATGGAATGGTGTAGATGTTGTTGATCTTTATCCAAAAATGTGTCGATGCATGTAAATGTTCCTCTGACCAAAAATCTATTGTGAAATGTTGGGAGTTATTCTTAGGCAAAGTAAACAGTATTCTTAGGCAGAGTAAAATAGTTTGTTCAGTTAACACTTCCTTGCATTGTTGGCAGTTGTCTGCTAGTGATTTGCCTCATCATCATATCATAAGAAAAAGGGAAAGCAAATTCTTTTGTTTTTTTTTCTAACAGAAGATCATCACAGATCTTCACTAACCTAATTGTTCCTATTTTACATGGGCCATGGCAGATGGCAAATGGAAGATTATTGGATCATGGATGCTTTTCTGGCTACTCCAGCATTAACCAGGTTTGAAACTGGACCGAATAGTCCTACTGCACTAGTGGTTAACTGAAAACTAGCTGAACTTCTAAGTATGCACTGTGAAGTTCAGCAAGATGACTACTTTTTTCTGTCATTGTGAATGAATTTGCTTGATTACATTCTTGTTTGGTTGTTCACAATGACAGTAGGTTCTCTGTCACTGTCTTTGACAGAGCAGAGGAGCAGTTTGTCCAATTCGACTTCAATCCGAGCAGAGGAGAAGAGAGGACCAGCAGAGGATCAAAGAAGGACACAGGGATCAGCAGGGATGCAATTGACGACAAAGGGGTCAGCATATCGTCTTGATCACGAACATAGGCAGCGAAGCGATAGTAAGCTGGAGCTTGTAACTAACAATTCACAAACAACAATAAGGGCAGGAGGGCACATAATTGTTCATGTGTGTATGCATTGTAACTAGAGTAATATTTTACAATAGAGTTTACAGCTTGACCCTCAGTCTCAGGGGAGGGCACATAATTCTTCATGTGCGAGTGCCCATTCTAAGAGAACCGAAACTCATGTGAACTGTAAGGTTGCAGGCATCTGCCGCAGGGTGATGATGGCCCTCCGCCCTGGGTCTTGCTCCGGGGACCCGTGCTCGATCAGGCGGTGGTTGGGGAAGAAGCACCACCAAAGTACCAAGAAGCTATGCTCCTCCAGGGGAAGGCACCTCGTCACAAGACTAATCAAGTATAGAAAGCACATTCTGCTCGACGACAACCAAATCACGTTGGGATTCTGGAGAGATCTCATGTTGGTAAGCAGCCCTGCTAGCATTGTCGCTGTAACTCCACGTCTCCCTTCCTCATCTTGTGCACCTTGCTGTGCTTCCAGATGGAAGGTCCAAATTCGTCCATAGGCCAAGCGACCGTAGTTGTCAGAGAAACCAATTGCTAGGTCTGCCTTGCACCGGGATGCCTCCGTGCGAGCTTGGGCATATGAGATGACCTGATTGCCGGTTGAATTAATGAACTGAACCTCAACGGTCAACATGCCCTGCACGTCTAGGGAGCCGGTGATGATCCTAATCTCCCTGTCGAAATTGGACGCCCAAACGTGTACCTGGTCTGCATCTGCATTGGCACCACTTGTACCAGGCAAGGGATTTTCCACCCCGTAATGGTGTTTTTGTAACATCGTAGCTCGGATGCAGCTGCTCGATCGCTCAGCATCAAGTTACGGAAACACCCAAGAGTGAGGTGGGCGTCCGATCCTGAACCGTGCTCCTGACCGCTTCTCTTCACCCCCAAACTCGCAGCGAGACCCTTCAGACTGCCACTCCCAGGCACGCTTCGGCTGGGCTTCTCACAGCGAACTCCAAGACTGAGAAGAAGTTTTAGATCGTAGCTGCTTCGGAAATACCTCTTAGCCAATCGGATGAACTCTGCTCGGGATTGTGTCAGAACGGAGCTATCTTGGAGTCCCCTGATTAGGTACCCAAAATCTGAATATCCTTGGAAAGTTATCCATGTGATGTTCCTGTTTTCCAATACGCCCAGGTTTCTGATGCCGTTGATGAAATTGCTGATGTTGATACCCCTCCTCGCATGATCGTCAAGGTTTAGCTTCGCCGTATCTCTTAGAAATCTTATGTTGTTGCTGGTAGAGCTCCTTGCCGTGTACTGAAAGAGCATGTTGAACTGAAACACCGAGAACGAGTCTGGATCGAGCCCGGACTCAGAGTTGGCGAGCGCAAACCCCACTTGAACCAGATCGCCTTCGTCGACGATTCTTCGGGTCTGCTCATAGTGACCGTCGGGAGACTGGGGCGCTCCCCGAGTATCGACTACATCGTCTTTCATGCAAAATTCTGTATCGACCGCGATGTACCATTTGCACTTTTCGTCTCTCAGCAATTGCTTCATCCGTTGATACCCTATAGCTGCGGTGTCTGCCCAAATATCCATGAAACGTTCCGGCTGCTGCTGCTGCTGCTGCTGCACTTGCGGAGCTGGAGCTGGGAGCAGGTGCTGCACTTGTGGAGCTGGAGGAGGTGCGGACTCTGTATCTGTATGGCTCTCTGCGTCCAACAAAAACCAAGCAATGTCAGATCAAAAACCAAGCAAGAGCCGAGCTTATTTCAGTCAGCAAGCAGTCTAATTCAGTTTCGGCCATGATTGACCAGCATACCTTGGCCTTGCACTTGACAATCTTTCTCTCCCTCCAGCGGCACGTAGCCAGCGACTTTCAGTAGGCTCGGTGCCGTGGCGCTGATCGTTCCCTGACTCCCATCGCCTGCAAGACGAATCCAAATCACACCAGGAAGGAAGAGTGAAACTCGACGCATAATGAACGAATTAAAGGGGGGAAAATCACGAATAATCAATCTCATCTTGTAACTACAAACTGAACATCAGGGAAGAAGACTAATCAGAAATTCAGTATTCAGAAACTAAAACCAAACAAAATTCAGATGAGATCAAACACCAAGCAAGAGCCGAGCTTATTTCAGTCAGCAAGCAGTGTAATTCAGTTTCGGCCAGGATCGACCAGCATACCTTGGACTTGCAATTGACAATCTTTCTCTTCCTGCAGCGGCACTTTCTGCAGGCTGATCGCTTCCTGCCTTCCACTGCCTGCAAGACGAAACCGAATGAAACCAGGAAGGAAGAGGGAAATCAGAAATTCAGCTCATCTTCTATCTACAAACTGAACAGTCGGGAAGAAGAAAGAAGAATCAGAAATGCAGAAACTTAAAGCAAGTAATTGTCAGATCAAACACGAAACAAGAAGAGTCTTATTTCAGTCATCAAGCAGGTTAATTCAGTTATCAAGAGGAGGGAAATCACGAACAAGCTCATCTTCTAATTACAAACTGAACAGCAGGGAAGAAGAACGATCACAAATTCAGAATTCAGAAACTAAAACTGCGCAGCCAGCTACGAACTCAACGCACGCGACGCGAGCTACGCCTCATTGTGGCCCCAAGCGTGCACGGCGAGCTCCACGGCTCCGGTCGCTCCCTTGACCTACGTAACACGCTCTAACACTGCGCCATCGATGAAGCTGCCGCGTCGCCTTTCACCACGAGCCCCGGCAGCTCCCGGACGGGGAGAAACTCGGCACATAATAAACGGATTAAAATGAGGGGGAATCTCTAACAAGCTCATCTTCTAATTACAACCTGAACAGCAGGGAAGAAGAACATTCACAAATTCAGAATTCAGAATTCAGAAACTAAAACTGCGCAGCCATCTACGAATCCAACACACGCGATGCGAGCTACACGAGCTCCGGCTGCTCCCTCGACTTACGTGGCACGCTGTAACACTAGTTCATCTTCTAACTGCAAAACTGAACAGCAGGGAAGAAGAACAAACAGAAATTCAGAAAGGAAAACCGCTCAACCAGTACGAATTCCACACACGCGACGCGAGCTACGCCTCTCCGCGGCCCCATGCGTGCACGGAGAGCTCCACGGCTCTGGCCGCCGTGCCGCCGGCTCCGGCCGCTCCCTCGACCTACGGGGTACGCTCCATAACACTACGCCTTCGATAAAGCGGACGCGTCGCCTTCCACCACGAACCCTGGCAGCTCCCGGACGGGGAGGCAGCCGAGCGCACTGCGAACGCGAGCAGAAGCAGGTTCCGCAATGCCGATCTCAGCGCGGGCGGGCATGTTTTGTTCTGGAAACAGAGTTGTGAAGAAACGCTAATTCGGCAAGGATCGCCGGAAACTCCCACACGGGTATGCGGCGGAGAGCCCCGAGACGGCGAGCATCAGCTTAGCCTAAGCGTTCCACGACGCAGCCGATCACAGCTCCCAAGAAACCAGAGCTCCCAAGAAAGCAAGAAAGACCCCAAGAAAGCAAGAAAGGCCCAAGAGATTGAGAGGAAGCAGATGTCAAAGCAATCGGAAACTCACGTTGAATTAGAGGAGATTCGGAGTCGGAGATCACGGTCGTAGTGCCGCCCGCGTCGTGCTCCTTGGCCGTGCTCTCCATCGGCGGGGACGACGGCTCGGAGGTCGTCTCCTCCTCGCACATCTTGAGGAGACCCGCGGGGGGCGCTCCGGTCACAGTTCCCGAACTCACGCCAAAAGATTCTGGGTAAATTTCGACGGGACGGGACGGGAGGAAATTTAATTCGGGTGGAAATGCGGCTGCCGGCGAGGTCCCGCCGATGAAGAAGACGACGCCCCTTTTATGAAGAGGGGGAGCGCCGAGCGGGATGATTTTGTATGTGGAATCTGGGCCCCTTTTGTGTGCGGGGAGGGCGAGATGGGCCAGCCCATGCACGCGGGAGACCAGAACCTCTTTTTTTATTTTGTTTTTGTACTTTCTTTTATACTTTAAAATATCCTAAATACATATATTACAAAAATACTCTACAAAACACATTAGAAAAATATTGAGCAAATGTTTGAAAAAATGCTAATCAAGCATTCAGAAAATGTAGAACGTGTATAGAAAAATTGTTGATCATGTATTAAAAAAATGTTGAACAACTATTTGAAAAATGTTAATTAAGCATTCGCAAAATGTTGAACATGTAAAGGAATTTTTTTGAACATGTATTCCAAGAATTATGAATTTTTTGTCATGTATGTAAACATGTTAATCAAGCATTTGAAAAAAAATTGAATAGTATTTGAAAAAGTTAATTAAGGATTTGTAAAATGTTAAATGTGTATTAAAAATTTGACCATGTATTTAAAAATGATGATTTTTTTGATCATATATATAAAAATGTTAATCAAGCATTTGAAGAAAAATATTGAACAAGTGTTTGAATAACGTTAATTGATACGCTTCTATTCACCTCACCGATCTTTCTGCGCGCATCCATTGCCTTTATGGCCGTCAGATGTTTCTTTAATTGGATGGCTCAGAAGTATCCTTTTTCCACAGTCTAGCTTTGCAAAATCAGACCATTGTTGCAATTTTCTCCCCCGCAACAACTAGCTTGTTGCAAGATCTGGATCCCCACAGGCCACAGCCTCCAGACACGCGCACCACCAGCCATGCCGTGGACGAGCATGCTATCCTCCTTCACCGGCCCTCCCCTCTTTCCTCCTTTCTCTCCTTCGTCAAGGGGCCCGGCCCACTCTCCCGCTCCATCTCCTCAGTCATTGGTCGCTTCTCCACGGCCTCCCGAAGACCTCTTTCGAGTCGCCTCCTGTCGGATCTGCACCGCTCCAGCAAGATTGACACCGCATTGCCTTGGCAGCCTCCGTCCCTCGGTCGTCCCTGACACTGGACAATGTGGAGTAGGATTTGCAATTGATTTTGTCTTCTACAACATGTTTTTGCAACAAGACTCTTGTTGCAAAAAGTCTCTTGTTGCAATAAGTTAAGAGGAAAAAATAGTTGAAAAACTTTTTGTAACATGGCCTTTGTTGTGAATAATTTCTGCAACTAGGCCTCTGTTGCAAAGATGATGGATCACATGGGTAGATCACACGGCCACCCACAACTTCATCCAATTACAAGGAGGCAACCGATCTTGTAATTTTATCCGCCGGCGGACGCACAACGTGGCCCTAATATTAATCAAGCATTTGGAAAATTTTAAATGTGTATAAAAAAATTGACCATGTATTAAAAAATGTTAATCTTTTCTTTGATTTTTTTAATCAAGCATTCATACTTTGGCTTGCACAACACATCGAGGTTCCATTCTTCACATTACCATGTGCTGGCTAAGATTGAACTAGACTTGGGGGTTTTGGGGAGCGACATAGGTAGAGAGACCAACTGATCGAAATTCATACTTATGGTCCACTACTTTTGTTTTAAACTTGATTATGAGAAAGCCTATGACAAATTTAGTTGGGGTTTCCTTGTGAAAATGCCACACTCTAGAAGCTTTGGTAGAAAATGGATCAAATGGATTGAAATGGTGTTGTTCCAAAGCTCTTTTTTGTGTCAGAGATAATGATACCAATGATCCTTATTTCTTAGTGGTAAAGGTTTGAAATGGAGTGATCCTCTTTCCCCCATCTTATTTAATTTGATTGTTGATGATTTTTCGAGGTTGTTGGAAAAAAGCTTCCTCCCATGGTTTGATTTGAGGCTTCTCCACCATGTTATTCCTGGTGGCATCATTAGTCTTCAATATGTTGATAACAATATCATCCTTTTAGATAAATCTCTCGATTATGCAAGAAATTTTAAATGAGTTTATCTTGTTTTGATGCCCTTTAGGGGTTAAAGATCAATTCCCATGCAATCAAACTTTTTTCCATGGATGTGGATGAAGATGAGATCAGAGAGTTGTGCAGGTTTTCTACAATAAAATTGGTTTCTTTCCTCTTAAGTATTTGAGAGTTCCTTTGCACTATACTAAATTGATGAGAGAGGGTATTCAACCGGTTATTGATGGGGTCGTTGTAAGATCACTAGAGGGTGAATATGCGATTTTAAGAATTCTTCAACATAAATCTATTCTTTTGAAGAAGCACAACAAAATAATTACTCTAATTAAGGTAGAAAACAGACATAAACGACCTAGAGAGATAAATAGGCAAAAGAATAGAGATAAATCTATCGGAGGCGGAAGATAGAGGAACTTCTATGGAGATGTGAAACTAAATGGATGAACATGCAAGCGTACCAGAGATAGATCTAAGACAATCATGGCAAACAACACAGAGGTAAATGCAGTGCAGTTTCAGAGAACTGACTAGAGAGAAATATGTAGAGGGAGAAGTTATTCAACAACAGGAAAATAAATGAATCTAAATCGAGTAAGAGATGAAACTAGTGGTGCTCAATGGTGACAAGGGATTTGTTTGACCAGTTAACAGTTCTAGCAAAGTGATACGTTTGGTTGAAGGGAATTATGATTGAACACTGGAGAAAATCTCTCTTAGTCCTATTCTCCTTGACCTAATGTACCTCAGCCTTCGATCAATTTACTCTTGGTAGATTCTTGAAGGCAATCTCCAAGCCTTCACATACTATTCTTGGCTAGACACTGACTCTTGGATGCTCTAGACTGACACCTATGCATCAAGTGGATGCGCAATTCATAAGAGTAATAGGCACAAGCTTCCATTCAATCTAGTTTTTCATGATGCTCAATAACTAAATAGATTTTAGGCTTTGGGGTTTTCTCTATAGGATTCTCTCAGTTCTCTCGGTGGAGTGGGTTGCTCACCCAAACTCTTGTTAGATCAAATGGAGCAGCCAATTGTTGCAGGCTGGGGTTGGCAGATATTTATAGCCGGAGAAATCCCGAGGTGTGAAACGACCAATAGGGTCGCTAGCCAACTAACGGCCAATTGGCACGTTGTATAACGGTTGGATTTCAATTTTAGCTCATGACTTACTTGAGGAACAAGTCAAGTCAAGTCAACTGCAAGTGATTCTTTCTCTAAGTCCTGAAGAACATTGTCTCGAACTCAGAGGGCAATTAGTTTGCATGAAGAGGTTTCTCTACTCTTCACTCAAAGAAATAGGTTTATGTTTGAGCACATAAGAAAGACCTAAATCACAACTACACTTGGACCCTCCCCACAATTAATAGTATGGTTTGCCCCATAACTTAGTAGATAAAAATGGAACTAGAAAAACATTTATGCCATTATGCTTGCTTCATTCTTCTCTCTGCAGCCAATTCCTCCTCCAACGTAATACCAAGACTATTGATTTCATCACAATTTTTAGGGGTTGCCGCCCACACTAATAGCGATCTTCCCTGAACTTCTCAAGGACCTACTTCCTGTGTAGAGTCCTGACACATTAGTCCCTTATTTGTTTTGTCCAACAGTCACCAAAGCACTCTAGGGGGCACAAGATGCACCTACAATCTCCCCCTTTTGGACAATTCTTGACAAAACCAGTAATATATTCATCAGAGGAAATATTAAAATGAAAAAATAAAACATCCAGAAACAAATTCAAAGATATATAATAGGCCCCCCTGAAGAGGTGCATATAATATATATTTGCTTTGGACTGCAAATGCACGTGGCAGGATTGTTTTGTAGAGATTATTCTCTATATCTTAGAACTCAAAGGCATATGTTGCATAAGATAAATAAGAGGAATAGTACAATGCATCCAACGGAGATCTCTGATCAGTTATGCACATGCATATAAGATAGATAATAATGTATCACGGGAAAAAATAATAGTTTTTAGCACACACATAGACTCACAAACTTCATCAGTTTTGCAACACGTTAAGATACAAATAAAGTTCAAGTATTGCAAACTCAGAGAAATAACTACCCTACAATAGACCCCCAAACTATAACTCTTGGTTTTCTCCCAATTTTTCAACAAGTGACTAAAAAGGATTGAAGAACACAATGCATTCTAATCGCTCAACGAAGAAGAATCAGAATGAAAGCCCATCGAGGAAGAATCCGCTTCAAAGCCTGATGAAGTTGCAACAAAATCTTCGTCGATGTTGAAATGTTCTTCTTCAGGGTTGATAGTTGGATCCACGAGGCCATTATCATCATGAGTAACTTTAGGCTTGATGGCTCGCGAGGTGGCGGTGAAATGATTGATAATTATGTTGGAATCATCAATAATAATCAAGTCTGTTGAGATTGACTTATCATGAAGAGGAGTGTGTCTGCGATAAAATGCATCATATTTAGTACATTTGATCATCCAAGGATAATTCTCTAGAATTCCCATCTTGCCAAGCTTCCTATTCGAGATTTTTTTTCCTGAGAAGTGCATAAGAACGATGTTTGTCATCTTGCTGATATTGGCGCACTAGCTTCCCCATGTTGATGGCTTCATTGATCTCGAAAGTTGTTTCTTCTCTTTTATATCTTGCTTGATGTGTATCACATGTATTTGTTGAGCGCAAACCGTTATTTCTCAGCCAAATGGCAGAATTGGGTTCTTTATCCGATGAATGATCGAAGGGTTGGTGCCACTGGAGAAATAATCGTGACTAGCACCAATACTAAACCTGCGATGAAATGGCAGCTTCCCAACTAGAGCATCCCACAGAGGTTTTTGTTGTTTGTTCCCACGACTGATTCTCCTCGGTCACCGTGGTATAAGGTATACCTGAGTACTTTCAGCCTCGAATTCTATCTCGAACTTATTGTCAAGATACAATTGTATCCATGGAGTAAAGGGTTCAGCAGCTGAGTCCACCAAGTTTTTTATGAACAAATCTTCCACATCGAAAGGTTTGCTATTTTACAAAGCTACTCGAGAATTTCTCACCACTCCTTCTATATTATCATGCGAGTGAGTTCCTCTACGGGAATATAGTGTATTGCTCAAAATCCTGTAGAAGGTTTTGTTGTTAAACTGAAGATCATGTACCTTTGGAGCTCACTGGGCGACATCTCCAACCATAGTTGCATCCATCAAAAGATGGAGTTCTTCATCAATGGTCTCAAGCTGATGGTGAAACACATCCCAGTGCCATTGTTCTCGAATTGAGGAAAGTTGAACTTCCCGATGATGCGAGTTGCAAAGCATTTTAATCGGCGACCTTCTCACATCCATTCTAACATCCATGTGGGGATATCCATCTAATCTCCCGTGATATATAAGGTTGTGCAGAACCAAACGATTAGTTCTTGGTTGATGAAGTGATTGAAATTTACCACACTCATGAGCTTAAGTGCATCTAGAGTGTTCAACACATCCTGGAAGAAGCTGTCTGTTTGCATTATCAAAATGTTTAAAGTTTCAGGCTCGAATATTCTGCCTCGATAGCACAAAAGCTTGGCATTGAAAACATTCTAATCATTTGTACAGAAGTGATTATCATTGGAAGAGTGTTCTTCTTCACACTTGCCAAAGAATGCAAGTTTCTTCCTATTCTTTGACAGACTGAATGCATGCCTTCTTTAATATTTAACTTAGGAAACTTCTCGGTTGGGTTCCATTGAAAAGATTCCTTAGCTCCTTCAATAGTCAGTTCTTTCTCTTCAAAAATCAGAGACAATCGTGAAGAATGATTTTCCTAGGATTAAAGAGCAGATTATTTCTCTACATTCATCTCACATGCTTCCGACGCAATAGCCTTTTCTTCATCTTTCTCTGGTTGAGCAATTGGTGCAACATCTTTCACAATTTCCTTCTAAGCATCCTCTTTGACAAGATTAGAGCATTTTGTTGTTTCTGCACCAATAGACTGATGCTCAGATAAGACAATCATCTATTTTTCAATTGTCATGGGAGCCTCCTGCTCTAGTGGAACAATGTCTTTGGGAACTTGTTGTTCCAACGATTTATCAGGAGTACTATGGCCCAGAGGAATTTCACTTGAGTCGACAACAATTAACTTTTGGCTGGAATTCGCTCAGCAGAATTCCTCTTCTTCTTTAGCTGATCAGCAAGTTCTTCAGTCACTTTTCTTTTGGAGTTGATTGTTTCTGTAAAAACCTTCTCGGTTTCCATATAGCCAATGATTTCGACATTATGCTCTTAAGTCAGCTTGAAAACTACTTAGGTCAATCTTGCTTGCCAAATGATTTTATTCTCTTTGATTCCATCAATCTTCTCAGAGCAAGCGATAACAAATGTCTTTGAGCTCATGATATTTGACATCTGAATGCATGTTGTAAGCATTTTTATCAGATTTGTATATCTCGTCTTGAGTTTTTGTCAAGACACCTTCGAGACTCTTTATCTCATCAAGAAACTCGTCAATAGTTTTAAAGACTTTTGTTGGAATGTTCAGAGTAGAAAGTTCAATATTGAACAGGTCTTTGGCCCATTTGTCCTTATTTCTAACACTGATGGCAACGTTGCAAGTCTTGAAGTCTGCATGGTTTTCTCTTTGGATTACGGGCCCTACTTCAGTCACAGTCTCTTTCGATAGAGAAGGTTCTTGCTTTCCAAGAGGAATGTTGTACCTCATTGACAAAGGAACACCATCATCATCATTGGAGCCTATAATCTTGATGACCCACTAGTATGGGGTATCAATCATACTCATTTCGATAAGTAAGAGTGTCGAACCCAATGAGGAGAAGAAGGAATTGGTAGGCAGTTTTCAACAAGGATTTCACTGCAAGTACCGTAAGATACTTTTGATAGATAGTTTGATAGCAAGATAATTGGTAACAAGTTACAAAAGTAGCAAGGTGCAGCAAGTGGCCCAATCCTTAATTGTGCTAAGGACAAGCCGGTTGTTGAGCGCCCTTTGTACATAAACATATACATGTACTCTAATCTCCGTCCATCTCGTTAGGACGTGATGATATCCCTATACATCTAATATATTGACACTCGATGCCCGAGAATATACATGTGCTACATTTTGTTGTCTATCCACATGGTATCAGCCTAACTCGATCTAACCTAGCACCGCCACCGCTACCTACCTTGCCGCACTGCTACTGATTCAAGCGCTACTGCCCAACCTCCCACTTGCCCGTGCCGACTCGCTCACCCGCGTGAACACTCTAGCTCGTTTGCACGCTTCCGCTCGCTCGCTCCTAATTCGCTCGCCCGCTCACTGTTGCTCCCGATCACTAGCCACTAATGCCGCCGACTCTCCTACCAACCGCAGCAGCACCACCAGATCGTTCCACCACTTCCTCTCCCTACACTGAACCCTAGACGCCCCTCCTCCGCTTCCACTCGCATCGATTTCTCTCCCAACTCATCTCTCTCTCTCTCTCTCTCTCTCTCTCTAACGCACACTCTCTCTCACTCTCTCTCTCACTCTCTCGGGTGGCCATAGCAGCCCCTTTGCCTCCTCCCATTCCACTACAAGAAATATGTCAATTAGTGGCCTTTTGTCAATGACCCTGGAAGAATTGGTCATAGATCTATGACCATTTCAGACCAATTGGTCAAAAGCTGTTCGGGGGGCTCCGAACCCTAAACCATTGCGACCATTTTGGTCAGAAAGGTCGTAATTTCCTTACACGAAATGGTCACAAAGCAAACAATGCTAGTCTGCTGCCTTATTTCTAGTTGTTAATGACCAATATAGATGGTCATAGCCATGTAGATTGTGGTGGGTTGTGATGACTAGGCGCCATCTCATCAGTTTTGCCTATGTGTCATGTCCATGTGGCAGTTTTTGCCCTAGGTTGTGAAGCAACCTATATTTCTGTTATTCCAAAAATTCCCAAAAAATTCTCATAAATGTTTTGGATCATATCTTCATCAAATATGTCAAAAACATTCCTTGCCTAGTTCAAAAATAATTCCAAAATATTCATTTTCCTATTTTGTTCAGAGCAGCACTTTGTGAAGGAAGTACCACTTTGGCATGTCCAAATGGTATCCATTTTCTACAGTGCTTTCCTATGCCCAAACAACCATCCTCCACCAAATGCCAGCTCAATCCATTCATTATTTTGAGCCCAGCTTCAACATTCGTATTTATGTCCAGTGTGGTACTTTGTAAAGCAAGTACCACCTAGGCTCCTCCTTTTGAGGTGAAAATTTGTGAAGACGGTCTTCTTAGTAACTGATCATCCTCAGCCAAAACTGACGCCCATTAGCCATGTGTATTTCCCGTACCGCAAATCAAACACTTGGCTGCTTATTCATGTTTGAGCATCGATCGGTCTCCTCGTGAGAATCTTATGTTGTGATTTTCTTCCTAGCACCTACCTGGGGAGTGCCCAACCCACTAGACATGCCTAGGCCACCCAAAACACATGGCAACGCGGCGGGCATGCGAGCTTACGCGCTCTAGAGTTGGGGCCCTCGGCCACCGTCCAAACCTCGATGTCTCGCCATCAAACAATGTATTTATGATTAAATAGATACTTATTTACCTAGAAATGATTTTTGGAAAAAATAAAGAGCAAACTATGAGGCAGCTGCAGTTCAAATTTGACCCGTTTCCAACTGAATCGACGACAATTTGTCTTTTTCACCAGAGGTGGATCAAAACTTTTTTCACCCAACCATTTTGTCAATTGTGCATTATATATGGCCTAGTATTTTATAAAATTGATTTGGTCCATTTTTGCAACAATTATTTGGTAGTTCCTTCACAAAAAAACCTCCTTTTGGGCACTCGGAAAATGAAAAATGAATTTTCCGTGCAAAGAAAATGAAAACTTCCTTAGGCAACATTGTTTGGAATTCCAAGATGTAACCTTGTGCACAATATTAGATAATTTGAACAAACTATGCCATGAATGTGGCCATAAGATTGATCATTTGGCTTGAAAGCCATGAATCTTCACGCATGATAGCTCATTTCTGAGAACACTTTTTTAAAATAATTACCGTATTACAAGTTTATTATTTTTTCTGGAAACTTGGTCACATATAATGACACAATGCGAAGGTTTTCCAAATTTTTTATTTTTTCTTTGAATTTTTTATGCCCGTTTGAAAATGCGGTCAAAACGGCGGGCTTGACCGTTCCTAGCTAGTGGTTGAATCTTGGAACTTTTTTGGTCTTTCTATGATAAAATAGATACTTATGTACCTAGAAATGATTTTTGGAAAAAATAAAGAGCAAACTATGAGGCAGCTTCAGTTCAAATTTGACCCGTTTCCAACTGAATCGACGACAATTTGTCTTTTTCACTAGAGGTGGATCAAAACTTGTTTCACCCAACCATTTTGTCAATTGTGCATTATATATGGCCTAGTATTTTATAAAATTGATTTGGTCCATTTTTGCAACAATTATTTGGTAGTTCCTTCACAAAAAAACCTCCTTTTGGGCACTCGGAAAATGAAAAATGAATTTTCCGTGCAAAGAAAATGAAAACTTCCTTAGGCAACATTGTTTGGAATTCCAAGATGTACCCTTGTGCACAATATGAGATCATTTGAATAAATTATGCCATGAATGTGGCCATAAGATTGATCATTTGGCTTGAAAGCCATGAATCTTCACGCATGATAGCTCATTTCTAAGAACACTTTTTTAAAATAATTACTGTATTACAAGTTTATTATTTTTCCTGGAAACTTGGTCACATATAATGACACAATGCGAAGGTTTTCTAATTTTTTGATTTTTTTTGAAATTTTTATGCCCGTTTGAAAATGCGGTCAAAACGGCGGGCTTGACCGTTCCTAGCTAGTGGTTGAATCTTGGAATTTTTTTGGTGTTTCTATGATAAAATAGATACTTATGTACCTAGAAATTATTTTTAGAAAAAATAAAGAGCAAACTATGAGGCAGCTGCAGTTCAAATTTGACCCGTTTCCAGCTGAATCGGCGGCAATTTGTCTTTTTCACCAGAGGTGGGTAGAAACTTTTGACACCCAACTATTTGGTCAATTGTGCATTAAATATGTTCCAATATATTATAAAATTGATTTGATCCAATTTTGCAACAAATATATGATAGATCATTCACACAAAAAACTCATTTTGGGTATTCAAAAAATGGGAAATGGATTTTTTTTCCCTGTTTCAGTGATGAAAATGGAAAATGGTCTAATATTTTTAAAAATTGAGGTGGTTCAATTTTGCAACAAAGAGTTGGATGGTTCTTCACAACAAAATCAAAATGAAAAATGCTTTTTCCTCCAAAAAATACTTATTTCAATCAATTAAGACCAATTTAGATGGTCATAAGATTGTCAAAGCATTTACCGTGTTTTGATTGGTCCATGGGCATCTCACGCGGATCACGCATCCAACACCATCGGATACTCCCTGATCCGACGGCAACCCTCACCCCCTCACGGCCTCACCCTCTCACCCCATGTAGCCCAATCACCCACGCACCCACGACCCTTTCTCTCCCACGCACCCACGGCTGCCAACCCTAGCCCTCTCCCTCCGCCGCCGCCCAACCCTAGCCCAACCCAATCCGCCGTCGTCTTCTTCTCCAGTCGCACCGGCGACCTCCAACCTCATCGCCAGCAGCCCCTCCCCTCTCCTCCTAGATCCACTCGGGCTACTCATGTCGTGGCCATCCTCTCTCTCCCCCACGGAGCGCTCCCCGATCCAGATCCCTCCCCTCCCCTCGCCGCCATCCACCGCCGCTAGCCGTCGGCCTCGACCCCCTCCCTTCCCTGCCC
>LT934114.1:759187372-759211056 GCA_900231445.1 Triticum turgidum subsp. durum
CCCCCACCCCGGCCTCTCTCTCCCGTACTGCACCGCGCAGCAAGGGGCTCGCATTGCTCCGACCAGATCCGATTGGCGCCTCCTTGGCCTCGGATCAGGCCTGCACGACCCGGGTGCCACCACCGCCACCACCGTGCCTCAAGTCTCGATTTGGTCTGCTCTCTCCCTTCCCTGATGCGGCTTGTTCTCCATACACAGGTGCACAAGAGACCTCGTCTCCACTCCAAGGCCATTTGTGCTAGCATAGATTGGCGTGCTCGCACGCGTTGGCTGGATGGCGGCGAGACTGACCTCCTCCGCCGGGTCTCCCAAGAGGCCGTGCATCCTGCCGCGACCACCTCTACTGCGCGACGGTGGTGGCCGACCTGCAATGCGACCGCTGCATCGCTAGTAACCTCCTCGGTGAGCACTTTACCTCTGCCTCCCTCCTCTGCCTAGATCCCGTGACTGAGCCACACTCTGTAGCATGTAGATTACTGCTTGTATGGCCATGAGGAATGAAATAATTTTGCAGCTAATAATTCTAGTTTCTTCTTGGAGGAGTTGCTACACCACTAGTTGTTTCTATTGTGTGCTGGACAGTAGATGTGGATAGCCTGCATGCTGTTTCTTAGGACATTAAGCTACGTAAGGATAAACTGACATAAGTATGCTAGTCTAAAGGGTCGATAACTCACATTTCTTCTGAATTGGGATTTCAGTGTGTGACTGGAGAGAGCTACCATTCTGTTGTTTGGTGTTGCAGGTCGGGCGATGGCACCTATGATCGAGAAGATGAGAAGGCAGTACCCCAAGATACCCGTGTACAAGGTGGACATCGACATGGTGATTAGGGACTGTTTTACAACACATCATCCTCTGTTTTTACACGCAGTTGTAGAAGAAAATACTTTTACTTATTGCAAGTCGTGACTGTCATGCGTATGTTATGAATTCAGAAACTATAACATGTTTTTTTGCCATGGTGGAGTAAACTGAACAATTAAGTTGCTAGTTCAGTATGTGAGTTGCATCATGAGATGCTGCTGATAAGAGAGAGGCACTCTCTCTGTTGTATTTTCTGTTTATTGTCTTTAGTTAATGCGTCCCCATGTCTTGGTAGGTAATTAGTATCATGTCCATGTTGATGTCATGTGATGCTGCTGATAAGTCTGAAATCTTGCGTGCCCAAAATCTAGGCGTCCCAGTTTAATTGGGCAGCACTTACTGTCATTGTAGCTACGCTTCTGGTTGTTGCGAGAAAATCCTCGCTTCTGGGTGCGAGAAAATGGTCTTGTGGTTTAATTTTTTGAACCAGTGGATTAGGGTCAGATATCATGCCATGTTGTGATGTTTGCTTATTAGGTATGTGCATTGATCTATTCTTGCTAGATGTGCAGCAACGAATTGAGAGATATGATACTGATTCCTTTCTTGTTCAGTGTAAATTTATTACATAAACATGTGGAGGGCACTATGACTGTAGCAGAGTTGGTGATATGATATTGATTCCTTTCTTGTTCAATGTAAATTTATTTTGAGGAGAGTTGGTGATAAACACTTACAAGTTCATGAATAACTAAGCAACTGTCATGCTGAAAAAACACTTCCTGCTGTAGATTATTAATCTTAATGTCCATGAGTATAGTACGACTCCATATTTGGCAACCACATGTCACAAGAACACCTTGAGACCGCTATTCGCTAAATACCTGTTACTTTTGTTATTCTTTGTTCTATCTTGTTCTGCCTTGTCCTTTTCTAATTGGGGAAAACCAATAATCCTGTTTGGCTTTTGCTCAAGTGAATTTTTATGTACGTACTATTTTCCCCCTGATCAAGTAGTTGATTGATTTGAATATACACATATGATGCAGCACTGGACATGAAGTACATCACAAGGGTCAAGGATTAGGAAGGCTACCCTACCATGGCAACTCATTAACAAGGCCAACGGAGAGGCTCTCTATGCTTTTGACAGCTTGAAGTACATAAGCGCTGAGCTGTGGCAGGTTATTGCTATGAAGTTCAGTGACTTGCACATCGCTGCATTATGTTCTTTTTACTTCCAGAGCTACAGTGCTCTCATACTATCATTGCATTGCCTGTTGTTCTTGCTGCATACCTATATGAATCCAGATCCATAGCTTGTACTGCAACTAATGTGTCATGCGTTTTGTGGCAGCAACAACAGCTAGCAGGAGCAATTCTCTTGCTGGTATGCATGTATGCCTCTGCTTTGGTCTTACTGCATGTGAGCTTGGTTGTGTCCGTTGACGCAGTGTAGCTATTCTGTTCCTGTAGATTTGGGGTGCGGGAGGGGGGATTTTTGCCCACTTAAATTACTTTTATGTGCTCATCGAATTGGATGGTTGCTCTGGTGTGAATCATACTAGTATGCACTAGCAGCAATCTGTCAATGTTTGCTACTGGAAAATCAATTTGCATTAACTTTTAAACTTGAAACTGTTCCCTTTTCTGTTTGATTCAAGCTTACTCTCGTTATAATGTATTGTGTAGTTGTTGTTTCAAACTGTTTTGCTACAAGTACCATAATTTGCATTGAAGATATTGTATTATGTTGCTGTATCATTGTTTAATAAAACCACAACATGATGCTCACATGAGATATCCACATGTTTCTATGCTGTTTGATTCAAGCTTACTCTCGTTATAATGTATTCTATTGCTATTTTGCTACAAGCTGTGTGTTGATTTGATAACAGGAGTTTCCTTGTCCTGGTCCTATACTGCATTTTGACTCCTATGTTTCTGTGCGCGTGTGTTTAATTGATATTGTTTCAACTTTGAACTTCTTCTGCATATGGCCTATACTGCAATTGGGATTTAAATTTGTGGTTGTTCCTCTTTTACAGATGCTCAAGTGTGAAGTGTGAAGCAAGTGTGAAGCCGTGAAGTGTGAAGCCGTCAAGTTCTACTTAGTGAAGAGTAGCATATTGTAGCATATATGTGTTGTAAAGATTGTAATAGATTTATTTAGTGGTATATTTGATGAAATTTATGTGTTCTTTTGGATTATGTATGTGATCTGAAAACTTGTGAAATGGAAACTTGACCAATGGGTCCACTTATGAAAATAATCTGTCAATTTTGTACATTTCTGACATGTGGGACCAATTTGAGAGATGATCATGACAAGTGGGACCCATCTGACTAGTGGGACCAGCTTGAAATATAATTGCTGAAAATAGAAAAGCAATAAATAATAAAAGGCCACGGGCCAACAATAAAAAAGGCTAAAACGTTGGGCTTGGCCCATGAAGCCGACCAGAATTAACAAGGAAAAAATAATAAAAGGCTGAATTAATGGGCTCGGCCCATGTAAAACACCTAATCAGACCGGGTTGAATCTTGTGCCACATCAGCTTGCCACGCTAGATGCCTACGTGGCCTGGGGAGGTTGCTAGTGACCAAAACGCCACAGTAGATATATTTTGGTCATAAACATCTACGACCTTCTCACAGAGAAGGTCACTATAGTCAGTTAACGACCCTCAGCTTTTGACCTTATGTTTTTGGTCACAAAAAGGTCACAAATTGAAAACAGTGACCTTTCAGTGACCAATAGTGGTGGTCACAAGTTGACATATTTCTTGTAGTGTTCCTAGAGTAGCAACCCCTTCTATGATCCCTCGGTTGCGGTCATCCGCGATGTTTTGATCTTCGAGTGCGTCCCGTGAAGCTCTCCCACTCCGAGGCCAACTTCTACTCATGAAGACATAGTTTGGTATTCTCTTTTGCGAGTATGATTTCCACGACCACATCGACGGACAGGTCGTTCTCTTGGCCCTGCCTCACGATGATGAGTGGGTGGCCATCGATGCCAACATCATCCAGTGCTTCTTCCTCACCGTCTCCAAGGAGATTTCACATACCTCCTTCGTGAAGGCGACACAGCGCATAGCATCCAAAATCACCAGCCCTTCACTGACAATAGGCTGCAGAGCATCATCTTTTTTCAGCAAGATTTTTTTTACACTACAACAACTCCTCCATCGATGAGTTCTGCATGTGTCTCAAGACTCTTGCTGATGAGTTGGGAGACTTGGAATTAATTTGAGGTCTCAGACAAGCTCCTCCTCTCCACACTAACGACCGGTCTCAACGAGGACCTTAGCAACACCGACTCCAACCTCATGTTGTTAACCACGCCGTCCTTCGAGAAGGCTGGGGCGTACCTTCTTCTTGAGGAGCACCAGCTGAATCAGTTGCGCCCTCGCATGGTCCACACCACCTTCACCATTGGTATCTCCCATGGCACCCCTGCTCTGCCACCCGCGGCACCGCAATCCTGGCCTCCAACGCCCAGGGATTTTTGCAGACATTGCAGACCTTAAGCACTATGATCCCCTTCTTCAGAAAGTTAAACACTATTACCATTGGTGTTATGACATGAAAGTATATATATAGTACGTCATAGCAAGATTCATAAGTACTACATTAAAGATTCAAACACCCGAAGCATGGAGTTATATGACTAGGCACGGTGGAGAGATCAACTCCTAATCTAATCCTTGTTGGTCTACTTGGCGAGATCATCCCAGTCTATCGGGTCATCCTCGGCATCCTTCTGGTTGTGTGCGGTGATTGATATGTCTCCAAAGTATCTATAATTTTTGCTTGTTCCATGCTGTTATATTATCAATCTTGGATGTTTTATAATCATTTTATAGTCATTTTATATCATTTTTGGTACTAACCTATTGACATAGTGCAAAGTGTCAGTTGTTGTTTTCTGCATGTTTTTAAATCATAGGAAATCAATATCAGACGAAGTCCAAATGCCATGAAACTCTACGGAGAATTTTTATGGGCCAGAAGGAACACAACGGGCCCTGGCTGCGCCTGGGGGTGCCCCGAGGGGGGGGGGCACAACCCACCAGGGCGCGCCAGGAGGCCCAAGCGCGCCCTAGTGGGTTGTGCCCACCTCGGGTGCCCCCCGGACCGCCTCTTTGCTCTATAAATACCCTAATATATCTAGAACCCTAGGGGAGTCGACGAAATATTCATCCAGCCGCTGCAGAGTCTAGAACCACCAGATCCAATCTAGACACCATCTCGGATGGGGTTCACCACCTCCATTGGTGCCTCTCCGATGATGCGTGAGTAGTTCTTTGTAGACCTTCGGATCCGTAGTTAGTAGCTAGACGGCTTTCTCTCTCTCTCGCTGAATTCTCAATACAATGGTCTCTTGGAGATCCATATGATGTAACTCTTTTTGTGTGTGTTTGTTGGGATCTGATGAACTTCGAGTTTATGATCAGTTATATCTTTTTATATCCATGAAAGTATTTGAGTTTCTTTGATCTCTTTTATGCATGATTGCTTATAGCCTCGTATTTCTTCTCCGATATTTGGGTTTTATTTGGCCAACTTGATCTATTTATCTTGCAAATGGGAAGAGGTGCTTTGTACTGGGTTTGATCTTACGGTGCTTGATCCCAGTGACAAAAAGGGAACCGGCATGTATGTATCGTTGCTACTAAAGATAAAACGATGAGATCTATATCTACGCAATAGATAAACGGATCTTGTCTACATCATGTCATCATTTTTATTGCATTACTCCATTTTCCCATGAACTTAATACACTAGATGCATGCTGGATAGTGGTCGATGTGTGGAGTAATAGTAGTAGATGCAGGCAGGAGTTGGTCTACTAATCTTGGACGTGATGCCTATATAATGATCATTGCCTGGATATCGTCATGATTATTTGAAGTTCTATCAATTGCCCAACAGTAATTTGTTGACCCAATGTTTGGTATTTTTCTTGAGAGAAGCCACTAGTGAAACCTACGGCCCCCGGGTCTTCTTTCTCATATTATTTGCTTTGCGATCTACTTTTCTCTTGCATTTATTTTCAGATCTATTAAACCAAAAATACAAAAATACCTTGCTACAATTTATTCTTATTTACTTTATTTGGTGTTCGATCTATCAATCTACTACAAATTTACCTCACATCCTTTGCCTATCTTGAGGCGCCGTACCCCGAAAGAGATTGACAACCCCTTTAACACGTCGGGTTGCAAGGTGTTGTTATTTGTGTGCAGGGGCTGTTTACGTTGTGTTTCTTGGTTCTCCTACTAGTTCTATAACCTTGGTTTCATATCTGAGGGAAATACCTACCGCCGTTGTGCTGCATCATCCCTTCCTCTTTGGGGAAATACCGACGTAGCTTCAAGCGACGTCAAAAGGAATTTCTGTCGCCCTTGTCGGGGAGGATCTTCAACATATACCAGGTTCCTAATCACAAATCTCATCTCCTTGCAATTTACATTATTTTCCATTTGCCTCTCATTTTCCTCTCCCCCACTTCACAAATATTTGCCGTTTTATTCGCCTCTTTTTTTTCGTTCGCCGTTTTCTTGCCGGATCTGTTTTTGAGTGCAATCTTGTTGTTTGGTCATCATGACTCAAGAGAACACCAAATTATGTGACTTCTCAAATACCAACAAGAATGATTTTATTGGCACTCCGCTTGCTCCTCCCGCCACTAGTGGGGAGACTTGTGATATTAATACTGCTTTGCTGAATCTTGTTATGAAAGACCAATTTTCCGGTACTCCTAATGAGGATGTCGTCTCCCATCTTAATACCTTCGTGGAATTATGCGATATGCAAAAGGAAAAAGATGTGGACAATGATGTGGTCAATATGAACAATACAATACGTGCCTTGCTGCCCCTGCTGTCACTGGGAAAGGACACCGCAAGACTGAACCCAAAGCTAAGCACTTCTCCCATCGCAAGAAAGATCAATCTAGTAGGCCAAACTAAACTGATAATTCGAAGAGACTTGCAAAGATAACTTAATCACACACAAAAGAATTCAGAGGAGATTCAAATATTTCTCATAGATAAACTTGATCATAAACCCACAATTCATCGGATCTCGATAAACACACCACAAAAAGAGTTACATCGAATAGATCTCCAAGAAGATCGAGGAGAACTTTGTATTGAGATTCAAAGAGAGAGAAGAAGCCATCTAGCTAATAACTATGGACCCGAAGGTCTGTGGTAAACTACTCACAACTCATCGGAGAGGCCTTGGAGATGATGTAGAGGCCCTCCGTGATCGATTCCCCATCCGGCGGAGCACCGGCGAAGGCTCCAAGATGGGATCTCGCGGATACAGATGGTTACGGCAGTGGCAATAGTTTTTCGTGGTCGCTTCTGATGTTTTTGGGGTACATGGGTATATATAGGAGGAAGAAGTAGGTCGGTGGACGCTCGAGGGGCCCACGAGGGTGGGGGCGTCGGGCACCCTCGTGGCCTCCTCGCTTGTCTCTTGACTTCCACTCCAAGTCCTCTAAATCACGTTTGTTCCAAAAAAGATCGCTCCCGAAGGTTTCATTCCGTTTGGACTCCGTTTGATATTCCTTTCCTTCGAAACACTGAAATAGGCAAAAAACAACAATTCGAGTTGGGCCTCCGGTTAGTAGGTTAGTCCCAAAAATTATATAAAAGTGTAAAATAAAGCCCATAAACATCCAAAACGTGTAATATAATAGCATGGAACAATCAAAAATTATAGATACATTGGAGATGTATCATCGGCTCGATTAGGGGTCGATGCAGAGGAGCCCAAGCCCGTCACATGCCCCGTGGGCCGGCTGAAGACTGGCTGCTCGCGCGCAGAAGGGCTGCCGGTGGGCGTCATGGAGCCCGAAGGAGATCGCCTTAGAGCGCCTGTCGCACCTAGCGACCCAAATCCCGATGAAGATGGCGCGTCAGACTCGTCCGTCACGGATCCCAAACCAGATTCGCTTAGGGTTGAATTGGCAGCTTGTGGTCACATGAAATATTGATCATTTGGCACAAAATTGACAGAATTTTCAGCATTGTTTCCTCTTCTGTTTGATCCTGCATCGTCACACTGAGCCAGGGTATTAGGAGGGTTAGTCAAAGATTAATCATGAACCTTATTAGCACCACCATAATGGACACCAGAGACATTAGAAGGAAGCAACAAAATTTCTTTGCGAAGGAGAGCTCCGACATTTGGGTGGAGTTTTTCGGAAGGGAATTGAGTCTCATCAAAAACAACATCACGAGAGATATAAACTCGCCCACTAGACACATCTAAGACACTTAACTCCTTTGTGTTTGGCACCATAGCCAAGAAAGACACACTGAGTAGAGTGAAACATGAGTTTCCGTTTGTTGTAAGGACGCAAATTCGGCCAACAAGCAGTCAAGCACAGCCAAAAACACGAAGATATGTGTAGACAGGTTTAGTATGCAAGAGACGTTCTATGGGAGTTTCATTGTTGATAACACGACTCGGAAGAATATTGATGAGATGCACAGTAGTAAGAAAAGCTTCATCCCAAAAATTGAGAGGCATAGATGCAGCAGCAAGTAAAGCAAGGCCAACTTCAACAATATGCCTATGCTTACGTTCCCCGGAACCATTCTGTTGATGGCCATGTGGACAAGAGACATGATGGGAGATTCCTATTTGTTGGAAGAAAGAGTCTAATTTTTCATACTCACCACCCCAATCAGATTGTACAACAAGAATCTTGCTATTAAATTAGCGTTCAACAAGAGCTTGAAAGTTGTGAAAGACTTGAAACACGTTAGATCTTTTCTTGAGAAGATAAAGCCAAGTATGTTTGTTGTAATCATCAATGAAACTAACACAATAGGTATGTCTCCCAACAGAGGAGGGAGCGGGACCCCATACATCAGAAAAAACAAGTTCCAAAGGTTTAACAGAAATACTAGTGGAAACGGGATATGGTAATTGATGACTTTTAGCTCTCTGACATGAATCACAAATAGTGTCTGAACTATGTTCACCAACAGCTGGGAGCTTACTTTTACTAAGAACTTGATGAACAATAGAAAAAGCAGGGTGGCCTAAACGATGATGCCATCTATGTAAGGAAAATTTGATGACGCTGAGCACTTGTTTATTGAATCTCCTAAACTTCGAAATCAACGGGTAGAGTCCATCCATGCATCTACCTCGATAAATTATTCTCCTCGTCGCTTGGTCCTTGATCAAAAAGAAGAATGGGTGAAACTCTAGAAACACATGATTGCCAAGGGCAATAAGATGAACAGAAAGGAGACATTTTGAAGTACTAGGAACATGAAGAACATTATTTAGATGAATGTCTTTATGTGGCGTTTTAATAACTGAATGACCAACATGACTTATCCCCATACCTGTCCCATCGGCGTTATGGACTTTATCATGACCATGGTACCTATCATGCATGGTGATCTTCTCAAGTTCACCAGTTGTGTGTTCCATGGCACCCGTGTCCGCATACCAATTTGTGTGAACTCTGTAGGAAGTGTCGACGGCGGCCGCTACCTTCTTCTTCCTGGAGTTATCCTCTGCATAGCGCCACTTGCAATCCTTTGCAATATGTTTAGACTTCTTACAGATTTGAAAAACAACATCTTGTGAGGAACCACCACCAATTTTGATAGTTGTTGTTGTTATAGCCTCCATTGTAGCCATTGTCATGGCCGCCACCGTAACCAGCGTTCTGGCCACGGTAGCCACCGCCGTGAGGATGACCCCCACCATAGCCGCCGGATTCGCCGCCACCACCATAGCTGTTGGGGCCGCGGTAGCCGCCACCTCCTTGGCCAGGATGTCCGCCGCTGCCCTGGCCAGGGTAGGTGCCACCGCCATTGTTGTTGTCCTTGCGTGGCCGCCCCTTGGAGAAGCCGCCACCACCACCGCGGCTGTGTCCAGCCAGATTGGCCGAAGACTTGAAGCCACTGGCACCACTGCTATGAAAAAGTTCAACACGCTAGTCGAAGTTGCTCACTATAGAGAAGAGATCGTCCATGGAGGCTTGATCGGTGCAGATGTCCAGGGCTGAAATAATGGGTTGGTAGTCCATATCTAGGTCGGCGATGATGAAGGAGAGTAGCTGCCCATCGGTGATGGGTTCTCCGGCCATGGCAAGTTCGCCCGCGAGTGACCTCATGTGGCCGAAGTAGGTGGCTGCAGATTGATTTCCCTTCTGTGCATTCGTCAAACTGAGACGAAGGTTGTTGATGTGAGACCTTGACGCAGAAGCAAACATGCTGGTCAAGGCTTTCCAGATCAAGTGTGATCTCTCATGCGAAGCAACCTGAATCAACACCTCTTTGAAGATATTGTTGAGCGGGTAGGCGAGCACTTGCTGGTCCTCCCTTGCCCAGACCGTGTACTCGGGGTTGACGCTGATCTGATCCTTGTCTGCGGAGTCTTTGGTGGTGATTGTTTTGGGAGGTTCGAGAGAGGAGTTTTCCAGGTAGCCAAACATGCCCGCAGCTTGAATCTGCGATAGCACTTGGGCGCGCCATAGGATGAAGTTTGTTCTGGTAAGTTTCTCTGAGACCTGGGAGTTGAGGGAGAAGGTTGATGCGGAGCTTGAGGAGGACGCCATGGCAGGAGGTTGAAGGAATAGCTTGATGTGATGGAAGGGAAGGGCACTGTATACCATGTAAAAGCATGATGAAGCGGCTCAGCCCTCTCGTAGGAGGGCCGCTTGGTATATATTGATTCAGGCGAGACAAACCTCTCGTAGGCGTTTACAATACGTGAGACAGAGACAGAAGAAGAGATGGAAACTTAAACAGAGAACTATCCCAACTAAACTCTATCTATGAGAGAGAAACTTGCAACGCAAGAGAGGGGAGAGGAGGCGTGACATGTAGTCAGGTTACAATGTTTAACAGATGGCTTTGTTAATTCAAAGTTGGGCGGGGTTCAAGCCCTTTCTCGGGCTCGGTCTGTGCATTTCCTTTAAAAATGTAGGGGATGTCAAGCCTGGTTCAATGGACGGCGGCAAGGTTCTTGGTTGCACCGCGACCGCGCGAGGTGGGTTGTGGCGGTCAGCCGCGGGTGGGTGAAGCCCATGCGCGGATAGTCGGAGGTGGTCGACCAAACAATGCCCATGTGAGAGCCAACGACTCGCTGTGGGCGTGCGACAATGCCTTCTAGGCGCGGCATTGGTGCAAGATGCTGCCCATCTCGGCATCGTGGTCGCTCGCCCGGAGCTTGGTTCCGACGGACGCAACTCGATAAGAAAAAACTGGGAAGATGAGATGCACGGGGAGGTGGTAGACGATGCATCAGGGCTGTTCAATTCGAGTTATTGGTTGCCTCGCCTGTTATAAACTGGGAAATTGACTGGATTTTCTCGGCTTTCCGTAACTGTAGGGATTGTAGTGTTCAACGATGCTACACTCACGGACAGCTTTCTACAGAATTAGAGCTATGGGCTGACGTGGAAACACATGATTGGAAATTAAGAAGAGGAAGTGGGCCCACATGAAAAGCAGGGGGTATGAGATTGGTGGAGATGGAGTTCGTTGGTTGTTTCTGTAGACTTTTTCCGTAAGTGTATCATTTTCGGGATGGTCAGGGAGAGAGACCGGTTGGTTATTGTTTGGAAACTTAACGCTGATACTTATTGGCTGCTTTTGGAAACTGGATAATGACGTGGCACATAGCTGATGTGAACAGTGTGCATGATAAAAGAACAGTGAGTAGTGGAGAGCAACTTCTTAAAAAGGGTAGATATCCATGGTTCAATGAAAGTTTTAGAGTTGATCTGAACATCAAACATTCTAAACAGCTCCCTTTTTGACAGCCGATAGGTGAACTAAGAAAGGAAGGCTTGCTCCAAAAGCTTTAGTGCCTTTCTGGCAACTTCTCAAACAAGTCAACATTATCAAACTGAAGATTATGTATTATCCCTAACAGGTAGCTAGCTAGGTACCTCCTCTTCGAGAAGAGAAGCTTATGGATTCAAAGTCAGGGTGTGGAGGCGAATCGAAGAAGGCATGCGACACGAGGCTCTCAGTGAATAGCAAGAAGGTGGGTAATGAGGGGCCGAAGATAACATCCCTGTGCATCTTCTTGTCTTTGAGATTGTACAATCTGGCCACATCGCAGTAGGGACTTCCAATGAGGATGACACTGCTTCCAACGGAGAGTACCGTTGTCATCGTCACAGCATTGCTGCCACCCAACATTGTGACCCGATGGCGTAGCATCCACTTCTCCGCCTTGTAGTCCTGCAACACCCAGATGTCCAGCGATGTCTCGCTTTGCATAGCCGCGACGCAGAGCTCGCCGTCTAGCTCAAACAAGCTCCAATTTGTGGTGGTATCGCCGGGTCGCTCCGGCGGCCGCGACATGAGGCGGAACGTCTCGGAAACCGTATGGAACGCCAGCATCTTGCCGGTGCGGGTAGCTTCCGAGTGCAGAGAGAACCAATGGAGGATGCCGCGGCGAGCCACGGGAACTTCATACTCGACCCAGCCGGTGGGTGGCCCCGCTGGAGTTGGAGCGGGCCCCAGCCGTCGAGGCAGGGTGCTGCCGGTGGAGAGGATGTAGTAGGAGTGCTCCCTGGCTTCTCCTTGCAAGCAATGGCACAAGAGGCGATACTCGTTGGAGGAGCCGTGCAAGTAAAAGCCGCAAGCAAAGGTGGTGAAGCACGGGTGTGGAGCCAACGGCGGCAAGCTGGCTGACTGTCTCGCCATCGGGTTGCAGATGATGAAGCGGCTGTGTTGTGGCTCCAACACCAGCAGGCCGTCCAGAGAATACAATACTCGGCACCAGTCTCGATGGGTTCGGTTGCAAAGAAAGCGGATCGGCCTGGGCCTGCGCTCAAGAAATAGACGGATGGTTTCCACTGCCAAGGAGCCAGGATCATAATGGTGCTCGGGGAGGATGATCATCTCGCGCGTGCAGCTGGCCGCGTGGGCAGCGTGGGCGGCCAGGAAGGAGCCGTCGGTGGTGATGCGGCGCCATCTCTTGCACACGGCGCGGCAGCGGAGCACCGACTTGGACGGGAGGCGGACAAGGATCTCCACCAGGGCGTCGTCGCACAGCCCCACAACACCCGGCCCCGTCTTCATCTATCTCTTGTTCTAACAGCACGTACGTACACTTTGGTTCCGTCCGGTACCTACAGCTATATATATCAGCCTAGAGGTAGCACTAGCAAACCTAGTCGGACTAACTTACGTACACGTACACCTATATAATAAGGAACACTAAGCCGTACACGTACACAGTACTCCCACGCCAATCTGCAGGTAAACCGATTTGGCGTCGATCAATCAGGCGCTCGATCAGCGCCAACAACACCAAATTCGAGCTTGAGTCGGAGGAATTCTGAAACTCTTACCCTCTGGAACCCTTCAACGTACGAGCGCTGCTATGCAGACGACTCACGGTGCACGATTCTTGCACGACAGTGCTAATCAAGCTGTCCATGCCTATGAGCAAACTACGACGTGCCAATGATGTCACGATCGTCCCAGTGGCGGTCGAGTAAAAACCATGCCTCTCTCCCACTCCCTTCCCCCTCCTCTCCCGCGTCACATCTGCGCCAGTGCCGCCCCTCCCACCCCCACCGGCGCCCGCCCGCCGTTGGGACCCTCAGTAGGCTCCGCTGCTATCCCCTACCTCTTGAATTTGCGCCGCCTCGTTCCGTGGCCGGCGAAAAACCGATGGATCTGTGGCTGCTGCCATCGCCATCGGATTTGGCGATTCCGGTCGTCGGCGGTTGCGCCTTGCCATGGATTGGCCGGGAAGTAAACCGCACAAACGCAGTGACGCCTCTGGGCCGCATGCAGGTACCGGTTCCTCCTCTAGCCATTCCAATCTCTCCCGTCGGAGGTTCATCGGCAAATACACGCCCAACCGTCGCCCAGACTCGGCGCTGGCGCAGCGGCTCGCCGGCTCGCCGATGCCGGTCATACAGTGCGATGATTGCACACGAAAGGTGGTGCGCGGAGTTTCTATCACGCCGCAACACCTTAGATGGGTGTTCTTCAAGTGCACAAATGATGGGGGTATGTGCTTGTTTCGATTCGGTTGTTCGGATCGACCCAATTTCGGTAGCTCATTGTTTGCTCCTCTATGTGTTGAGGCCGTTGAGGCGGTTATGAGGGCGAGTACGAGGTCTTGGTCGCTGACGGGGGAGCCGACGTCCGAGACTCCGAGAGGCTGTTGGCAATGCACTTGAGGCGACTGGAGTACGCCGTGATGGTGAGATCGCCCTGCACAAGGCTGTGAAGCTCGTGCTGGGCATAGACGGTGCGTTGAAGACGGGTGTCGAAGAAGACATTGTTGAAGGCGGTCCACGCGCGTTCGGCCGTGTCAATCAGCTTGAGATGATGTCGAGGATGCCACGGGAGAGCAAAGTGTAGTGCCATGATACGCTGCACTGATCGATCTGTTTCCGCTTGAAGTCGTCGATCATGAGCTGCGCATGAACGGTGTCGTTGGTGTCATCAACGAGCCCTAGCTTATGGAAGGCTGCGTTGAAGTGGGTCTGCCATTGCCCGCAAAAGAAAAAAAAACATGAAGTTGAAGTCACCGAAATCAAGGATCGTGGGCATGCAGGGGCGGATCCACTTTGGGGCATGGGCGTACACAAATATCTTTGCAACACATTCGTATATAGGTGTGCTGCATGTACGCATGCATGTATCTTGGCCGTTTGGCACCTGTAACAGCCTCGCCCTCGTCTGTAGGAATGCTCTCCCACGTCTCCTTTCTCTGATCTACTGGCTAGATAATAGGAGTTAGATAGCACCGAGAGATGCCCTTCTGTGTATATGTACACACCACGGGTGTATTTTTGAATCAAATTTGCTTCTCTACATGGTACCAATGGGCTATTCTATTAGGGTGCAACGGAAGAGAGGATTGACATGGAGGCTTAGGGTTTGGAGAGAGGTGCAGCGGAAGGGATTTAGGTTTTAGGAATGTAGGAAGGTTGATACCATGTACTCCCTCTGTAGTAGTTTTGTACTCTCTCTGTAAACTAATATAAAAACGTTTAGATCACTATTTTTAGTATTCTAAACGCTCTTATACTAGTTTACGGAGCGAGTAGAAATTGCACGCATCATATTGATCGGGCTAGGTGCGTGTATATACACACGTACAAGGAGCTAACCAACTACTCAATCTATGCCACGGATTGATTACAACAGGTATATACGTTCAAACCGTGGGTAGATGAGATAAGTTTGTTAGGTAGTTATAAACGTACGTAGGTATCAACTTTTTTGTGAAGAAATCTTCTGACCTATTCATCTTCAATCATGACAATACAACGAACATCAAAAATAATAAAAATTACATCCAGATTGGTAGACCACCTAGGGAACACTACAAATACTGAAGCGAGCCGAAGGCGCGCCGCTATCAACGCCCCTCCCTCGCCGGAGCCGTGCAAAACTTGTTATAGTAGACAGTCGGGAAGTCGTCGTGCTAAGACCCCATAGAACCAGCGCACCAGAACAGCAACTGCCGCCGATGAAGAGTAGCGTAAATTCAAAGGATCCAACCTGAAAACATACGAACGTAGACAAAAGTAAAAAAAATTACATCCAGGTTCTTAGACCACCTAGCAACGACTACAAGCACTGGAGCGAGGCGAAAACGCGCCGCTGTCATCGCCCCTCCATCACCGGAGCCGGGCAAACTTTGTTATAATTGACAGTCGGGACGTCGTCGTACTAAGGCCCCAGGGGACCAGTGCGCTAGAGCAACAACTGTCACCGATGAAGAGAAGCATAGATCGAAAGGATCCAACCTGTAAACACATGAACGTAGACGAACGAAGAGCGGATCCAAGCGGATCTACCCAAGACAAATGCCGACTGAATCCCACGAGATTTGCCAGAGACAAATCTCCACACACCTTCCGACGATACTAAAAGCACCATGGGGACAAGGGCTAGGCGAGGAGAACCTTACTCCATCTTTAGAAAACCAACATCATCTCGCCTTCCTGTGCAAGACACAAACCTAAGAAAACTAAAAAAAGGCCTAAAAACGGAACCCTCCTGAGCAAAGACCGGGATCCACCGCATCTCCGCGGCCCTAAGGCCACAGGAGATGAGGCAGGACAGCGGCTACGAGGCGGGAGGCAGCAGAAACCCTAGCAGTGTATGCCCTCGTGCGTATGAGCCGTAGCTTGCTAAAAAAACTCATGCGATTTAATTAATAAATACATGATAAATAAAATTAAAGAAAAAGCATAAAATGACTTTGGAACTACTAACATAGAGTCTTGCAGCTTGAAGTGCTCACTTGATGCCACAATGCAGCCCCACAACATCAAGTGACACCTAAAATGCAAAGCAAAGAAATTATTAATGTGAATCTTTGCTCAACTGTGATAAGCGAGTTATAGTTTTTGATAAGATGAGAGTAATACCTATGATGTAGTTATAGAAATAACACGAGGTGGTCGAGGTAGATGGCCTCGATATTCCTTCATTTTTTTTGAGGTGAAACTAGGGCTTTATTCATCAACCAAAACAAACAGAATACAGATAATGTCTGGTAAGTTCCCTAGCCACACATGTCGACCAACAGGGAGTTCGAGGCTGCCTTTGCCAAGGCATGTGCCTCAACATTTGCCTCCCTATTCTCAAAATGAAAAACAACTTTAACAAAAATCTAAAGTTCTAGTTCTATTTTCATCCAAAACAAAAGCATAAGAAGAAGATGGCGCAGAACCATTTATATCTGAAACCACTTGCGAGCAATCCGAAGCTATTATCACATGTGATTGTAGGAGGTCTTGAGCAAGAGTGAGGGCCTCGTTGCATGCTTGAACTTTCAAACTTGCTGCCTCCACTAGGCCATCAAATACCACCACTGACGAACCAATATAGCAGCCATTTTTATCCCTGCATATTGCCGCGCTTGCCCCGGTCCTTCCTGAGCGGGAAACGGCTCCATCGACATTGATCTTTACCGCATCTTCGCCTGGTGGTATCCATCTCCGACCTCTTGGTGTTGCTACACCTGCATGTTTTGTTGGTTCTACTTTTGTGGCTATCTGAAGATCCTCGAGATACCTGTTCACAAAACACATAGTAGATAATGGACTCTGAAATTCATCATCATGGATCGCCTTCCTCCGCGCCCACCATATAGCCCACATGGTGATTAGAACCCTAGCAAGATCATGCTGGTTCGTTGATTCAAAAAGCCAGAAGAGCCATAATCAGGCATCCTCAGTTCTGTTTGATATTATATGCTCAACAATTTCCTCATCACAGAGCGCCCATACACAACGTACCATTCTGCACTCAAACAGGGAGTGGCGCCAAGAGTCGTATCCCACCTAACATAGGCCACACTCAGGGGACGTGGCCATATTGCGCTCATGGCGGAGGGACCCTGTAGGTAGTGACATCTGGGCTAGTCTCCAAACAAAAACCTTAACCTTTCAAGGTATTTTCACTTTCCAAAGTTGCGACCAGGACTTGCTATCAGCTTCAGTGTTCGAGTGACTCGGCCTATGCTCTAGCCAGTCCTCTCGCTGATGTTTGATTCCATTGATCATTCTGTAGGCTGATTTAACCGTAAAAACTCCTCTTCTATCATAATGCCAGGCCCAGAAGTCGGGCTGCACTCGGAAACTTAGTGGTATGCTCTGAATAACCAACACCTCCGGTGCAATAAAATGCTGAGCTAGCTTCTGTGTGTTCCATGACCCGGATGTTTCGTCAATTAGCTCTGACACAAGCTGTGGGGGATCAGCAGATATAGAGCATATTGGTTTCAGCTTGTAGTCCCGTGGCAGCCAGTTGTCTTCCCAGATGCGCGTATTCAAACCCGAGCCAATTCTCTTGATCAAACCCAGAACCAGGATCTCTTTTCCTTCCAACAACGAGCGCCACACCTGTGATGGTTGTGCGCCAATGGTAGCCTCCAAGATGCTACCGTGTGGGTAATATCTAGCTCGCAGGACACGAGTGCTTAGAGACTCCGGATCTTGGAGCAGGCGCCAAACTTGACGTGCTAGCTAGCAAAGCCAGGTTAAATAGCTCGATATCCTGAAAACCAATCCCCCCCCCATATTCTTTGGTTTACACATGGTTTTCCATGAGATCCATGCAGGTTTTCTCTGACCTTGCTTGCTTCCCCACCAGAACTTCCTCAGCAGGCTATTTATGTGTTCAGTTAGCCCTCGGCTAAGCTTAAAACATGACATTGAATATGTCGGTATAGATTGTGCTACTGATTTGATCAAAACCTCTTTCCCCCCTGCTGACAAGCATTTTTCCATCCACCCTTGGATGTGTTTCCATATCCTGTCCTTCAGGTATCTGAAACTACCATCCTTCTTCCTACCTACATCGATAGGGAGCCCCAAGTATTTTCTGACAATGATTCGGTGTGTACATCCAAAGCATTCTTGATTTCATCACGCATTGAATCCGGTACACCCTTACTGAAATAAATCGAGGATTTTTCTGTGTTGACACGTTGCCCCGATGCATCACAGTACCTTCTCGAGATGTCTTGCACACGCACAGCGCTCTCACTGTTAGCTTCAAAAAACAAAAGGTTGTCGTCTGCAAAGAGCAAATGATTAACTACCGGAGCTGATTCTGCCACCGACAAACCTCGAATACCACCAACCTGAGCCTTCAGTAGGCATGACAGGCCTTCAGCCGCAAGTAAGAATAGATACAGGGAGATGGGATCACCCTGTCTCAGTCCCCTCTTCGGCCTGAAATCTTGCATGCTACCCCCCGTTAAATAAAACTGAGAAAGTGACAGATGAAACACATCGCATTACCGTCTCTGTAAAACGCGGACTAATTCCCATCTTTAGCATTACCGCCTTTAGGTAAGGCCACTCCAAACGGTCATAGGCCTTCATCATGTCTAGTTTTAGGGCAACAAAGCGATTCTTCTTAACTCTCCTCGACTTCATATAGTGCAAGCATTCGTATGCTGTTATGAAATTGTCAGTGATAAGGCGACCAGGCACAAAGGCCGACTGCTCCTCGGAAATTACCTCTGGGAGAATGATCTTCAACCTATTGGCTAAGACCTTTGACGCTATCTTGTAGACCACGTTGCAAAGACTTATAGGCCGAAATTGTCCGAGGATTTTTGGACTAGCTATCTTGGGAATCAAAACGATGAACGTGCGATTGATATCCTCTAGTGAGTCATCTCCATTGAGCAATCTTATAATCATACCCGAAACCTCTTCACCACAAAGATCCCAATGTCGCTGAAAAAAAGTGCGGGAAACCCATCAGGCCCCGGTGCTTTTGTTGGGAACATTTGAAAAAGAGCTTCCTTAACCTCCTTATTAGAATAAGGTGCATTCAACTTGCCGTTCATATTTGCATCTACCTTGACCGGAATATGAGACAGCACCTCCTCCATCCCTATGCATCCCTCCGATCGATACAGGTTTTCATAGAACTGGCTTGTCATCTCTGCCATCTCAGCGGCATCCGATGTGACTGTCCCGTCCGGCTTCTCCAACTGGAATATGTTGTTTAGAGCTCTCCTAGCACTGGCCTTCTTCTGAAAGTATTGGGTATTGCTATCGCCTGCACGGAGCCAGTCTATACGGGACCTCTGTCTCATCATTATTTCCTCCCTGTATGAGATCTCCACGATCCGATCTTGGATTAACTTTTCTTCTTCTCCCGGTCCAGTTCGCAAAGGGTTAGCTCGCAGTTCTGCCAGTTGTTGGTGCAGCCGCCGAAGCTCTTGCCTTACTGACCCAAAACTCGCTCAGCTCCAATGCCTCAGTGAAGAGCCAACCGAGGTTAATTTCGCTGCTAGTTCTGTCAGGTTGGTCGCAAGTAGATCCTGCTCCCACGCATGTTTCAAAGTTGCAGCAAACCTGTCACCTGTTTCCCAGCAGCACTCATATCTGAATGGTTTCTTCAGTGCAATATGCAAGTTACTAGCCTCGAGTTCATTCATCAACAGTATGGGGCTGTGGTCAGATTTTGCCGCCGTGAGATGTTCAACTGAGGCGAACGGAAACAAGGATGACCAACTGGCGGTAGCTAGCGCTCGATCAAGCCGAACCCTGCAAAACTCTCCACCAGCAACTCTCTTCTCGAAAGTCCAGTCCAGGCCTTTGTACCCTAGATCAGCCAACTCACATACATCTACTGCTTCTCTGAAGCTTTCGATCTGTGCACTATCTCTCTCGTTTGGACCCATTTGCTCCTCTGGCCGCAATATCTCATTGAAATCACCGATGCAAAGCCACGGCAGTGTACTCTCGCCCCGTAAGAATTTCATCGTGTCCCATATCCTGAACCTCAGGCTCCTGTTAGCTGCTCCATAAAAACAAGACAAACGCCACAGGTTTTTGCCCGGTTCCTCCACAATCGAGTCAATATGATATTGAGAAAAAGTTTTTATTTCCAGTTCAACATTATTCTTCCAAAACAAGCACAAACCACCACTCCTTCCTACACTATCTACTCCAAAACGACTCGAGAAACCTAAGCTACCCGCCAAACCTTCCACCCTATACTTCGCAAGTCGTGTCTCCACAATGCAAAGCACCATCGGCGCACATGCCTCCACTAAATCGCGGAGCTCTTTGACTGTCGCGGGGTCGCCAATCCCGCGGCAGTTCCAGCAAAGCGTCCTCATTGGGACCGGCGGTCCTCTCCAACGGAGGCCGCCTGATCATCAGTTACCATGACATCATCGTTCACCACTCCATCTTGCCTTCTTCTCTTGACTATCGGGGCTTTCCCAGGGGTGCTGGAGGCCCCATAATTCAGTTCGTCGCCATTGTTTTCCAGAAGAAGAACGGTACCAGCAACTCTGCCAGCCAAATTTGTGAGCATTTGGCCCCTTATATTCACCGTCCCATCTGATAAGACATGTCTTTTGTGCGCACTGGGATTATCAGTAGTAGGCTCTTGCTGAGTATGGCTCATGCTGGTGGCATGCATATCCCCCTCCCTTCTAACACCCTCACGTCCTCCTCTCCCTTGCCTTCCACCTCTTCCCGCCTCGATATTCCTTCAAAGCATGAAAGTGTACCATAATCCGCTTATCATTGATTTTGGAAAATATCTCACGCTCAATAAAGAAACCCATAAGATCATTGAACCAGTCATCACCCATCTTATTTCAAAAAATCTATTTTTAAAATATTCATGGCCGAAAAAACCCATCTCAGCTGCCCGTGCCGCCATCAGTGATAATTCTATCTTTCAAATAATTATATATCATAATCATCACATTGATACATTTGAACTTACATGATTGTGTATCCTTGTGGTTGTTGGACGGCGCCAAACATGGACGGGCCGTCCTTGTGGTCATTGCGGACGGGCGTGAACCGCATAGGAAGCGCGACCGATGTGGAGCTGGCGAGGTCATGCACCCGCTCCTCCTCTTCGTTCACCTCCGCATCAATCCCCGCGAATATGGCATCTCTCTTCGCACATAGGACCCAACCACCATCGGTCGCGGCGGATGTCGCAGGCACTAGGGATGGACTGATAGAGCGCCCTTTGCTCATCCAAGAAGCCCGGATCGTCCGCCACCATGCCCACGACGGCATTACCGGGCATGATGGCGCGGGAGAGACCAGGACACGACATCCACCCGCTCTGCTCCAGTGAATGGTCACATATCTTTGGGCCGACATGAATGTGGCACGGGAGAAGCAAGGTGCGTTCACACGGGAGAGGAAAAGGGTGTTTGGGTGTGACCGGGGTGACGCACACGTGTGAGGCAGTGTCAAGACGCCTGCAAAGCCCCCCTATTTACGTCCGGTTGGCGTAAAAATGGACGACTGGACCAATCCACGGACCGACGGGGTACCACGTTGGATGACAAATTCCGGACCGCTTGGTCTGGATGGTTGCTGACGGTTTGAGGTTCGGCGGAGATGTCTTTAGCATAACTGTAAATCATCTCATATCACTTGCACAAGCTCACTTACACAAGCAAATTAAACGACGACACACAACCTAATATACTACTCCTTCCTTCTCCAGTGAGCATGCCCGAGTATGAGTTCAGATGAGGATGAAGTTTATGAAGATGAAGTTCATGTTACAGTCGTCGGTTACTTCTGAACATCAAGTTCAGTCTTAGCTCTCTTGTCTGCACGTTCAGTTTAAGGTAGAGAGGATTGCTCAGTTTATGAAGAGAGCAAATAATAATTCAGAAAGAAAGAAGCACATTCACCATAGCCTGTCATTGTTAGTAACTCGGCTCAACACCTAAAATTATGAGTCAACATCCATCCTCCCGAAACAAACGGCTGACTGAGTTGACACCACAACAAAATCAACAATGTGCTCGCTACTTGTTGCCGACCAAAAGAAAGGGAAAAACTGCACTGTCGATCAGTCATCCAGAGACAGTTGCACAGAACAAGAGCAGGCACGGACCATCACGGCACAGATGAAACAAGTAACCATTACAAAAAGGACGGAGTCACTCTTGCTCACTCCATCTAGCTACCATCTTACCACATACTCTGGCCCCTCGCCTCCTCGCACGCCGCCCTCTCCACCTCACCTACCCGGCTCTGCAACCTCCGCAGGTCCAGCCGCAGCCCCAGCCCCAGCGCCTCCTTCTCCTTGCCCCACCGTGACCCGCCTCAGCATCGTCATCATTCTCGACAAACGACGAGGAGTCTGGAGCTCGGGCGGCCGCTGCGACAACAGGTCCTTGCACGCCTTCAGGGTCAGCTTCTCGTAGTACAGGCACCGGCACATCGACCCCTGCTCCCTGGACAACATCAGCATGGGGTGTGCCTGCATTCCACAAAGTCGCGCCATTAAAATGGAGCTATTGCTGATTTTCAGTCGTCTCACATTTTTCACTTAACAGCTGGCCTAAAAGGTGCATCAGGATTTGTAATGGGGGTATGGGAATCGTGTGCCGTATATTGCTTTCATGTGATTATTGCAAATAATCGTGTGCCTGCTTGCACAAGGATGCACCATTAAATGTACCTATTGCTAATTTTCGGTTGTCTGACAGTCTCACTTGATATTGCTCACAACTAAGGATGAGCTTGCTCTCTTTATGGAGTGCAACTATTAGTCTGTAGCTAGGAGTATATATATGATATGAGTCATATGACCTTCACATGAGAATGGTTGTCTGACCATCCACAACAAACAAGGGGCTTGGAGCTTTGGCGGTGGCTGCAACAACGGGTCCTTGCAGGCTTCCAGGGTCAGCTTCTCGTAGCTCAGGCACCAGCACATCATCCCCCACTCCATGGATGTCAGCGTGGCGTGTACCTGCATGCACAAGGATGCACCATTGAATGAAGCTATTGTTAATTCTCGGTTCTCTGACATTTTTACTTAATGTTGCACACTACTAAGGCTGAAGTTACTCTCTTTTATGGTGCACGACTGTTGGTCTGTAGCTAGGTTATATAGGAAGTGACATTCAGATGAGAATTGTCTGACCTTCGACGACCAACAAGGGGTTTGGAGCTTGGGCGGCTGCTACTATAACAGGTCCTAGCACGCCTAGAGGGTCAGATTCTCGTACTTCAGGCTCCCCTGCTACCTGGACGTCAGCATGGTGTGTCCCTACATGCAGAAGGATACACCATTAAATGGAGCTATTGCTAATTTTTGGTTGTCTGACCCTTTCACTTAATGTTGCACACTACTAAGGCTGAGCCTACTCTCTTTTACAATACATAACTATTAGTCTGTAGCTGAGGTTATATATGGAGTGGACTTCAGATGAAAATGGTTGTCTGACCTTCGATGACGAACAGCAGGTTCGGAGCATGGGCGGCTGCTGCGAGAACAGGTCCTTGCACGCCTCCAGGGTAAGCTTCTCATAGTTCAGGCACCAGCAAATCATCCCCCGCTCCCTGGGCATCAGCATGGCGTGTGCCTGCA
>LT934114.1:759211179-759222973 GCA_900231445.1 Triticum turgidum subsp. durum
AATGTTGCACACTACTAAGGCTGAGCCTACTCTCTTTTACAATACATAACTATTAGTCTGTAGCTGAGGTTATATATGGAGTGGACTTCAGATGAAAATGGTTGTCTGACCTTCGATGACGAACAGCAGGTTCGGAGCATGGGCGGCTGCTGCGAGAACAGGTCCTTGCACGCCTCCAGGGTAAGCTTCTCGTAGTTCAGGCACCAGCAAATCATCCCCCGCTCCCTGGGCATCAGCATGGCGTGTGCCTGCATGAAGAAGGATACACCATTAAATGGAGCTCTTGCTAATATTCGGTTGTCTGACATTTTCATTTAATGTTGCACACTACTAAGGCTGAAGTTACTACTCTCTTTGATGGTGCACAATTATTAGTCTGTAGCAGCTAGGTTATATATGAAATTACCTTCAGATGAGAATGATTAATGTTAATTAAAAAGGTTAGTAATGTGACTGAGATTTAAGAAAGTTGCAGATACCTATGAAGAGAGAACCCGATATCAAATCCAGCAATCGAGATTCAACCAAGATCAGTAAAAAGCTCACATATCGAAGAGAAGGGGATGACTGGAAGGGAGGTGGGCTGTTGGCCTAATTAGTCAGCTATTTTTGGGCTGAAATAGCCAAAATAGCACGAGTGCGGCGTTTCGGTGCCCGGGTGCATCTGCACCCGTTCAAAAACAAATTCGTAAAAAATTCAGAAAAATTCAAAAAATTCCGAAAAAAATTGAGGTGGTGGACAATTTGATGCGTGAGGTGCGCCCCAATTTTCAGAACATTTGGACTTATGTGCAGCTCTCAGCAAAAAAGACAAATCAGACCAAAACAGTATATGAACAGTACACATTTTTACAGACCTCCGATTTGTCTTTTTTGCTGAGAGCTGCACATAAGTCCAAATGTATTGAAAATTGGGGCGCACCTCACGCATCAAATTGTCCACCACCCCAATTTTTTTTTGGAATTTTTGAATTTTTTTAGTATTTATTTTGATTTTTTTGGTGAGCGCAGGTGCAGATGAGCTCGGGCTCAGATTTGGATTTTCGAAATAGTACTATATGATAGAAATTGTTTTCTCAAATCTGGGTGGGCCACGTGCCCACGTCCTACCCTCTAACAATTTGAGATTTTTAAGGAGATAAAAAGATGTGCAGAAAATTATACCAAAATTTAGAATTGTACCAAGTAGTTCTCTGAGACAAGTGCACTAATTCAGACAGCAAATTTCAGCAGGTTGTATGGATTGACTTGATGACTTTGGAAGAGCTTCATTTATGCAGGATAGGATGAAAGGAAATTGCCCAGTGACAAGGTCTTTAGATGTAATGAACCAAAAGAAAACAATGCATGTTGCAGAAAGGGTTAAAGGCATGGCAAAGGTATTGCGTAATCCGGTGCTTTTCTACGGTTTTATGATGCATCTAAAAAGTTACTCCTAGTGAGATGGCCTAAGATGGCAAATAGAACAGACAAACATAACAATTAGCTTGATCAGCTTTGCCACAAGCACAAAAAGCCAACGTCCGCTTAACCTTGCAAATAATGATTACTGAGCACAATAAGAAACTACTTCCTCTGTCCGACAATATAAGATCGTTTCTCAAGCTAACATAGCTTGAAAAACGATCTTATATTATGAGACGGAGGGAGTAGCAAGCATCAGACAATCTATGCGATAGTGATAACTATGAAAGGAAGAAGGTAACTAGCATACAACAAGAAGTTTACCACTTGACACTCTCGGCGACGATAATAACGATGGTGGGAAGTTGCAATATGCTTCTGACGGGTCGGGATATGAACCACACACCCGCGTGTAACAACCTCGCTCAACTGACGAGCTTCCACCATAATATAGGAGCAAGTGCCTACCCACCGCACCCTTGATCACGGACCCAGAATCCAGCGAGAATGGCTCATTCTGCATCTGCCAGTGAGTGGAACTCCCACCATTGTTTCGCCAAACGGTATAAATTAGGCGAGACGTGTCCGGTTTAGGCACAAACATCAGAGTTATGCCTTGGCCTGCCTCCACGATGGCCACATCATCGCCCGAATATCTGGCACAGGGTGGGTGGTCAACCATGGAGAACTCCATCGTCCGGATGTCAAGCACGAGCAATTTTTCACTGGTACCTGAAACCCAGTAGAAGCAACCATGTGCGTAATGGCGCGACACGAACCAAAGCTTCCATGTTGATAACGCAAAGCCAGGTAACGAGTCGCTGTGGATCAGGGATGTAATGGCTCGCCATTGCCCTGTGGAGGAAGAGAAAACAGCGGCCATCGGCTTAGTTTTGAGCAGCAGCATCCAGATCACTCTGAATGACGTCCCCTGAATGGCGGCAGGGTCTGTCGAGGAGGACGCGGCCGTCGCGGACTTCCCGCACGGTCCAGTCCCACTCCCAGTAGGTGGCGGGGAGGAAGGTGAAGTCGAAGTCGGCGGCGCTGGCGACGGCCCGTCGGCCCTGGCCGCCGGCGCGGAGGGGTGAGGCGGTTCGGCGGGGTGGAATCCTTTGTAGTCGAGGAAGCCGAGGAGGGGCGCGGGGTGGAGCTTGCGGAAGCGCCGGAGGAAGGCGCGGTCGGCGACGAGGCGGCGGAAGGAGACGCAGGCGGCGGAGGCGCGGATGAGGTCCTCTGGGGTGGGAAGGCCGAGGAGGATTTCCACCAGGAGCTCGTCGGGGATCTCCGACAAGGCCATCTTCCGGCCGCTCTCCGGCGTCGGTGCGGACAGCGGCAGCGGCGGCGGCGGCGGCGGCTGTGAGGGAGTTCGCACGAGGCTGTGTGTGTGCGCTGCTGCAGAGTGAGCCGACGACATAAAAATGGGCTAAGTTGGGCCATATAGATGTGTAGGCTGAAAGTGCCGGCCTATATTGAGGATCCGAGTACAAGCGAATTTACTTAAAACACATTCGGTTTTCTGCGGAGTTTCTCAAAAACAAATCGATTGCAGTAAAATAGGTTTTTTTATAAATCCTACAATTTATAAAAAAATAGTGAATGTTTAAAGGTGTTCACAATATTTTAGACAATGTTCTTGAATTTAAACAACGTCCTATAATTTCTAAAAAATGTTCATGTCAGAAAAATGTTCTTGAATATAGAAATATTCCCCCGTTTACGAATGCAGGGCAGTGCTACGAATCCGCCGGATGATAAATTGATTAAATCGGCTGCCTCGCCATCGGATGATGCCCGAAACAGCCGTCCAACCAACTGAGGACCTTTGCAACATCTAGCTTCTTGTGCTCAGGGGCTTTGCAACAAGGACCTTGCTGCAAAGGTCCACCGAGACAACACCGCTGCCCCATCATGGCTTGAGTGCCTCGGCCATGGAGCGCCGCCGGCCTTCGGAGTTGTCGCCCCTCCTCCGACCTAGCACCCCGAACAATTGCCTCTACTCCAGCATGATGACGACGAGCTCTCACGCCGGGCACACCTCTGGCGATTTCTGCAACCGGAGCTATGTTTCTGAAACATGCATCATGTTGCAATGCTTGGTCTCACACCCTCTAACGTGGGGTGCTCCTCCAGCGCTTTCTGCAACCAGGGCTATGTTTCTGAAACAAAACCCCTGTTGCAGAAGAAAAATATTCATCCTCGAACATTTTTTCTTCTTTCCGAAACAAGACTTTTGTTCCAGAAGCCTTCTGAAACTAGATCATGTTGCTGAAAAAACTTCACCACCGAACACATTTTTTTTGTGAAACAAGACCTTTATTGTAGAAACCTTCTGAAACAATGTACTTGTTGTAAAAAAAACCTGGTTGCACAGGACTTGTGGCTACGCAGACGACAGGCATTGTGTGTGTTGGGGAACGTTGCAGAAAATAAAAATTTTCCTACGGTTTCACCAAGATCCATCTATGAGTTCATCTAGCAACGAGTGATAGGAGTGCATCTACATACCTTTGTAGATCGCGAGCGGAAGCGTTCAAGAAAACGGGGTTGAGGGAGTCGTACTCGTCGTGATCCAAATCACCGATGACCAAGTGCCGAACGGACAACACCTCCGCGTTCAACACACGTACGGAGCGGATGGCGTCTCCTCCTTCTTGATCCAGCAAGGGGGAAGGAGAGGTTGATGAAGATCCAGCAGCACGACGGCGTGGTGGTGGATGCAGCAGAGTTCCGGCAGGGCTTCGCCAAGCGACTACGGGAGGAGGAGGTGTAGCAAGGGGAGAGGGAGGCGCCAAGACTTCAGGTGCGGCTGCCCTCCCTCCCCCCTCTTTATATAGGGACCCCCAAGGGGGGGGGGCGTCGGCCCTAGAGCTGGGATCTCTAGGTGGCGGCGGCCAAGGGTGGTGGAGTGCCCCCCAAGGCAAGTGGAGGCGCCCCCTCCCCTAGGGTTCCCAACCCTAGGCGCAGAGGGGGGCCCAGGGGGGTGCACCAGCCCACCAGGGGCTGGTTCCCCTCCCACTTCAGCCCATGGGGCCCTCCGGGATAGGTGGTCCCACCCGGTGGACCCCCGGGACCCGTCCGGTGGTCCCGGTACAATACCGGTGGACCCCGAAACTTTCCCGATGGCCAAAACTCGACTTCCCATATATAATTCTTTACCTCCAGACCATTCCGGAACTCCTCGTGACATCCGGGATCTCATGCGGGACTCCGAACAACTTTCGATTTACTGCATACTCATATTCATACAACCCTAGCGTCACCGAACCTTAAGTGTGTAGACCCTATGGGTTCGGGAGACATGTAGACATGACCGAGGCGGCTCTCCAGTCAATAACCAACAGCGGGATCTGGATACCCATGTTGGCTCCCACATGCTCCTCGATGATCTCATCGGATGAACCACGATGTCGAGGATTTAAGCAACCCCGTATACAATTCCCTTTGTCAATCGGTATGTTACTTGCCCGAGATTCGATCGTCGGTATCCTAATACCTTGTTCAATCTCATTACCGGCAAGTCACTTTACTCGTACCGTAATGCATGATCACGTGACCAAACACTTGGTCACTTTGAGCTCATTATGATGATGCATTATCGAGTGGGCCCAGAGATACCTCTCCGTCATACGGAGTGACAAATCCCAGTCTCGATCCGTGTCAACCCAACAGACACTTTCGGAGATACTTGTAGTGCACCTTTATAGTCACCCAGTTATGTTGTGACGTTTGGTACACCCAAAGCACTCCTACGGTATCCGGGAGTTACACGATCTCATGGTCTAAGGAAAATATACTTGACATTGGAAAAGCTCTAGCAAAACGAACTACACGATCTTGTGCTATGCTTAGGATTGGGTCTTGTCCATCACATCATTCTCCTAATGATGTGATCCCGTTATCAACGACATCTAATGTCCATAGTCAGGAAACCATGACTATCTGTTGATCAACGAGCTAGTCAACTAGAGGCTTACTAGGGACATATTATGGTCTATGTATTCACACGTGTATTACGATTTCCGGATAATACAATTATAGCATGAATAAAGACAATTACCATGAACAAGGAAATATAATAATAATCCTTTTATTATTGCATCTAGGGCATATTTCCAACAGTCTCCCACTTGCACTAGAGTCAATAATCTAGTTACATTGTGATGAATCGAACACCCATAGAGTTTTGGTGTTGATCATGTTTTGCTCGCGAAAGAGGTTTAGTCAACGGATCTGCGACATTCAGATCCGTATGTACTTTGCAAATATCTATGTCTCCATCTTGAACATTTTCACGGATGGAGTTGAAACGACGCTTGATGTGCCTGGTATTCTTGTGAAACCTGGGCTCCTTGGTAAGGGCAATAGCTCCAGTGTTGTCACAGAAGAGAGTGATTGGCCCCGACGCATTGGGTATGACTCCTAGGTCGGTGATGAACTCCTTCATCCATATTGCTTCATGCGCTACCTCCGAGGCTGCCATGTACTCCGCTTCACATGTAGATCCCGCCACGACGCTCTGCTTGCAGCTGCACCAGCTTACTGCTCCACCATTCAACATATACACGTATCCGGTTTGTGACTTAGAGTCATCCAGATCTGTGTCGAAGCTAGCGTCGACGTAACCCTTTACGACGAGCTCTTCGTCACCTCCATAAACGAGAAACATGTCCTTTGTCCTTTTCAGGTACTTCAGGATATTCTTGACCGTTGTCCAGTGTTCCTTGCCAAGATTACTTGGTACCTTCCTACCAAACTTACGGCAAGGTTTACATCAGGTCTGGTACACAACATGGCATACATAATAGATCCTATGGCTGAGGCATAGGGGATGACACTCATCTCTTCTTTATCTTTTGCCGTGGTCGGGCATTGAGCCGAGCTCAATCTCACACCTTGCAGTACAGGCAAGAACCCTTTCTTGGACTGATCCATTTTGAACTTCTTCAAAATCTTATCAAGGTATGTGCTTTGTGAAAGACCTATGAGGCGTCTCGATCTATCCCTATAGATCTTGATGCCTAATATGTAAGCAGCTTCTCCAAGGTCCTTCATTGAAAAACACTTATTCAAGTAGGCCTTAATGCTGTCCAAAAGTTCTATATCATTTCCCATCAAAAGTATGTCATCTACATATAATATGAGAAATGCTACAGAGCTCCCACTCACTTTCTTGTAAACGCAGGCTTCTCCATAAGTCTGCATAAACCCAAACGCTTTGATCATCTCATCAAAGCGAATGTTCCAACTCCGAGATGCTTGCACCAGCCCATAAATGGATCGCTGGAGCTTGCATACCTTGTTAGCATTCTCAGGATCGACAAAACCCTTCGGCTGCATCATATACAGTTCTTCCTTAAGATAGCCGTTAAGGAATGCCGTTTTGACGTCCATCTGCCATATCTCATAATCATAGTATGCGGCAATTGCTAACATGATTCGGACGGACTTCAGCTTCGCTACGGGAGAGAAAGTCTCATCGTAGTCAACCCCTTGAACTTGTCGATAACCCTTAGCGACAAGTCGAGCTTTATAGATGGTAACATTACCATCCGTGTCCGTCTTCTTCTTAAAGATCCATTTGTTTTCTATCGCTTGCCGATCATCGGGCAAGTCTGTCAAAGTCCATACTTTGTTTTCATACATGGATTCTATCTCGGATTGCATGGCTTCAAGCCATTTGTTGGAATCTGGGCCCGCCATCGCTTCTTCATAGTTTGAAGGTTCACCGTTGTCTAACAACATTATTTCCAGGATAGGGTTGCCATACCACTCCGGTGTGGAACGTGTCCTTGTGGACCTACGAAGTTCAGTAGCAACTTGATCCGAAGTACCTTGATCATCATCATTAATTTCCTCTCCAGTCGGTGTAGGCACCATAGGAACATTTTCCTGAGCTGCACTACTTTCCGGTTCAAGAGGTAGTACTTTATCGAGTTCTACTTTCCTCCCACTTACTTCTTTCGAGAGAAACTCTTTTTCCAGAAAGGATCCGTTCTTGGCAACAAAGATCTTGCCCTTGGATCTTAAGTAGAAGGTATACCCAATGGTTTCCTTAGGGTATCCTATGAAGACACATTTTTCCGACTTGGGTTCGAGCTTTTCAGGTTGAAGTTTCTTGACATAAGCATCGCATCCCCAAACTTTTAGAAACGACAGCTTAGGTTTCTTCCAAAACCATAATTCATACGGTGTCGTCTCAACGGATTTAGACGGAGCCCTATTTAAAGTGAATGTAGCTGTCTCTAGAGCGTATCCCCAAAATGATAGCGGTAAATCGGTAAGAGACATCATAGATCGCACCATATCCAATAGAGTGCAATTACGATGTTCGGACACACCGTTACGCTGAGGTGTTCCAGGCTGCATGAGTTGTGAAACGATTCCACATTTTCTTAAGTGTGTACCAAATTCGTGACTTAAATATTCTCCTCCACGATCTGATTGTAAGAATTTTATCTTTCGGTCACGTTCATTCTCTATCTCATTCCGAAATTCCTTAAACTTTTCAAAGGTCTCAGACTTGTGTTTCATCAAGTAGACATACCCATATCTACTCAAGTCATCAGTGAGAGTGAGAACATAACGATATCCTCCGCGAGCCTCAACGCTCATTGGACCGCACACATCGGTATGTATGATTTCCAATAAGTTGGTTGCTCGCTCCATTGTTCCGGAGAACGGAGTCTTGGTCATTTTGCCCATGAGGCATGGTTCGCATGTGTCAAATGATTCATAATCGAGAGACTCTAAAAGTCCATCAGCATGGAGCTTCTTCATGCGCTTGACACCAATGTGACCAAGGCGGCAGTGCCACAAATATGTGGGACTATCGTTACCAACTTTACATCTTTTGGTGTTGACACTATGAATATGTGTAACACTACGTTCGAGATTCATTAAGAATAAACCATTGACCATCAGGGCATGACCATAAAACATATCTCTCATATAAATAGAACAACCATTATTCCCGGATTTAAATGAGTAGCCATCTCGTATTAAACGAGATCCAGATACAATGTTCATGCTCAAACTTGGCACTAAATAACAATTATTAAGGTTTAAAACTAATCACGTAGGTAAATGTAGAGGTAGCGTGCCGACAGCGATCACATCGACCTTGGAACCATTCCCGACGTGCATCGTCACCTCGTCCTTCGCCAGTCTCCGCTTATTCCGCAGCTCCTGCTGTGAGTTACAAATATGAGCAACGGCACCGGTATCAAATACCCAGGAGTTACTACGAGTACTGGTAAGGTACACATCAGTTACATGTATATCAAATATACCTTTAGTGTTGCCAGCCTTCTTGTCCGCTAAGTATTTGGGGCAGTTTTGCTTCCAGTGACCCTTCCCTTTGCAATAAAAGCACTCAGTCTCAGGCTTGGGTCCATTCCTTGACTTCTTCCTGGCAACTGGCTTACCGGGTGTGGCAACATCCTTGCCGTCCTTCTTGAAGTTCTTCTTACCCTTGCCCTTCTTGAACTTAGTGGTTTTATTGACCATCAACACTTGATGTTCTTTCTTGATTTCTACCTCTGCTGACTTCAGCATTGAAAATACTTTAGGAATAGTTTTCACCATCCCCTGCATATTGTAGTTCATCACAAAGCTCTTGTAGCTTGGTGGGAGCGACTGAAGGATTCTGTCAATGACCGCCTCGTCTGGGAGGTTAATGTCCAGCTGGGACAGGCGGTTGTGCAACCCAGACATTTTGAGTATGTGCTCACTGACAGAACTATTTTCCTCCATCTTACAACTATAGAACTTGTCGGAGACTTCATATCTCTCGACCTGGGCATGAGCTTGGAAAACCATTTTTAGCTCCTCGAACATCTCATATGCTCCGTGTCGCTCAAAACGCTTTTGGAGCCCTGATTCTAAGTTGTAAAGCATGCCGCACTGAATGAGGGAGTAATCATCAGCACGTGACTGCCAAGCGTTCATAACGTCTTGGTTCTCTGGGATGGGTGCTTCACCTAGCGGTCCTTCTAGGACATATGCTTTCTTGGCAGCTATGAGGATGATCCTCAGGTTCCGGACCCAGTCCGTATAGTTGCTGCCATCATCTTTCAACTTGGTTTTCTCTAGGAACGCGTTGAAGTTCATGTTGACATGAGCGTTGGCCATTTGATCTACAAGACATATTTTGCAAAGATTTTAGACTAAGTTCATGATAATTAAGTTCATCTAATCAAATTATTTAATGAACTCCCACTTAGATTAGACATCCCTCTAGTCATCTAAGTGTTACACGATCCGATCGACTAGGCCGTGTCCGATCATCACGTGAGACGGACTAGTCATCATCGGTGAACATCTCCATGTTGATCGTATCTTCCATACCTCTGTGTTCCGAGGCCATGTCTGTACATGCTAGGCTCGTCAAGTTAACCCTAAGTGTTTTTTGCATGTGTAAAACTGTCTTACACCCGTTGTATGTGAACGTAAGGATCTATCACACCCGATCATCACGTGGTGCTTCGAAACGACGAACTTTAGCAACGGCGCACAGTTAGGGGGGAACACTTTCTTGAATTGTTACAAGGGATCATCTTATTTACTACCGTCGTTCTAAGTAAACAAGATGCATAAACATAATAAACATCACATGCAATTATATAGTAGTGACATGATATGGCCAATGTCATATAGCTCCTTTGATCTCCATCTTCGGGGCTCCATGATCATCTTCATCACATGCATGACACCATGATCTCCATCATCATGATCTCCATCATCGTGTCTCCATGAAGTTGCTTGCCAACTATTACTTCTACTACTATGGCTAACGGTTTAGCAATAAAGTAAACTAATTACATGGCGTTAAATCATTGACACGCAAGTCATACAATAATTAAGACAACTCCTATGGCTCATGCCGGTTGTCATACTCATCGACATGCAAGTCGTGATTCCTATTACAAGAACATGATCTCATACATCACAATATATCATTCATCATTCATCACAACTTTTGGCCATATCACATCACAAGGCAATTGCTCCAAAAACAAGTTAGACGTCCTCTAATTGTTGTTGCATCTTTTACGTGGCTGCAATTGGGTTCTAGCAAGAATGTTTTCTTACCTACGAATAACCACAACATGATTTTGTCAACTTCTATTTACCCTTCATAAGGACCCTTTTCATCAAATCCGCTCCAACTAAAGTGGGAGAGACAGACACCCGCTAGCCACCTTATACAACTAGTGCATGTCAGTTGGTGGAACCTGTCTCACGTAAGCGTACGTGTAAGGTCGGTCCGGGCCGCTTCATCCCACAATACCGCTGAAGCAAAATAAGACTAGTAGCGGCAAGCAAGTTGACAAGATCTACGCCCACAACGGATTTGTGTTCTACTCGTGCAATAGAGAACTACGCATAGACCTAGCTCATGATGCCACTGTTGGGGAACGTTGCAGAAAATAAAAATTTTCCTACGGTTTCACCAAGATCCATCTATAAGTTCATCTAGCAACGAGTGATAGGAGTGCATCTACATACCTTTGTAGATCGCGAGCGGAAGCGTTCAAGATAACAGCGTTGAGGGAGTCGTACTCGTCGTGATCCAAATCACCGATGACCAAGTGCCGAACGGACAGCACCTCCGTGTTCAAAACACGTACAGAGCGGATGATGTCTCCTCCTTCTTGATCCAGCAAGGGGGAAGGAGAGGTTGATGAAGATCCAGCAGCATGACGGCGTGGTGGTGGATGCAGCAGAGTTCCCGCAGGGCTTCGCCAAGCGACTACGAGAGGAGGAGGTGTAGCAAGGGGAGAGGGAGGCGCCAAGACTTCAGGTGAGGCTGCCCTCCCTCCCCCCCTCTTTATATAGGGACCCCCAGGGGGGGCGCTGGACCTAGAGATGGGATCTCTAGGGGGGGGGCAAGGGTGGTGGAGTGCCCCCCAAGGCAAGTGGACACTACTAGGAAAAGGGCTATAGATAGGATTGATACTAATGGCGCACCAGGTAAGTAGTGCGCCACTACTATATACTAATGGCGCACCGGTTGGAGGTGCGCCATTAGTGTGGAAGACACTAATGGCGCACCAGGCACACGGTGCGCCACTAGTATTGATTTTTTTTCATTTTTCCATACACTCTAATGGCGCATGGTGCCAAAGTGCGCCATTACTAGTTCTACCAAGTAATGGCACACCTTGTAAACAGTGCGCCATTAGTATATAATTTTTTTTACTTTTTTGCAAAACTGCTAATGGCGCACCGTGTATATTTTCATGGACACTTTTTGATCTCGATATCGATCCCACCCGCACCCTCCCCCGCTAGCTCCACTGCCGCCGACGACCCACCGCAACCCTCCCCCGCTCCACCGCCGCCGACGAGCACCCGGCCCCCCCGCACCCTCCCTCGCTCCACCGCCGCC
>LT934114.1:759224388-759254272 GCA_900231445.1 Triticum turgidum subsp. durum
CCCGTCCCCTCAGCGCCACCCGCCGTCTCCCCGAACCCTAGCTCCGCCGGCGTCGGGGACGACCACCTCGTCGGCCTCACCAGGCTGCAGGCCCTCAAGCCCCATGCCGTCCTCGGCCTCGCCCTCTCCACCGGCGGCGCCCCTTCCTCCGCCCCTGCAGCGCAGCAGCAGCAGTAAACAACCAGGTAAGTGAAGGAAATATGCCCTAGAGGCAATAATAAAGTTATTATTTATTTCCTTATTTCATGATAAATGTTTATTATTCATGCTAGAATTGTATTAACCGAAAACATGATACATGTGTGAATACATAGACAAACATAGTGTCACTAGTATGCCTCTACTTGACTAGCTCCTGAATCAAAGATGGTTAAGTTTCCTAGCCATGGACAAAAGAGTTGTCATTTGATTAACGGGATCACATCATTAGGAGAATGATGTGATTGACTTGACCCATTCCGTTAGCTTAGCACACGATCGTTTAGTATGTTGCTACTGCTTTCTTCATGACTTATACATGTTCCTATGACTATGAGATTATGCAACTCCCGTTTACCAGAGGAACACTTTGTGTGCTACCAAACGTCACAACGTAACTGGGTGATTATAAAGGTGCTCTACAGGTGTCTCCGAAGGTACATGTTGGGTTGGCGTATTTCGAGATTACGTTTTGTCACTCCGATTGTCGGAGAGGTATCTCTGGGCCCTCTCGATAATACACATCACTTAAGCCTTGCAAGCATTGCAACTAATGAGTTAGTTGTGGGATGATGTATTACGGAACGAGTAAAGAGACTTGCTGGTAACGAGATTGAACTAGGTATTGGATACCGACGATCGAATCTCGGGCAAGTAACATACCGATGACAAAGGGAACAACGTATGTTGTTATGCGGTTTGACCGATAAAGATCTTCGTAGAATATGTAGGAACCAATATGAACATCCAGGTTCCGCTATTGGTTATTGACCGAGAATAGTTCTAGGTCATGTCTACATAGTTCTCGAACCCGTAGGGTCCGCACGCTTAACGTTACGATGACAATTTTATTATGAGGTTATAAGTTTTGATGTACCGAAGGTTGTTCGGATTACCGGATGTGATCACGGACATGACAAGGAGTCTCGAAATGGTCGAGACATAAAGATTGATATACTGTACGGATATATTTGGACACCGGAAAGGTTCCAGATGAGATTGGGACTATACCGGAGTTCCGGGAGGTTACCGGAACCCCCCGGTAAGTATATGGGCCTTATTGGGCCTTAGTGGAAGGGAGGGAGAAGGAGCAAAGGAGGGGGCGCGCCCCCCAAGCCCAATCCGAATTGGGAGGGGGGCTGGCCCCCCCTTTCCTTCTTCCCTCCCCTCTCTTCCTTCCCTCTCCTACTCCTAATAGGAAAGGGGGGCCAAACCTACTTGGAGTAGGTTTGCCCCCCCTAGGGCGCGCCTCCCCTCTTGGCCGGCCCCCTCCTCCTCTCCCCCTTTATATACGGAGGAGGGGGGCACCCCATGGACACACAAGTTGATCTACGGATCGTTCCTTAGCCGTGTGCGGTGCCCCCCCCCACCATATTCCACCTCGGTCATATCATCGCAGAGTTTAGGCGAAACCCTACGCCGGTAGAACATCATCATCGTCACCACGCCGTCGTGCTGACGGAACTCATCCCCGACGCTTTGCTGGATTGGAGCCCGGGGAACGTCACCGAGCTGAACGTGTGCTGAACACGGAGGTGCCGTACGTTCGGTGCTTGGATCGGTCGAATCGTGAAGACGTACGACTTCATCAACCGCGTTGTCATAACGCTTCCGCTTACGGTCTACGAGGGTACGTGGACATCACTCTCCCCTCTCGTTGCTATACCATCACCATGATCTTGCGTGTGCGTAGGAAAATTTTGAAATTACTACGTTCCCCAATAGTGGTATCAGAGCCAGGTTTTATGCGTTGATGTTATATGCACGAGTAGAACACAAGTGAGTTGTGGGCGATACAAGTCATACTGCTTACCAACATGTCATACTTTGGTTCGGCGGTATTGGTGGATGAAGCGGCCCGGACCGACATTACGCGTACGCTTACGCGAGACTGGTTTTACCGCCGTGCTTTGCACATAGGTGACTAGCGGGTGTCAGTTTCTCCAACTTTAGTTGAATCAAGTGTGGCTACGCCCGGTCCTTGCGAAGGTTAAAACAACACTAACTTGACGAACTATCATTGTGGTTTTGATGCGTAGGTAAGAACGGTTCTTGCTAAGCCCGTAGCAGCCACGTAAAACTTGCAACAACAAAGTAGAGGACGTCTAACTTGTTTTTGCAGGGCATGTTGTGATATGATATGATCAAGACGTGATGAGATATAAGTTGTTGTATGAGATGATCATGTTTTGTTGAAGTTATCAGCAACTGGCAGAAGCTCTATGGTTGTCTCTTTGTTGCATAAGATGCAAGTGCCAAATAATTGCTTTACTTTATTGCTATGCGATAGCAATAGTTGCAAGAGCAATAGTTGGCGAGACGACCATGTCACGACACATTGATATAGATCAAGATGATGAAGATCATGGTGTCGTGCCGGTGACGATAGAGACCATGACAGTACTTTGGAGATGGAGATCAAAGGCGCAAGATGATCATGGCCATATCATGTCACATATTTTGATTGCATATGATGTTTATCTGTTATACATCTTATTCTGTTTTGTTTGACGGTAGCATTATAAGATGATCTCTCACTAATTATCAAGAAGTGTTCTCCCTGAGTATGCACCGTTGCCAAAGTTTGTCGTGCCCAGACACCACGTGATGATCGGGTGTGATAAGCTCTACGTCCATCTACAACGGGTGCAAGCCAGTTTTTCACACGCGGAATACTCAGGTTAAACTTGACGAGCCTAGCATATGCAAATATGGCCTCGGAACATGGAGACCGAAAGGTCGAGTTTGAATCATATAGTAGATATGATCAACATAATGATGTTCACCATTGAAAGCTACTCCATTTCACGTGATGATCGGTTATGGTTTAGTTGATTTGGATCACGTGATCACTTAGAGGATTAGAGGGATGTCTTTCTAAGTGGGAGTTCTTAAGTAATATGATTAATTGAACTTAAATTTATCATGAACTTAGTCCTGGTAGTATTTTGCAAATTATGTTGTAGATCAATAGCTTGCGTTGTTGCTTTCATATGTTTATTTTGATATGTTCCTAGAGCAAATTGTGTTGAAAGATGTTAGTAGCAATGATGCGGATTGGATCTAGGAGTTGAAGTTAATATTTCAAGCAAATACCCGAGTTGAGAGATATGAAGTCTCCAACGAGTTCTATAGCTAAAAGATGGAGGAGAATCACTCAACTAGTGAGCATGTGCTCAGATTGTCTGGGTACTTCAATTGCTTGAATCAAGTGGGAGTTAATCTTCCAAATAAGATAGTGATTGACAGAATTCTCTAGTCACCATCACTAAGTTACTAGAACTTCGTGATGAACTATAGTATGCAAGGGATGACGAAAACGATTCCTGAGCTCTTCGTGATGCTGAAATCGACGAAGATAGAAATCAAGAAAAGAGCATCAAGTGTTGATGATTGACAAAACCACTAGTTTCAAGAAAAGGGGAAGAAAGGGAAACTTCAAGTAGAATGGCAAACAAGTTGTCACTCCCGTGAAGAAGACCAAAGCTGGACCAAAGCCTGAAACTGAGTGCTTACACTGCAAAGGAAATGGTCACTGGAAGCGGAAATGCCCTGAACATTTGGTGGATAAGAAGGATGGCAAAGTGAAAAAAGGTATATTTGATATACAGGTTCTTGATATGTGCCTTACTAGTGTTTATAGTAGCCCCTGAATATTTGATACTTGTTCGGTTGCTAAGATTAGTAACTCGAAACAGGAGTTACAGAATAAACAGAGACTAGTTGAAGGGGAAGTGACGATGAGTGTTGGAAGTAGTTCCAAGATTGATATGATCATCATCGCACACTCCCTATACTTTCGGGATTAGTGTTAAACCTAAATAAATGTTATTTGGCATTTGCGTTGAGCATGAACATGATTTGATCGTGTTTATTGCGATACGGTTATTCATTTAAAGTTAGAGAATAATTATTATTCTGTTTACATGAATAAGACCTTCGATGGTTATACACCCAATGAAAATAGTTTGTTGGATCTCGATCATAGTGATACACATATTCATAATATTGATGCCAAAAGATGCAAAGTTAATAATGATAGTGCAACTTATTTGTGGCACTGCCGTTTGGGTCATATCGGTGTAAAGCGCATGAAGAAACTCCATAAAGATGGATTTTCGGAATCACTTGGTTATGAATCATTTGATGCTTGCGAACCGTGCCTTTTGGGCAAGATGACTAAAACTCCATTCTCCGGAACAATGGAACAAGCTACTGACTTATTGGAAATAATACATACCGATGTATGTGATCCAATGAGTGTTGATGCTCGTGGCAAGTATCATTATTTTCTGACCTTCACAAGCTGATTTGAGCAGATACGGGTATATCTACTTGATGAAACATAAGTCTGAAATAGTTGAAAGGTTCAAAGAATTTCAGAGTGAAGTGGAAAAATCATCGTAACAAGAAAATAAAGTTTCTGCAATCTGATCACAGAGACGAATATTGAAGGAAATATGCCCTAGAGGCAATAATAAAGTTATTATTTATTTCCTTATAATCATGATAAATGTTTATTATTCATGCTAGAATTGTATTTACCGGAAACATAATACATGTGTGAATACATAGACAAACAAAGTGTCACTAGTATGCCTCTACTTGACTAGCTCGTTAATCAAAGATGGTTATGTTTCCTAACCATGAACAATGAGTTGTTATTTGATTAACGAGGTCACATCATTAGTAGAATGATCTGATTGACATGACCCATTCCATTAGCTTAGCACCCGATCGTTTAGTATGTTGCTATTGCTTTCTTCATGACTTATACATGTTCCTATGACTATGAGATTATGCAACTCCCGTTTACCGGAGGAACACTTTGGGTACTACCAAACGTCACAACGTAACTGGGTGATTATAAAGGAGTACTACATGTGTCTCCAATGGTCGATGTTGGGTTGGCGTATTTCGAGATTAGGATTTGTCACTCTGATTGTCGGAGAGGTATCTCTGGGCCCTCTCGGTAATACACATCACATAAGCCTTGCAAGCATTACAACTAATATGTTAGTTGTGAGATGATGTATTACGGAACGAGTAAAGAGACTTGCCAGTAACGAGATTGAACTAGGTATTGGATACCGACGATCGAATCTCGGGCAAGTAACATACCGATGACAAAGGGAACAACGTATGTTGTTATGCGGTCTGACCGATAAAGATCTTCGTAGAATATGTAGGAGCCAATATGGGCATCCAGGTCCCGCTATTGGTTATTGACCGGAGACGTGTCTCGGTCATGTCTACATTGTTCTCGAACCCGTAGGGTCCGCACGCTTAAGGTTACGATGACAGTTATATTATGAGTTTATGCATTTTGATGTACCGAAGGTTGTTCGGAGTCCCGGATGTGATCACAGACATGACGAGGAGTCTCGAAATGGTCGAGACATAAAGATTGATATATTGGAAGCCTATGTTTGGACATCGGAAGTGTTCCGGGTGAAATCGGGATTTTACCGGAATACCGAGAGGGTTGCCGGAACCCCCCGGGAACCATATGGGCCTTCATGGGCCTTAGTGGAAAGGTGAAAGGGCTGCCCACCAGGGCTGCGCGCCTCCCCCCTTCCCCTAGTCCTATTAGGACTAGGAGAGGTGGCCGGCCACCCTTCTCCTCTTTCCCCCTTTGGGGATTCCTAGTTGGAATAGGATTGGAGGGGAGTCCTACTCCCGGTAGGAGTAGGACTCCTCCTGCGCCACCTCCTCCTGGCCGGCGCCTCCTCCCCCCCTTGGCTCCTTTATATACTGAGGCAGGGGCACCTCTAAACACACAAGTGGACACAAGTTGATCCACGTGATCGATTCCTTAGCCGTGTGCGGTGCCCCCTGCCACCATATTCCTCGATAATACTGTAGCGGAGTTTAGGCGAAGCCCTGCTGCTGTAGTTCATCAAGATCGTCACCACGCCGTCGTGCTGACGAAACTCTTCCCCGACACTTTGCTGGATCGGAGTCCGGGGATCGTCATCGAGCTGAACGTGTGCTCGAACTCGGAGGTGCCGTAGTTTCGGTGCTTGATCGGTTGGATCGTGAAGACGTACGACTACTTCCTCTACGTCGTGTCATCGCTTCCGCAGTCGGTCTGCGTTGGGTACGTAGACAACACTCTCCTCTCGTTGCTATGCATCACATGATCCTGTGTGCGCGTAGGAAAATTTTTGAAATTACTACGAAACCTAACAAGAACATCCTAAAATACCTGAAAAGGACTAAGGATATGTTTCTCGTATATGGAGGTGACAAAGAGCTCACCGTAAAAGGTTACGTTGATGCAAGCTTTGACACTGATCCGGACGATTCTAAATCGCAAACCGGATACGTGTTTACATTAAACGGTGGAGCTGTCAGTTGGTGCAGTTCTAAACAAAGCGTTGTAGCGGGATCTACATGTGAAGCGGAATACATAGCTGCTTCGGAAGCAGCAAATGAAGGAGTCTGGATGAAGGAGTTCATATCCGATCTAGGTGTCATACCTAGTGCATCGGGTCCAATGAAAATCTTTTGTGACAATACTGGTGCAATTGCCTTGGCAAAGGAATCCAGATTTCACAAAAGGACCAAACACATCAAGAGACGCTTCAACTCCATCCGGGATCTAGTCCAGGTGGGAGACATAGAGATTTGCAAGATACATACGGATCTGAATGTTGCAGACCCGTTGACTAAGCCTCTTCCACGAGCAAAACATGATCAGCACCAAAGCTCCATGGGTGTTAGATTCATTACAGTGTAATCTAGATTATTGACTCTAGTGCAAGTGGGAGACTGAAGGAAATATGCCCTAGAGGCAATAATAAAGTTATTATTTATTTCCTTATAATCATGATAAATGTTTATTATTCATGCTAGAATTGTATTTACCGGAAACATAATACATGTGTGAATACATGGACAAACAGAGTGTCACTAGTATGCCTCTACTTGACTAGCTCGTTAATCAAAGATGGTTATGTTTCCTAACCATAAACAATGAGTTGTTATTTGATTAACGAGGTCACATCATTAGTAGAATGATCTGATTGACATGACCCATTCCATTAGCTTAGCACCCGATCGTTTAGTATGTTGCTATTGCTTTCTTCATGACTTATACATGTTCCTATGACTATGAGATTATGCAACTCCCGTTTACCGGAGGAACACTTTGGGTACTACCAAACGTCACAACGTAACTGGGTGATTATAAAGGAGTACTACATGTGTCTCCAATGGTCGATGTTGGGTTGGCGTATTTCGAGATTAGGATTTGTCACTCCGATTGTCGGAGAGGTATCTCTGGGCCCTCTCGGTAATACACATCACATAAGCCTTGCAAGCATTACAACTAATATGTTAGTTGTGAGATGATGTATTACGGAACGAGTAAAGAGACTTGCCGGTAACGAGATTGAACTAGGTATTGGATACCGACGATCGAATCTCGGGCAAGTAACATACCGAAGACAAAGGGAACAACGTATGTTGTTATGCGGTCTGACCGATAAAGATCTTCGTAGAATATGTAGGAGCCAATATGGGCATCCAGGTCCCGCTATTGGTTATTGACCGGAGACGTGTCTCGGTCATGTCTACATTGTTCTCGAACCCGTAGGGTCCGCACGCTTAAGGTTACGATGACAGTTATATTATGAGTTTATGCATTTTGATGTACCGAAGGTTGTTCGGAGTCCCGGATGTGATCACGGACATGACGAGGAGTCTCGAAATGGTCGAGATGTAAAGATTGATATATTGGAAGCCTATATTTGGATATCGGAAGTGTTCCGGGTGAAATCGGGATTTTACCGGAATACCGGGAGGGTTACCGGAACCCCCCGGGAGCTATTTGGGCCATAGTGGGCCTTAGTGGAAAAGAGAAGGGGCTGCCCTAGTTGGGCTGCGCGCCCCCCCTTCCCCTAGTCCTATTAGGACTAGGAGAGGTGGCTGGCCTCCTCCTCCTCTTTTCCCCTCCGAGGAATCCTAGTTGGACTAGGATTGGAGGAGGAATCCTACTCCCAGAGGGAGTAGGACTCTCCTGCGCCTCCACCCCTTGGCCGGCCAGCCTCCCCTCCTCTCCTCCTTTATATACGGAGGCAGGGGCACCTCTAAACACACAAGTTGACACAAGTTGATCCATGTGATCGATTCCTTAGCCGTGTGCGGTGCCCCTGCCACCATATTCCTCGATAATACTGTAGCGGAGTTTAGGCGAAGCCCTGCTGCTGTAGTTCATCAAGATCGTCACCATGCCGTCGTGCTGACGAAACTCTTCCCCGACACTTTGCTGGATCGGAGTCCGGGGATCGTCATCGAGCTGAACGTGTGCTCGAACTCGGAGGTGCCGTAGTTTCGGTGCTTGATCGGTTGGATTGAGAAGACGTACGACTACTTCCTCTACATCGTGTCATCGCTTCCGCAGTCGGTCTGCGTTGGGTACGTAGACAATACTCTCCCCTCGTTGCTATGCATCACATGATCTTGCGTATGCGTAGGAAATTTTTTGAAATTACTACGTGACCCAACAGTGGCATCAGAGCCTAGGTTATTGATGTTGATGTTATTTGCACGAGTAGAACACAAGTGAGTTGTGGACGATACAAGTCATACTGCCTACCAGCATGTCATATTTTGGTTCGGCGGTATTGTTGGACGAGACGACCCAGACCAACCTTACGCGTACGCTTACGCGAGACCGGTTCCCTCGACGTGCTTTGCACAGAGATGGCTTGCGGGCGACTGTCTCTCCAACTTTAGTTGAACCAAGTATGGCTATGCCCGGTCCTTGCAAAGGTTAAAACGGAGTCTATTTGACAAACTATCGTTGTGGTTTTGATGCGTAGGTGAGATTGGTTCTTACTTAAAGCCCGTAGCAGCCACGTAAAACAAGCAACAACAAAGTAGAGGACGTCTAACTTGTTTTTGCAGGGCATGTTGTGATGTGATATGGTCAAAGCATGATGCTGAATTTTATTGTATGAGATGATCATGTTTTGTAACCGAGTTATCGGCAACTGGCAGGAGCCATATGGTTGTCGCTTTATTGTATGCAATGCAATCGCGATGTAATGCTTTACTTTATTACTAAACGGTAGTGATAGTCGTGGAAGCATAAGATTGGCGAGACGACAACGATGCTACGATGGAGATCAAGGTGTCGCGCCGGTGACGATGGTGATCATGAAGGTGCTTCGGAGATGGAGATCACGAGCACAAGATGATGATGACCATATCATATCACTTATATTGATTGCATGTGATGTTTATCTTTTTATGCATCTTATCTTGCTTTGATTGACGGTAGCATTATAAGATGATCTCTCACTAAATTATCAAGGAGTGTTCTCCCTGAGTATGCACCGTTGCCAAAGTTCGTCGTGCCCAGACACCACGTGATGATCGGGTGTGATAAGCTCTACGTCCATCTACAACGGGTGCAAGCCAGTTTTGCACACGCAGAATACTCAGGTTAAACTTGACGAGCCTAGCATATGCAGATATGGCCTCGAAACACGGAGACCGAAAGGTCGAGCGTGAATCATATAGTAGATATGATCAACATAATGATGTTCACCATTGAAAACTACTCCATTTCACGTGATGATCGGTCATGGTTTAGTTGATTTGGATCACGTAATCACTTAGAGGATTAGAGGGATGTCTATCTAAGTGGGAGTTCTTAAATAATATGATTAATTGAACTTAAATTTATCATGAACTTAGTACCTGATAGTATCTTGCTTGTTTATGTTGATTGTAGATAGATGGCTCGTGCTGTTGTTCCGTTGAATTTTAATGCGTTCCTTGAGAAAGCAAAGTTGAAAGATGATGGTAGCAATTACACGGACTGGGTCCGTAACTTGAGGATTATCCTCATTGCTGCACAGAAAAATTACGTCCTGGAAGCACCGCTGGGTGCCAGGCCTGCTGCTGGAGCAACACCAGATGTTATGAACGTCTGGCAGAGCAAAGCTGATGACTACTCGATAGTTCAGTGTGCCATGCTTTACGGCTTAGAATCGGGACTTCAACGACGTTTTGAACGTCATGGAGCATATGAGATGTTCCAGGAGTTGAAGTTAATAATTCAAGCAAATGCCCGAATTGAGAGATATGAAGTCTCCAATAAATTCTATAGCTGCAAGATGGAGGAGAACAGTTCTGTCAGTGAGCATATACTCAAAATGTCTGGGTATAATAATCACTTGATTCAATTGGGAGTTAATCTTCCGGATGATTGCGTCATTGACAGAATTCTCCAATCACTGCCACCAAGCTACAAGAGCTTCGTGATGAACTATAATATGCAAGGGATGAACAAGACTATTCCCGAGCTCTTCGCAATGCTGAAAGCTGCGGAGGTAGAAATCAAGAAGGAGCATCAAGTGTTGATGGTTAACAAGACCACTAGTTTCAAGAAAAAGGGCAAAGGGAAGAAAAAGGGGAACTTCAAGAAGAACGGCAAGCAAGTTGCTGCTCAAGAGAAGAAACCCAAGTCTGGACCTAAGCCTGAAACTGAGTGCTTCTACTGCAAGCAGACTGGTCACTGGAAGCAGAACTGCCCCAAGTATTTGGCGGATAAGAAGGATGGCAAGGTGAACAAAGGTATATGTGATATACATGTTATTGATGTGTACCTTACTAGAGCTCGCAGTAGCACCTAGGTATTTGATACTGGTTCTGTTGCTAATATTTGCAACTCGAAACAGGGACTACAGAATAAGCGGGCACTGGCAAAGGACGAGGTGACGATGCGCGTGGGAAACGGTTCCAAAGTCGATGTGATCGCAGTCGGCACGCTACCTCTACATCTACCTTCGGGATTAATATTATACCTAAATAATTGTTATTTGGTGCCAGCGTTGAGCATGAACATTATATCTGGATCTTGTTTAATGCGAGACGGTTATTCATTTAAATCAGAGAATAATGGTTGTTCTATTTATATGAGTAATATCTTTTATGGTCATGCACCCTTGAAGAGTGGTCTATTCTTATTGAATCTCGATAGTAGTAATACACATATTCATAATGTTGAAGCCAAAAGATGCAGAGTTGATAACGAAAGTGCAACTTATTTGTGGCACTGTCGTTTAGGTCATATCGGTATAAAGCGCATGAAGAAACTCCATGCTGATGGACTTTTGGAACCACTTGATTATGAATCACTTGGTACTTGCGAACCGTGCCTTATGGGCAAGATGACTAAAACACCGTTCTCCGGTACTATGGAGAGAGCAACAGATTTGTTGGAAATCATACATACTGATGTATGTGGCCCGATGAATATTGAGGCTCGTGGCGGATATCGTTATTTTCTCACCTTCACAGATGATTTAAGCAGATATGGGTATATCTACTTAATGAAACATAAGTCTGAAACATTTGAAAAGTTCAAAGAATTTCAGAGTGAAGTTGAAAATCATCGTAACAAGAAAATAAAGTTTCTACGATCTGATCGTGGAGGAGAATATTTGAGTTACGAGTTTGGTGTACATTTGAAAAACTATGGAATAGTTTCGCAACTCACGCCACCCGGAACACCACAGCGTAATGGTGTGTCCGAACGTCGTAATCGTACTTTACTAGATATGGTGCGATCTATGATGTCTCTTACTGATTTACCGCTATCTTTTTGGGGATATGCTTTAGAGACGGCCGCATTCACGTTAAATAGGGCACCATCAAAATCCGTTGAGACGACGCCTTATGAACTGTGGTTTGGCAAGAAACCAAAGTTGTCGTTTCTTAAAGTTTGGGGCTGCGATGCTTATGTGAAAAAGCTTCAACCTGATAAACTCGAACCCAAATCGGAGAAATGTGTCTTCATAGGATACCCAAAGGAAACTGTTGGGTACACCTTCTATCACAGATCCGAAGGCAAGACATTCGTTGCTAAGAATGGATCATTTCTAGAGAAGGAGTTTCTCTCGAAAGAAGTGAGTGGGAGGAAAGTAGAACTTGACGAGGTAACTGTACCTGCTCCCTTACTGGAAAGTAGTTCATCACAGAAAACTGTTTCAGTGACACCTACACCAGTTAGTGAGGAAACCAATGATAATGATCATGAAACTTCAGATCAAGATACTGCTGAACCTCGTAGATCAACCAGAGTAAGATCCGCACCAGAGTGGTACGGTAATCCTGTTCTGGAGGTCATGCTACTAGATCATGATGAACCTACGAACTATGAAGAAGCGATGGTGTGCCCAGATTCCGCAAAGTGGCTTGAAGCCATGAAATCTGAGATGGGATCCATGTATGAGAACAAAGTATGGACTTTGGTTGACTTGCCCGATGATCAGCAAGCAATTGAGAATAAATGGATCTTTAAGAAGAAGACTGGCGCTGATGGTAATGTTACTGTCTACAAAGCTCGACTTGTCACAAAAGGTTTTCGACAAGTTCAAGGAATTGACTACGATGAGACCTTCTCACCCGTAGCGATGCTTAAGTCCGTCCAAATCATGTTAGCAATTGCCGCATTTTATGATTATGAAATTTGGCAAATGGACGACTGCATTCCTGAATGGATTTCTGGAAGAAGAGTTGTATATGATGCAACCAGAAGGTTTTGTCGATCCAAAGGGAGCTAACAAAGTGTGCAAGCTCCAGCGATCCATTTATGGACTGGTGCAAGCCTCTCGGAGTTGGAATAAACGTTTTGATAGAGTGATCAAAGCATTTGGTTTTATACAGACTTTCGGAGAAGCCTGTATTTACAAGAAAGTGAGTGGGAGCTCTGTAGCATTTCTGATATTATATGTGGATGACATATTACTGATTGGAAATGATATAGAATTACTGGATAGCATAAAGGGATACTTGAATAAAAGTTTTTCAATGAAAGACCTCGGTGAAGCTGCTTACATATTAGGCATTAAGATCTATAGAGATAGATCAAAACGCTTAATTGGACTTTCACAAAGCACATACCTTGACAAAATTTTGAAGAAGTTCAAAATGGATCAAGCAAAGAAAGGGTTCTTGCCTGTGTTACAAGGTGTGAAATTGAGTAAGACTCAATGCCCGACCACTGCAGTAGATAGAGAGAATATGAAAGATGTTCCCTATGCATCAGCCATAGGCTCTATCATGTATGCAATGCTGTGCACCAGACCTGATGTGTGCCTTGCTATAAGTTTAGCAGGGAGGTACCAAAGTAATCCAGGAGTGGATCACTGGACAGCGGTCAAGAACATCCTGAAATACCTGAAAAGGACTAAGGATATGTTTCTCGTATATGGAAGTGACAAAGAGCTCATCGTAAAAGGTTACGTTGATGCAAGCTTTGACACTGATCCGGACGATTCTAAATCGCAAACCGGATACGTGTTTACATTAAACGGTGGAGCTGTCAGTTGGTGCAGTTCTAAACAAAGCGTCGTAGCGGGATCTACATGTGAAGCGGAATACATAGCTGCTTCGGAAGCAGCAAATGAAGGAGTCTGGATGAAGGAGTTCATATCCGATCTAGGTGTCATACCTAGTGCATCGGGTCCAATGAAAATCTTTTGTGACAATACTGGTGCAATTGCCTTGGCAAAGGAATCCAGATTTCACAAAAGGACCAAACACATCAAGAGACGCTTCAACTCCATCCGGGATCTAGTCTAGGTGGGAGACATAGAGATTTGCAAGATACATACGGATATGAATGTTGCAGACCCGTTGACTAAGCCTCTTCCACGAGCAAAACATGATCAGCACCAAAGCTCCATGGGTGTTAGAATCATTACAGTGTAATCTAGATTATTGACTCTAGTGCAAGTGGGAGACTGAAGGAAATATGCCCTAGAGGCAATAATAAAGTTATTATTTATTTCCTTATAATCATGATAAATGTTTATTATTCATGGTAGAATTGTATTTACCGGAAACATAATACATGTGTGAATACATAGACAAACAAAGTGTCACTAGTATGCCTCTACTTGACTAGCTCGTTAATCAAAGATGGTTATGTTTCCTAACCATGAACAATGAGTTGTTATTTGATTAACGAGGTCACATCATTAGTAGAATGATCTGATTGACATGACCCATTCCATTAGCTTAGCACCCGATCGTTTAGTATGTTGCTATTGCTTTCTTCATGACTTATACATGTTCCTATGACTATGAGATTATGCAACTCCCGTTTACCGGAGGAACACTTTGGGTACTACCAAACGTCACAACGTAACTGGGTGATTATAAAGGAGTACTACAGGTGTCTCCAATGGTCGATGTTGGGTTGGCGTATTTCGAGATTAGGATTTGTCACTCCGATTGTCGGAGAGGTATCTCTGGGCCCTCTCGGTAATACACATCACATAAGCCTTGCAAGCATTACAACTAATATGTTAGTTGTGAGATGATGTATTAAGGAACGAGTAAAGAGACTTGCCAGTAACGAGATTGAACTAGGTATTGGATACCGATGATCGAATCTCGGGCAAGTAACATACCGATGACAAAGGGAACAACGTATGTTGTTATGCGGTCTGACCGATAAAGATCTTCGTAGAATATGTAGGAGCCAATATGGGCATCCAGGTCCCGCTATTGGTTATTGACCGGAGACGTGTCTCGGTCATGTCTACATTGTTCTCGAACCCGTAGGGTCCGCACGCTTAAGGTTACGATGACAGTTATATTATGAGTTTATGCATTTTGATGTACCGAAGGTTGTTCGGAGTCCCGGATGTGATCACAGACATGACGAGGAGTCTCGAAATGGTCGAGACGTAAAGATTGATATATTGGAAGCCTATATTTGGATATCGGAAGTGTTCCGGGTGAAATCGGGATTTTACCGGAATACCGGGAGGGTTACCGGAACCCCCCGGGAGCTCTTTGGGCCATAGTGGGCCTTAGTGGAAAAGAGAAGGGGCTGCCCTAGTTGGGCTGCGCCCCCCTTCCCCTAGTCCTATTAGGACTAGGAGAGGTGGCCGGCCTCCTCCTCCTCTTTTCCCCTCCGAGGAATCCTAGTTGGACTAGGATTGGAGGAGGAATCCTACTCCCAGAGGGAGTAGGACTCTCCTGCGCCTCCCCCCCTTGGCCGGCCAGCCTCCCCTCCTCTCCTCCTTTATATACGGAGGCAGGGGCACCTCTAAACACACAAGTTGACACAAGTTGATCCACGTGATCGATTCCTTAGCCGTGTGCGGTGCCCCCTGCCACCATATTCCTCGATAATACTGTAGCGGAGTTTAGGCGAAGCCCTGCTGCTGTAGTTCATCAAGATCGTCACCACGCCGTCGTGCTGACGAAACTCTTCCCCGACACTTTGCTGGATCGGAGTCCGGGGATCGTCATCGAGCTGAACGTGTGCTCGAACTCGGAGGTGCCGTAGTTTCGGTGCTTGATCGGTTGGATCGAGAAGACGTACGACTACTTCCTCTACATCGTGTCATCGCTTCCGCAGTCGGTCTGCGTTGGGTACATAGACAATACTCTCCCCTCATTGCTATGCATCACATGATCTTGCGTATGCGTAGGAAATTTTTTGAAATTACTATGTGACCCAACAAATATTTGAGTTACGAGTTTGGTCTTCAATTAAAACAATGTGGGATAGTTTCGCAGCTCACGCCACCTGGAACACCACAACGTTATGGTGTGTCCGAACGTCGTAACCGCACTTTATTGGATATTGTGCGATCTATGATGTCTCTTACTGATTTACCATTATCGTTTTGGGGTTATGCATTAGAGACAGCTGCATTCGCATTAAAAGGGCGCCATCTAAATCCGTTGAGACGACATCATATGAACTATAGTTTAGAAGTAAACCTAAGCTGTCGTTTCTTAAAGTTTGGAGTTGCGATGCTTATATGAAAAAGGTTTTCAACCTGATAAGCTCGAACCCAAATCGGAGAAGTGCGTCTTCATAGAATACCCAAAGGAAACTGTTGGGTACTCCTTCTATCACAAATCCAAAGGCAAAACATTGGTTGCTAAGAATGGATCCTTTCTAGAGAAGGAGTTTCTCTCGAAAGAAGTGAGTGGGAGGAAAGTAGAACTTGATGAGGTAACTGTACCTGCTCCCTCATTTGAAAGTAGTTCATCACAGAAATCTGTTCCTGTGACTACTACACCAATTAGTGAGGAAGTTAATGATGATGATCATGAAACTTCAGATTAAGTTACTACAGAACCTCGTAGGTCTTATAGAGTAAGATCCGCACCAGAGTGGTACGGTAATCCTGTTCTGGAAGTTATGTTACTAGACCATGACGAACCTACGAACTATGAAGAAGCGATGGTGAGCCGAGATTCCGCAAAATGGCTTGAGGCCATGAGATCTGAGATAAGATCCATGTATGAAAACAAAGTATGGACTTTGATTGACTTGCCCAATGATCGGCGAGACATTGAGATTAAATGGATCTTCAAGAGGAAGACGGACGCTGATAGTGTTACTATCTACAAAGCTAGAATTGTCGCAAAAGGTTTTCGACAAGTTCAAGGTGTTGACTACGATGAGAGTTTTTCACTCATATCTATGCTTAAGTCTGTCTGAATCATGTTAGCAATTGCCACATTTTATGAAATCTGGCAGATGGATGTCAAAACTGCATTCCTTAATGGATTTTTTTAAAAGAAGAGTTGTATATGATGCAACCAGAAGGTTTTGTCGATCCGAAAGGTGCTAACAAAATGTGCAAGCTCCAGCGATCCATCAATGGACTGGTGCAAGCATCTCGGAGTTGGAATATACGCTTTGATAAGTTGATCAAAGCATATAGTTTTAATACAGACTTGCGGTGAAGCCTGTATTTACAAGAAAGTGAGTTGAGCACTACAACATTTCTGATAAGTATATGTGAATGACATATTGTTGATCGAAATAATGTAGAATTTTTCTGGAAAGCATAAAGGAGTGTTTGAAAGGAGTTTTTCAAAGAAAGACTTTGGTGAAGCTGCTTACACATTGAGCATCAAGATCTATAGAGATAGATCAAGACGCTTGATAAGATTTTTCAATGAGTACATACCTTGACAAGATTTTGAAGTAGTTCAAAATGGAACAGTCAAAGAAAGAGTTCTTGCCTGTGTTGCAAGGTGTGAAGTTGAGTAAGACTCAAAACCCGACCATGGTAGAAAATAGAAAAGAATGAACAGTCATTCCCTATGCCTCAGTCATAGGTTCTATAAAGTATGCTATGTTGTGTACTAGACCTATTGTATACCTTGCTCTGAGTTTGGCAAAGAAATACAATTTTGATCTAAGAGTAGATCACTAGACAACGGTGAAGAATATCCTTAGGGAGGACTAAGGAGATGTTTCTCGATTATGGAGGTGATAAAAGAGTTCGTTGTAAAAGTTACATCGGTGCAAACTTTTACACTGATCCAGATGACTCTAAGTCTCAATCTGGATACATATTGAAAGTGGGAGCAATTAGCTAGAGTAGCTCCATGCAGAGTATTGAAGACATAAGAATATTCGCAAAATACATACGGCTCTGTATGTAACAGACCCGTTGACTAAATTTCTCTCACGAGCAAAACATGATCATACCTTAGTACTCTTTTGGGTGTTAATCACATAGCAATGTGAGCTAGATTATTGACTCTAGTAAACCCTTTGGGTGTTGATCACATGACGATGTGAACTATGGGTATTAATCACATACAGATGTGAATATTGGTGTTGAATCATATGCTGATGTGAACTAGATTATTGACTCTAGTGCAAGTGGGAGACTGAAGGAAATATGGCCTAGAGGCAATAATAAAGTTATTATTTATTTCCTTATTTCATGATAAATGTTTATTATTCATGCTAGAATTGTATTAACCGGAAACATGATACATGTGTGAATACATAGACAAACATAGTGTCACTAGTATGCCTCTACTTGACTAGCTCGTGAATCAAAGATGGTTAAGTTTCCTAGCCATGGACAAAACAATTGTCATTTGATTAACGGGATCACATCATTAGGAGAATGATGTGATTGACTTGACCCATTCCGTTAGCTTAGCACACGATCGTGTAGTATGTTGCTACTGCTTTCTTCATGACTTATACATGTTCCTGTGACTATGAGATTATGCAACTCCCGTTTACCAGAGGAACACTTTGTGTGCTACCAAACGTCACAACGTAACTGGGTGATTATAAAGGTGCTCTACAGGTGTCTCCGAAGGTACATGTTGGGTTGGCGTATTTCGAGATTAGGTTTTGTCACTCCGATTGTCGGAGAGGTATCTCTGGGCCCTCTCGGTAATACACATCACTTAAGCCTTGCAAGCATTGCAACTAATGAGTTAGTTGTGGGATGATGTATTACGGAACGAGTAAAGAGACTTGCCGGTAACGAGATTGAACTAGGTATTGGATACCGACGATCGAATCTTGGGCAAGTAACATACCGATGACAAAGGGGACAACGTATGTTGTTATGCGGTTTGACCGATAAAGATCTTCGTAGAATATGTAGGAACCAATATGAACATCCAGGTTCCGCTATTGGTTATTGACCGAGAATAGTTCTAGGTCATGTGTACATAGTTCTCGAACCCGTAGGGTCCGCACGCTTAACGTTACGATGACAGTTTTATTATGAGTTTATAAGTTTTGATTTACCGAAGGTTGTTCGGATTACCGAATGTGATCACGGACATGACGAGGAGTCTCGAAATGGTCGAGACATAAAGATTGATATACTGGACGGATATATTTGGACACCAGAAAGGTTCCAGATGAGATTGGGACTATACCGGAGTTCCGGGAGGTTACCGGAACCCCCCGGTAAGTATATGGGCCTTATTGGGCCTTAGTGGAAGGGAGGGAGAAGGAGCAAAGGAGGGGGCGCGCCCCCCCAAGCCCAATCCGAATTGGGAGGGGGGCCGGCCCCCCCTTTCCTTCTTCCCTCCGCTCTCTTCCTTCCCTCTCCTACTCCTAATAGTAAAGGGGGGCCAAACCTACTTGGAGTAGGTTTGCCCCCCCTAGGGCGCGCCTCCCCTCTTGGCCGGCCCCCTCCTCCTCTCCCCCTTTATATACGGAGGAGGGGGGCACCCCATGGACACACAAGTTGATCTACGGATCGTTCCTTAGCCGTGTGCGGTGCCCCCCCACCATATTCCACCTCGGTCATATCGTCGCGGAGTTTAGGCGAAACCCTACGCCGGTAGAACATCATCATCGTCACCACGCCGTCGTGCTGACGGAACTCATCCCCGACGCTTTGCTGGATTGGAGCCCGGGGAACGTCACCGAGCTGAACGTGTGCTGAACACGGAGGTGCCGTACGTTCGGTGCTTGGATCGGTCGAATCGTGAAGACGTACGACTTCATCAACCGCGTTGTCATAACGCTTCCGCTTACGGTCTACGAGGGTACGTGGACATCACTCTCCCCTCTCGTTGCTATACCATCACCATGATCTTGCGTGTGCGTAGGAAAATTTTGAAATTACTACGTTCCCCAACAGTAAGATGATGATGCATTTTCATTCAGTCTTTCTATTCAGTCTTTCTATTTGTACTACTTGTTTGTTGTGAAGCTAAGATGATGATGCTATTTTCTTATATGGTGAAGATATACTCTAGTTCTGTTTGTGTTGTGTCACTCTGTTTTTCAAACGTATTTATTTGAGCCAAAGTCACTTGGAGGCCCAACGTATTTCAGTGTGTGTCCTCTGTAAACGAGGCATTTGACTTGATTGATCCTGGAAGGCAACGTATTTTGCAATCCATCTTCGTAGGAAGGAGTATGACAAGAACATCGGTTAGATACATGGGCTACTATGGATGAAAGTGTGGTATTTATACTCTGCCTTCGACAGAGCAGAGAAGCCAAATACTTGAAACTATTATCTGGTAGGAGATTTATTTTAACAAGATAGAAGAAAACACCCAAGATGATAGGTAATAATACATTCATGTCTAAGACCATCGAGTGGTTGAACCGTATGCGGTGTGCCTATATATGCCTGTATATATTGCCCGTGGTTCGCCTAAGACACGACGAAATCACCATATGTGACTGAAAATATGGAGAAGAACCAGAGGCTTCTTGAGAGAAACCAGACAAACATTAAGTGAAATTAATTAGATTGTGTGTATAGTAGTACTACTAGTTTTTGTTGGTGAACCATACGACATTAAGTGAAATTAAGTAGAAATTATAGTAGTTTCAGTTTCACAAATCAAGTTTCAGTTTCACAACCAGCTCAACACTAGCTACATACTACTGCCCAATACTATCTCTTTAGAGGGTATAGTGCTTTCTTTTCTTATCTTAAAACATGCTACAAGGGGCAAAGCATGGATGGTTGCCTTTCGGGTGCATCATCCCACTAACCCGGCCCGGCTGATTGCCTTTCGTGTGCGAATCAGCCACGCGACATGTTTGATCGACCGTGCCGATCCTTGTGCTTGCTGGGTTGGATATGGATGATGACTAGATGCCAGCTGCGCACTTCTTCTTCTGGTCTGACCTGCATCGCCATTAATTAGTGTTAACTGTACTAGTATAATCAACTTCAAAGAGTGTCACACTCAGTTCAGCATCTGGCAGACCAAGTGGCACTATCAACTTGTCTTTATCTCCATTTTTCTTGAGCACACACCTATCATGTATCATGTATGTAGTAGCAACATGCTGATGGGGAGGTGTAGTAGGATCATGACAAAATGTGTTGCTATCTTATTCCAAGATGCACATTTTCTCTCAAACTGACATGTTCTTAATATGGACTCTGTTTGATGATAGAGGTGTAGCAGGATCATGACAAAATCAGTTGTTATCTTATTCCAAGATGCACATTTCCTCTGAAACTGACTGAACTGTTCTTAATTTTGCAGGTAGAGGGCAAGATAATTTGTTGGTTGTTTGCTGTCATGTTGTTATTACTTCCATTAGGGCATCTATTGGTTCATTAACCTTTCTAACATCTGCATATTTTAGGTTTCCGAGGAGGTAAAGGAAGTGAAGTTCAGACAGTGCAGCAGCAGCAACACCTTCAAGGTGAGAAATATGTTCCTATTTATCTTTTTTTGCTCAAGTTCTTCAGTACATCATATAATATAGAGAAGTGCAGATCAAGCGGTGCAATCATATACATCTGCCACTTAAGTCATCCTTCCCTTTAAGCAGAGTGATGCCTTTCAATGTCACAGAATAATGTTTGTTGCAAGAACATTCTACTCTTAGTGTTCGTTTGTTTACTGCATAAAAATATATAGTTTTGCTGCTGTTATGCCTGTATTCACTGCTGCTGCTGCTGTACTTGTGATGATGTTGTAGGTACCCCGAGAGGCCCTTGAGTTTGCCAGAATGTCGATTAACTTCCGTTCCGGCAAATTCGGGTACTCCATATGTCCTATTTTCAGCAAAGGTAATGCTGAAATTTTCCGTGAATTTTAGCATTACTTTGCTAAAAATAGGACATATGGGGTACTTGCGACTAATGCCTGTTATCATGCATGTTTTATGATCTGTTGTAAGGGTACTAATTGGTCTCTTCTGCTGCTTATCAGAGATGGCGGGAAGCAGCCACCACCGATCTGCGACACCGCAGTACGAGTTGGATGCTTCCGAGTTCTTCACTATCATACTTGAGGCTTCAGTATCATCCATGAGTAGGTATATAAAACGAGAGATCTCCCCTTCACCATCTCATTATGATATCTGTTGTTTGCTACATCACTCATTGTCCCAAACTGCAGAGGTTGCCTGACAGTTTTATGAACGTGCTGATGGGTGAAGATCCTCCAAATAATGTGAAGCTGCGACAGGCCAGCAGCGGGTTCCGCAGGCAGTGGGATGTGCAGTTGGTGATTAAGAACGGCCACATGTACTTGTATCATGGATGGGAGAAGTTCTACCGTGCCTACGACCTGCAGCTGGGGTACTTCCTTCTCTTCAGGTACGACGACGACGCCAACATGCTCATCGTGAAGGTGTTCAACAAGACTATGTGTCGCATGCGCTACGCTGCCGATGATGATGCCGGTACGTTCTGCCTCTTCTTATTCCTCTACATTTGGCTTTGTCTCACATCGATTGTTAACGGTCATTGTTGCATTTTGGACAGGTAATGGGAGCAGCAGCAGCGACACTGGCTACAGCCAAAGCAGCAGCGACTATGGCTGTAGCGAAAGCAGCAGCGATTCTAGCTGTAGCGAAAGCAGCAGCGATTCTGGCAGCAGCATAGACAACAAGAAGGATGATCCGGACTGGAGTGCGGGAGAAGAGGAGCAGAGTGAGGATGAGGAGCTGCAGGATGACGATGGACATCAGTATGAGGATGACCTAGCGCTGGTGGTGGCTGACCAAGGGCAAGAGATGGTGGTGGCTGACCATGGGCAAGAGATGGAGGTGGCTGAGGATGACCTAGCGATGGTCGTGCCTGAAGGTGGCCTCGCGATGGTGGTGGTGCCTGACAATGACCACGCACCGGTGGTGGCGCCAGCGGTCCCACAGCTGGGCGACATGACCACACCAATTGTGGTAGAAGACTACATCCCACTGCCTCCACTGCCTCCACCGCCTCGCCGCTCTAGGCGCATCAGGGAGAGGAAGGAGAAGAAGGAGAAGAACAATGCATGAGAACTGAACTTTGTCAGGTATGTCAGATCTCCTATAGGTTAGCTATCCAAAATGATATATATATATATACTTAGTTACCTATGTTATCTCTAATATGCTTAGTCTCCTATAGGTTAGCTTCATTTTTACCTAAGTTGGCTCTAATATACTAACTTAGAGCTTATATGCTTAGTTTCCTATAGGTTAGCTCCAAAATAACTTATGTTAGCACAAAATGATCAAGTTTACATAATAAGCTTATAGTCTTTTTCTTATTCTTCTTCTTTTCCAAAATGACATAGGTTAGCTTCATTTTACCTAAGTTGGCTCTAATATACTAACTAAGAGCTTATATGCTTAGTTTCCTATAGGTTAGCTCCAAAATAAATTATGTTAGCACAAAATGATCAAGTTTACATAATAAGCTTATAGTCTTTTTCTTCTTCTTCTTCTTCTTTTCCAAAATGACATAGGTTAGCTTCATTTTACCTAAGTTGGCTCTAATATACGAACTTAGAGCTTATATGCTTAGTTTCCTATAGGTTAGCTCCAATAACTTACGTTAGCACAAAATGATCAAGTTTACATAATAACTTATAGTCTTCTTCTTATTCTTCTTCTTTTCCAAAACTCTTCTTATTCTTCTTCTAGTGTTCTTCTTCTTCTAGTATTCTTCTAGTCTTCTTCTTTTTCTTCTTCTAACTTCTTGTTTATCATTTTGCAGATTTGATTTAATTGACGGAAGCTTGCGTGGATGGAGTGCTTCTTTTCCATTTGTGTTCTTATTTTGTATCAATGTGAAACTTTTGTGAATTGATGGATAACGGTGTTGGATGAACAATGTGAAACTTTTGTAAACTATGTGTTGGCTATGTATGTATATATGATGAAACTTGTGTGTTGGATATGATTGTTATATGGATGCTTGTTGTATATATATGTGTTGAATATCTCATATGTGAAATAGTGACCTGAGATTAAGAAAAACCAAAAAAAAATTAAAAAAAATTGTTACTAATGGCGCACTACCATGTGGTGCGCTATAAGTATAGCAGATAATAGTGGCGCACTGTGGGCAATACTAATGGCGCACTACATGGTGCGCCATTAGAATACCAGATTCTAATGGCGCACATGTGGTGCGCCATTAGAAAAAAATTCTAATGGCGTGATGCTAGTGGCGCACCAGCAGTGCGCCATTAGAAGGCAAAACTGATGCGCCACTAGCATGCCTTTTCCTAGTAGTGGGAGGCGCCCCCTCCCCCAGGGTTCCCAACCCTAGGCGCAGAGGGGGCCCCGGGGGGGGGGGGGCTCACCAGCCCATCAGGGGCTGGTTCCCCTCCCACTTCAACCCATGGGGCCCTTTGGGATAGGTGGTCCCACCCGGTGGACCCCCAGGACCCTTCCGGTGGTCCTGGTACAATACCGGTGGACCCCGAAACTTTCCCGATGGCCGAAACTCGACTTCCCATATATAGTTCTTTACCTCCGGACCATTCCGGAACTCCTCATGACGTTCGGGATCTCATCCGGGACTCCGAACAACTTTCGGTTTGCTGCATACTCATATTCATACAACCCTAGCGTCACCGAACCTTAAGTGTGTAGACCCTACGGGTTCGGGAGACATGTAGACATGACCGAGACGGCTCTCCGGTCAATAACCAACAGCGGGATCTGGATACCCATGTTGGCTCCCACATGCTCCTCGATGATCTCATCGGATGAACCACGATGTCGAGGATTTAAGCAACCCCGTATACAATTCCCTTTGTCAATCGGTATGTTACTTGCCCGAGATTCGATCGTCGGTATCCCAATACCCTGTTCAATCTCGTTACTGGCAAGTCACTTTACTCCTACCGTAATGCATGATCCCGTGACCAAACACTTGGTCACTTTGAGCTCATTATGATGATGCATTACCGAGTGGGCCCAGAGATACCTCTCCGTCATACGGAGTGACAAATCCTAGTCTCGATCCGTGTCAACCCAACAGACACTTTCGGAGATACCTGTAGTGCACCTTTATAGTCACCCAGTTACGTTGTGACGTTTGATACACCAAAAGCACTCCTACGGTATCCGGGAGTTACACGATCTCATGGTCTAAGGAAAAGATACTTGACATTGGAAAAGCTCTAGCAAAACGAACTACACGATCTTGTGCTATGCTTAGGATTGGGTCTTGTCCATCACATCATTCTCCTAATGATGTGATCCCGTTATCAACGACATCTAATGTCCATAGTCAGGAAACCATGACTATCTGTTGATCAATGAGCTAGTCAACTAGAGGCTTACTAGGAACATATTATGGTCTATGTATTCACACGTGTATTACGATTTCCGGATAATACAATTATAGCATGAATAAAGACAATTATCATGAACAAGGAAATATAATAATAATCCTTTTAGTATTGCCTCTAGGGCATATTTCCAACAGTGCGGGCATCACCCGGTTGAAGGATAGCGTTTTCCTTACAAATATAAGAGGTTCTAACTTTTCTCCGAATCAAATCTATATAGACACATTTTATTGTTTTGTTTACTCATTTCAATCTGTATGTAGTCCATATTGAAATATCCAAACCATCTTATATTTGTGAATGGAGGGTGTAGTTCATAAATATTTTTTATAGATTTGTTTCTTCAAAATTGTTCTAAAACATCATACGTATTACCGAATTGATAAAATATATCCGTACATTTTTCCAAAAAGATTCTTGAATTTTAAAAGGTATTCTCAAAATTTTAAAAATGTTCAGGAACATTAATCAAATGTGTGTGTAATGTGAACTACACTTTTTGAAATAAAGAAAACACGAAAAAGAAACAAAAAAAGGGGGAAACAAGAAATAAAAAAGAAAAGCCATGAAGAAAACCGGTGGAAGAAAAGAAATCAAAAGAAAAACACCCAACACAAGTAGTAAGTAGTAACTGAGAAAATGGTAAAAACAGACATTACAAACTGTAGGAAAAGTCGTTCGGGAGAAATCACTCGATCGTGTCCCTTGCCTTCTATTGGGCTTGAGAAGGCGAGCTCGTCGTCTTGCCGTGGCAGCCGGCTCCATCGATCTCACCCACCCTCACCGCGTGCTGCAGGGATGACGCACCCCCCGAGCGCGATCTCCAGGTGCAGCTAGCTTCCTCGGCTCCACCAGATTCCTAGCACATACACACACGACACGATGAAAGAAACAAATCAATTATGCCGGATACTTCCAGAGATTTGAGATGCTAGCCAACATACTTGAAGGCGAGGAAGACCAGGCACTGCACCCTGAACTGCCTCAGCTGCCGTGCCGCGGCAGGGCGAGTCGATGAAGGAAGCATCTCTGCTTGGCTGTGCTCGGTGTTATTGATGTTTGCGTTGCCTTCCCTCCCTCCCTCCCTGGATCTGCAACCGTAGTAATGTACTCCCTCCGTCCCATAATATATAAGAGCGTTTTTGACACACAGGCGGATGGAGAAGACTACAAGATCTGTCAATGAATCAACACGATTTGCCGGGACAGTGACATGTGGAGCAGCCAAATAAAAGACCAAAACTGCCAACCTGAATAGAGTCTCTTCTCATTGGCATGCACTATAAGCATTTGCATCAACAGCAATGCAGATCTATGGAGCGCCAAGTGCTGACACTGACAGGATAGGTATGGTTGATTACATGAACCAACAACAGATAAACACCAAGTTGACGTCCTCGGTGTTAAGCAGGTCATTGCGCAGCTATTCAAGGAGATATGCGATCGGCTTAGAGATAGACTTGGTAGTTAGCTCTTATATCTATCTATTGTAACCATCTCTATCTCTTTCTCTCCAAGATTGTAATCTCCTGTAATATCTCAACCTCTTTTGTATGCGCATCAGGGTTACTGCGCCCCTGCCTATAAACACGTAGCCATCTCCTCCAACGAGGGTAAAACGTTTCTGCATCTCGCACATGGTAAACAGAGCCTTCCTACTTCCTATATATCTAGCTTCTCCCGATTTCCAATCGTGCCCTACACCATGTCTTCCTCCTCAGGCGCATCTCACCCTAGCCTCAATGGGCAGGTCATTGAGAAACTCTCCCGCATGAACTACGTGCTATGGCGCACACAGATCACGCCGCAGTTGCGTGGCGCCAGTGTCTTCAACTATGTTGACGGCACCTCGCCAGAGCCGGCCAAGCTTCTCGCCGCCAAGGACAAGGACGACAAGGAGACATTCGAGCCCAGCCCTCTCCACCCAATCTGAGTCAGGGAGGACCAGCAGGTGCTCGGTTATCTGCTGAGCAACCTCTCCAAGGAGGTGCTCGTCATGGTGACCACAGTCACCACGGCGCAGGCGCTCTGGACGACGCTGGCGGGCATGTACTCGTCGCAGTCGCTGAGCCGCGTCAACAACATCCGCACCTCCCTCATCAACGCGCAGAAGGGCAACCAGAATGCCGCCGCCTACTTCGCCTCCATGCGCGGCCTCGCGGACGAGCTCGCCGCCGCCGGCAAACCGATCCAGGATGACGAGCTCATCTCGTATATTCTTCATGGGCTGGATCTGGAGTACCAGCCCCTCGTCTCGGTCCTCGACGCCCGCGTCACACCATCCTCCCTTGATGAAAGCTTCTCCATGCTCAGCAACTTCGAACAGCGCATGGCGCAGTTCCACGGGTCGGGCAGTGGTGGCTTCAAATATTCAGCAAACGTTGCCACCCGTGGGCGCGGTGGTGGCTCTCGCTATCGTGCTCCTTACCGTGGAAATGGGATGTTAGGTGGTGCACGCCCCACTGGTGGCGGCGGAGGCGACCGATCTGGCAACAAAGGTCGCCGCGGTGGCGGCTCTGGCAGGACCCATCCCGACGCTCCGCGGTGCTAGATCTGCGGCAAACCTGGTCACACTCCCAGGGATTGCTGGTACCGCTATGACGAGGACTAGTAAGATTCTCAAGATGATGAAAAGGTTGCGGCGGCGGCAGATGGCTCCTACGACATCGACACTAACTGGTACCTCGACAACAGCGCCACCAACCATCTCACCGGTGAGCTGGAAAAAGTGACTCTCCGTGAGAAGTACCACGACAAGGATCAAATTCACACTGCCGACAATGCAAGTATGAGGATCAGTCATGTTGGTCATTCAGTTATACATACCCCTCATCGTAAAATACACCTTAGGAAAATCTTACATGTCCCTAGTGCTCATAAGAATCTTCTTTCTGTTCATAGAATAGCCATTGATAATCATGTCTTCCTTGAGTTTCATCCTTTCTTCTTTTTGATCAAGGATCAGGTCTCGAAGAAAGTACTCTATCGAGGTAGATGTGTTCGAGGGCTTTACCCGTTGCTTCCAGAGTTTACAAGATTCAATAAACAAGTCTACAGTGCCATCAAATTATCATCCACATGATGGCATGATCGCTTAGGACATGCTTCTTTTCATTTGGTTGAACGCTTGCTTAGAAAGAATAAGCTCCCATTTGTTGGAGAGCGTAATACTGAAACTATTTGTGATTCTTTCCAAAGAGCAAAATGTCATTAATTGCCATACCTTATTTCTACTAGTGTTTCTACTCAACCTTTGCAATTAATCTTCTCAGATGTTTGGGGCCCCGCCCCCAGTTTTGTTGGTAGACACATGTATTATGTAAGTTTCATCGATGACTACAGTAAATTCTCTTGGATCTATCTTCTTAAGAAAAGATCCGATGTTTTCCAAGTGTTTCAGAACTTCCAAGCGTTAGTAGAACGCAAGTTTGATTGTACGATCATTGCTATCCAATCGGACTGGGGAGGGGAATACGAAAAGTTAAATTCCTTTTTCCAAACTCTTGGCATTTCACACCACGTGTCATGTCCACACGCTCACCAATAAAACGGATCGTCTGAGCGCAAGCATGGCCATATCGTTTAAGTTGGTCTTGCTCTTCTAGCCGGTGCTTCTATGCCCCTTAAGTTTTGGGACGAAGCCTTTTTGATCGCCATGCATATTATTAACATGCTTCCTAGTCGTGTCATACACAACGAAACTCCCATGGAACGACTTCTCAACATCAAGCTAGACTACAAGTCTCTTCGCGTCTTTGGTTGTGCTTGCTGGCCGAATCTCCGCCCCTATAACAATTGGAAGCTTATGTTTAGGTCAAAACAATGTGTATTTCTTGGGTACAATGCCCACCACAAAGGTGTTAAATGCCTTGACGTTGCCACTGGTCGTGTTTATATATCCCATGATGTGGTCTTCGACGAAACAAAGTTTCCTTTTTCTGATCTACATCCAAACGCCGGAGCTCTTCTTCGCAAAGAAATCCTCCTCTTGTCTCCTCATCTCACCGGCATCGATCAAGGGGGTAATAACTGTGGTGATCAACTATTGACTAATCCCATGTATGAGCCTTGTGATGACGCAGGAGAACATGCAGAAAAAAACCGATGCCAAAATGATGAAGAGATCACCTCAACACAGCCATATCGCATGTGTCCAGGCGCAGGGAGCAAATCCTCCCTGGGATCCACGCCGTCAAATGTGCCAGGCGCATCGTCTTCGGGATTAGGGCCTACAGGTGCACCGGGCGGGCCAGGGTGATCCGACTCAGAGTCCGCGCCAGATTCCTCGTCAGGTGCGGTCGGGTGCTCGGGTGGGGGCGGCTCCCGCATCGACACGCGGTAGCACACAACTAGGGGCAACACCTCTCCCACTCCGCACCAACCGGATGCTGCCACCTGGCGTCCCGCGGCTGGCTCCACCGGGACAAGGTTCCCGGTCTAGTCGATTTGCTACAAGCGGCGCGAAGCAGCCCACTTGATAGGCGCGCACTACTGGAATCAGCTACTTTGCCATCTGCCAGCTCTTTGCCCTCAGCTACCGAAAAGCAGACGGCAAAGAAACGGCAGATGACAAAGAAGCTCTTTGCCATCGGCCGGCTCGTCAGCTGGCTGATGGCAAAGAGAGAGGTGGCCCCCATCCCCCCGCCATTTAGAAAAAGCTTAACACCCCACCTCTTTGTCGTCTGCTAGCAGACGACAAAAAGAGATAAAGGCGGACGGCAAAGAGCAAAGTAACTAACGGCCGCCACCCCCCGCCCGTTACTCTCTCTTCTCTCCCTCTCTCCTCCCCGACGCCCCGCCACTAGCTAGATCCCCACCCACCGCCGCCCCCGCCGCCCGGCACCGCCCCCGCCCCCCGGCG
>LT934114.1:759255041-759272673 GCA_900231445.1 Triticum turgidum subsp. durum
CCCCGAAACAGCACCCTGACCCCGACACGGCACCCCGACACCGACACGACACCCCGATCCCCGACACCTCCCGAAAAGGTGTTCTTTGGCCTTCCAGAGGCCGACGGGGTCATATATTTGTGAATTATTAGTTAGGTCATATATTTTTCGATTTTGTTATGAAAAACATCATATATAATTGTGTTGATCAGGTAGATTTAAATGTGCAGTTGTTTCATCGCTGCAAGGTTTGGTGTTCGACGACCTCGCCGTGTGTTTGATGAGCTCTGCCCCTTCGTTCGAGGTTTGATGATTATGCATTTATTGATGATACTGATCGAGATTATTAGTAGTGTCAGGTAATCAATTTTTTTATGTTGTACTTGATGATAATACACTTAAGTGATATACATATTTTTATTCATGTCAGTATTTTTTTATGTTGTACTAATTTCGTTTACTCTTTGTCATGGCAGGTGTTGAAAGATGGAAGGAGAGCCGACTGAGGCCAAGGACAAACGTGCCCAAATTGAAGGTGTGCCACACCATCAAGGTAGCTCCAGCTTATATCAGTTCGGGCGGAACTGGGTATGTGGTTTGCTTCATGATTAATGCAATTCATTCATCATGCTAGCTTGAGCCCTTTAATTACTTATTTACTTTGTTTTTCTCTTTCAGGCATGCTACAATAAGACGGATAAGGTGCTAGAGGGGTACGACCTGTATGCCATGGCCCACACTGCCTCTTACAAGAAAGTCAAGGGGAAGGCGAGGAAAGGGGAGGACTTTAACCCAAGCCAGATTCCCATTGATCCAGAGCAGATGATGATATCTAATGGCGGGAGGTCCCGTGGCTCCATAGCCATTGATCCAGAGATTGCTCCTGAGACCACGGTGAGTTTAATTTGAATGGACGTTACTTGCTAGTCTTAACATTTGAGTGTCATCATGCTAACGAAACATTGGAAATGATCTTTGGTGCAGCGTAATTCCAGACAAGCATCACACGATCCTTCTCCAGCTACTGGCACGAGCCAGCCCGCTCCTACACCTCCATGATCACGGTAAGTTTCTCTAGTTTTTTGCTTAACAAATGCATAAAGACCTAGACTTAGCTTTATTTCCTCCAATATGCTTACCTTAATGACCTAGAGTTAGCTTCTTTTCCTCCAAAATGACTTAATAAGCTTACTGACCTCCAAAACCAGCCATTTTACCTAACTTAGCTCTAAAACAATCTATACTAAGCTTTGTTTCCTCCAAAATGACCTAAGTTAGTTATAATATGCTTAGTTAACTAGGTTTGCTCAATAATGACATGTACTTAGATTACTTATGTAAAAAAATGGCATAATTAGCTTAGTTAGCTCATAAACGATCCATTTTACCTAAGTTAGCTCTAAAATGACCCATTTTACCTTAGTTAGCTCATAAATGATCCATTTTACCAAAGTTAGCTTTAAAATGACCCATTTTACCTAGATTATCTCCAAAATGATCCATTTTACCTAGATTATCTCCAAAATGATCCATTTTACCTACGTTAGCTCTAAAATGACCCATTTTACCTATGTTAGCTCCAATATGACCCATTTTACCTACGTTAGCTCTAAAATGACCCATTTTACCTACGTTAGCTCCAACATGACCCATTTTACCTACGTTAGCTCCAAAATGACCCATTTTACGTACGTTAGCTCCAAAATGACCCATCTTACCTACGTTACCTCTAAAATGATGCATTTTACCTAAGTTAGCTCATAAACGATCCATTTCACCTAAGTTACCTCACAAACGATGACGTGCTTCTTCTTCTAGTCACCTTTTCCTAACTTTCTTATTTGCCATTTTGCAGATTTCATTCACTTCTCGGAAGCTAGCTTGCTATGATGGAGTGCTTGTTTTTTATTTCATTCTCTTCTAGTATTCTTCCAGCTTGCTACGATGGAACTTGCTATCTTGATGAAACTTTGCATTGTAATATGTATGTGCAACTTCCTAATGGTTGAAACTTATGTGTATGTGCAACTTGCTATGTATGAATGGATGGAACTATATATGTATGTACGATGAAACTTATGTGCTGGATATGTGATATGTTTGCTGTTAAATAGCCCTGTGAAATATATCTATATATGTCATATATATTTGCTGTGAAAATTGTTGGATTTCAAATAAACAGAAAAAAGAGCCAATATAAAGGCTCTTTGCCGTCTGCCACCGACGGCAACAGGCTCTTTGCCGTCAGCCGCGGACGGCAAAGAAGCCACGTGGCAGCCAACTGTGCTTCCTGGGAGCTGACCCATTTGGTCAGTTTGCCTACAGTGGCAGACGACAAAGAGTAAACAATTTTGCCTTCAGCGGCGGACGGCAAAGGACTACCGTGTAGTGACGTCTAGCTGACATCATACGACAGACGTTAAAGGCAGGACAAATTTTGCCGTCAGCGGCGGATGGCAAAGGCCTGTCGTTAGCCACCTAACAGACTAACAACGCAATTTTTGCCGTCTGCTTTCTTTGCCGTTCGCTGCTGATGGCAAAGGCTCGTTTGCTGCCAGCCGCCAAAAGCATACGGCAAAGTAGCTCTTTGCCGGATCTTACGTTGCTGGAGCCTTTTGCCGTCTGCGGCGGACGACAAAGACCTTTGCCGTCCGCCGGGGCAGACGGCAAAGTAGCTGATTCCTGTAGTGGCGGGGAGAGGCGCAGAACCCCGCGTGGATGCACCATCATGCGGCAATGGTGAGGCATGCAGGGCAGGATTCTCTGTGGCCGTTGCGCCCTGCAGAACTCCTCCGGCTGCCACAGAAGATCAAGCTCAGGTCGATCCCGCTGGCGCTGCACCAGAATCTGCCTTGGGATCCGCTGCAATAGCAGATTTTGTGCCTGTCACGGGATCTTCTGTGGCACAAGCTTTAGCAGCATCGTCTCAACACCGTACATGACTAAAAAAAGGGGTAATCCAACCTATTAATTATAAGCATGTAACCAAGTATGGGATGGTTTGTTCTACAGGTGAACCTGGTGAACCACACACACTTGAAGAGGCACTTGGTGATGATAGATGGAAAAAGGCCATGGACGAAGAGTATATGGCATTACAGAAAAATAAGACTTGTCATTTTGTTCCCCCACAACAAGGTAAAAACCTCATTGACTGCAAGTGGGTATTCACAATTAAAAGAAAATCTGATGGAACTATTGATCGCTATAAGACAAGACTTGTTGCAAAAGACATTAAACATCGTTATGGTATAGACTATGAGGACACTTTTAGTCCTGTTGTAAAATTTGTCACCATTCGCCTGGTTTTGTCTATTCACTAGTAGAAAAAGGACCTAATATGAGACACATTCGAACGGCTATGCATTAATGCTGGTTCGTGTTGAACCTTTAGTACCGGTTCGTGCCACGAACCGGTACTAAAGGGTTGGTGGCAGGCTGGCGTCAGGCCGGGGCCCCATGAGCCCCTTTAGTCCCGGTTCGTGGCACAAACCGGTACTATAGGGCTAACCTTTAGTACCGGTTTGTGCCACGAACCGAGACTAAAGGGGTCTGACCTATAGTCCTGTTTGGAGACACAAACCGGGACTAAAGGGCCCATTTTCAAACTCTACCCCTCCCCCCCTGTGGATCGCCTTTTCAGTTTTGTAAAAAGCAAAAGAAAATGATAAAAATTTCAAAAATTAAAATCCTTCGAGATATAGTTATGTTACTACATCTACTAGTTAGGAAAATTAAAAAACTTAAATTTGGACATGAAAATGTAAAACGACCATATCTTTTGCATACGATGTCGAAAAAAACGCATAATATATCAAAAAAATCAGCACGAAAATCCGCATCCGATTTTGAGTGCCTATGGCCTATTTGCAATTTTTTAGAATCCTCAAATTCTAAATGGAAAAAAGGATATGCTCAAATTTCAGTTTTTTAATTTTCATTAAATCTGGTCAAATTGTGGTCAAACTTATTATTCAAAAAATATTAGTGTTAATAAATAATTAATTTAGTTTTTTGACTTTTGGTCAAACTGTGGTCAAACTATGGTCAAATCTGGTCAAACTGTGGTCAAACTATGGTCAAACTACTAATTCAAGAAATATTTCAGTAACTAAATAATAATTGTTTTTTAGAATAATAGTTTCAAACTAAAACGGTGAAACATGTGACTTCATGCTCAAGCTAAATTCCTGAGGGTTAATAGGATTGACAGCTTACTATTGTCAGGTAAACAACACGTGCAGACTTGAAAACTAGGGGGAATAGAACTCAGAAGTTAAGCATGCTCAGGCTGGAGCAGTGAGAGGATGGGTGACCGGCCGGGAAGTTAGACGATTTGGAATGATGAGGGGTGATTAGAGCATTGATGAGCGGTGATTAGAGACAAAATCGTCAAATAATTCAGAAATCGGAAAACCGGAAAAAATCAAAAAAAATTCGAAAAAATAAAAAAATTCAAAAAAAATATCCTTTGGTACCGGTTGGTGTTACCAACCGGTACTAAAGGTCTCCCAGACCACCGCGCGGGCTCATGCCACGTGGTGGGCCTTTGGTCCTGGTTCGTGCAGAACCGGTACTAAAGGGGGGATCTTTAGTCCCCACCCTTTAGTGTCGGTTACAGAACCGGGACTAAAGGCCCTTACGAACCGGTGCTATAGCCTGGTTCTGCACTAGTGATTGCTGTTTCCAGGGACTGGAGTCTCAGACAGCTAGATGTACAAAACGCGTTTCTCCATGGTGTTCTGGAAGAGGAAGTGTACATGAAGCAACCTCCTGGGTTTCTGAACAATAATGCACCCTCTCATGTGTGCAAGCTTGACAAGTCATTATAAAGCAGGCTCCGAGGGCGTGGTACTCTCGTCTTAGTCACAAAATGCAAACTCTTGGTTTTGTTCCTTCTAAGTCTGACACCTCATTTTTCATTTACAACAAGTACAACATACATATATTTGTTCTCATATATGTTGATGACATTATTGTCACAAGCTCTTCTGATGAGGCCATCACAGGACTTTTGAAGGATCTTGGGTCAGAATTTGCGCTCAAGGACCTTGGAAACTTGCATTATTTTTTAGGAATTGAGGTGAAGAAACATGATGATGGACTTCATCTCTCTCAGGAAAAATATGCAACAGATCTGGTTAAGAAAGCTGGCTTGTAAGGTTGTAAACCTTCACCTACTCCATTATCAAGTTCAGAAAAATTGTCTCTTAGAGAAGGACAACGTTTAAACCAAGATGACATCACAGAGTATAGAAGTCTAGTAGGAGCACTGCAATATTTGACACTCACTAGACCTGATATATCTTTTGTTGTTAACAAAGTCTGCCAGTTTCTTCATGCACCCACTACAGTTCATTGGACTGCTGCAAAACATATAGTTAGATATGTCAAGAATACTCTCAATCTTGGTCTCAATTTTAGCAAGTCACCATCAACACTTATTAGTGCTTTCTCAGATTCTGATTGGGCAGGATGTCTAGATGATAGATGCTCAACTGGTGGCTTTGTAGTATTCTTTGGCTCTAACTTGATTTCATGGTGTGCAAGAAAACAAGCTACTGTTTCCAGGTCCAGTACAGAAGCAGAAAACAAAGCATTAGCTAATGCTACAACTGAGATTATATGGGTACAATCCATATTAAAGGAACTTGGTTTCAGAAGTACTCAAGCTCCATGTTTGTGGTGTGATAACCTTGGTGGCACTTACCTATCTGCTAATCCTGTCTTTCATGCTAGAACCAAGCATATTGAGATAAATTTTCACTTTGTACGAGAAAGAGTTGCCAAGAATCAACTTGACATTCGGTTTCTGCATTCCAGAGATCAAATTGCAGATGGATTCACAAAGCCTTTGCCTACAAGAAGTTTTGAAGACTTCAAACATAATCTCAACTTGATGAAGTTGTGATTAAAGGAGGGTGTTAAACAGGTCATTGCACCTGTCACGACTATTCAAGGAGATATGCGACCGCCTTAGAGATAGATTTGGTAGTTAGCTCTTATATCTATCTATTCTAACCATCTTTATCTCTTTCTCTCCAAGATTGTAATCTCCTGTAATATCTCAACCTCTCTTGTATGCGCATCAGGGTTATTACGCCCCTGCCTATAAATACGTAGTCGTCTCCTCCAACGAGGGTAAGACGTTTCCGCATCTCACACACTCGGATGAGATATCATACAAAACATAAATAAAGAATAAAAATCTAATATTATAAAGCAACATCAGGTCTTCAGATTGAACAAGAATGAATGATTCTCAACGAAAGAATAAAAGAATGTAAAACCGTCCAACTAGCATATAAAGATGGATCAAATTTGCAAGAACTCAAAATCCATAATCAGCATCGTAACAGGTGTCGAATGACAATTGGAACTTCACCAAGAGGTTTGGTGCTAATCCTCGATACATAACATGAAGCTGCAACCAACACCCAAGAGCATAAATTACAGGAACAATTAAGTTGGAGAGGTGATTTCTGAAGTTCATATCAGCAGGAAAGTTGCAGTGTTGAGCGCAGCTCAGCTAGGATGCCGTTAAACCGCAGTTTATCGTCAACACATTTTTCATGGGCCATGTCAACACTCGCATTCAGCCTTAAGAACTCTGCATCTTCAATTCTTCATCTTTGGTGTCACCTGCAATCTGCTCTGCTTCTCCACCAAGGTACTCAAGTTTCTGCTCAGGCTGTAAATATAGCTTCTTCCTCTTCATCAAGCAATGCATGCTTTTGGGAAATGCCCGACTCCTTCCTCGGTACCAACTATTTCAACTAACCCATGTCCCCGAGATTAGGGATGCAAACGAGTCGAGTTCGAGCAAGTTAGTCTAGGCTCAGCTCAACTCATACTAAAATTCGAGCGAGCTCAAAATGTGTGAACCTCAAGGTTGAGCTGTAGAAAGTGGCTCGTGCTCAGCTTGTAAAGATCTTGAGTCAATCTCAAGATAGTTTCGAGCTAAATAAGATGTTTTTTAAACCATTTTAAGGCAAATTTTAAAGCAACATAGGCCACAATAGAATAGAAAAATCATTATAAATTCGACTTACTCTTTCTCAAGCGAAGACTAGTATTTAATAACAAGAGATCTCAGATAGAAGGCGACCAAGGTGCGCTAGCTCTCAAACTTTGACCAAAATAACAAGATTGAACACAAGGTTGGCCACGTGATGAGAATAAGTTTTCTCCATGTTTAATTTCCTTGTTTGCTAGTAGGTAAAGTGAAGAAAAAAAAATCATACAAAACATATATGGAAATGAATGATCCTAATTCTTGGTAATAGATATGAAGGTTATTTAATACACTTATTTGAAATCGAGCTATCGAGCTAAAATTGAGCGAGCCAATGCTGGCTCAAGATTGGCTTGTTTCTTGATCAAGCTAACAAAAGTGTTCATACTTAGCTCATTTTTTCCAGTCCATCTCGAGTCCAGCTAAAATACGAGTCGATCTCGAGTAGCTCACGAGCCTCGAGCTTTTCTTGCAGCCCTACCCGAGATGCTTGGTGTGGTCCCACTAGGCCTCGAGCAATTTGATCAGAATTATTTTTGCCGGACCTATAGGAATTCCTTCCCCCAGTCTTTGCTGCAGTAACTTAACATCAAATCCATTTTCCTCTAAAAGGGAAAATGCACCAATCTTACTTTCAAATAAACTCAATATTATCTTCTATGCGTGATTTCTTCACACTTACAACTAAGCTGGCATATGTCACCATTAGACCTATAGCCATTGCTTCATGCAGTCCTAGCACAAATTGCTGAAATGAAAGGAAATGGGGTTCCTGTGGTACTTTCCGAAACACTTCTGTTGGTTCAATTTTATGCAAAATGGATGAGCTCTTCAAAAACGGAACACACCCATCGGAAATCAAATATGAAGGAGAAGTCCCACCAACGGAGCAACTCCTTAATGTGTTGTCCATGGTGCGATCCAGCTCCCAGCAGTTGAATTTGTCTCCCGTCCACTTATTCCCCGTCAAGAAAACCTGACATCAACAAGCTGCAACTGCGAAATGCAACGCCACATGCTGGATCACTCACTCATCTCTAGCAAGTTCCACTAAAATGCTCATCTCTACCTACTCAAGCCAATATTTAGAAATTACGAATTGTATGAAAGAGGGATCATTCACTTTGTTGGTGCTGAACCACATGGTAGATCAGCCAGGATGCAAGCACTAGTAGAAAACGGGGCTTTGGTTGAGGCATGGGTAAGGGCATTAATCCCCGTTCACTCACGAACTAGGGACCAAAGGGGCATCAGTCCTGGTTCGTGAGGCCTGGGCGCCAGCCAGGCCTCGGTGGTCATTGGCCCCAGTTCGTCCGAAGCCTTTGGTCTCGGTTCCAGACACGAACCGGGACCATTGGGCCTCGCTCCTGGCCCACCACCATTAGTCCCGTTTTGTGGCTTGAACCAGGACCAAAGGTTGACCTTTAGTCCTAGTTTTAGCCACAATCCGGGACTAAAGAGAGCCCTCTATATACCCCCCCGCCCTGCCTGCGAACAGAGGCATTGCTCTGTTTTTTTTGCCGGACGTGGGAGAGGTTTGTGGTGCTCTAGCTCACTTCCTATGCACATGAGGTGTTCGATGAAATGCGCGAGCCACACTTAAGCTTTCTCCTCTCCAAGCTCCTTGTCCAAGCTCCATTTTCCTCAAGATTTGTCTTGGTTTGGCGGTCTGTCCTATCCCGTCCCCGTCCTCACCGCCGTCGATCGCCTGCGCTGATCTCGTCGCCGGCACCACCGTGGTGAGCCTCTTGTTGTTATCTTATTTCTAAAAGAAAAAAAATTCTAACTTGTATGATTTATATAGATACTTGTATATTTTTATTACTTTTATTATTGTTTGTTATTATATAGTGCGATGGTTTTGGTATCCGCCTCCATCAGCCCTCGTCCTGTCTATGATTCGGATGTGGTATATATTATCTTTTATAACTATTTGTTTCATTTAGTGTTTATGACAATTATGCGGACCAACGTGACATAGATGTTTTTATCTAGGAGGTATGTGAACTGGAAATTCCAACCAACCTATTGTCGAGAGGTTAAATTTAGTTGAAAAAGAAAACAATTAGTTGAAGAAAAAAATTGAAAAAAATTGAGGAGGAGAAGATGAGATTGGAATTGCATGTTGTGGATGTCGTCGATGATCACAAGATCAAGATGGATGCAATGCACTTGAAGATTAGAAAGATTACAAAATATGACATTCATACTGAGGCTTGATATCATTATGCCGTTGGATTAATTATTACCTTAGTTGCGATTATGATCGTATTTGTTGTTGCATTGAAATGTTTTACATAGTTTGAATGTATGGTTTAATTAGATGCTCTACAGAGCTATATGTTGTTCAATCAAAACTATGTATGAACTTTTGATCACTACTGTACTTTGGTTTTAATGTGATGATGAGCTTCTATTAATTTGGTCACTTCTCTATTCATGATGTTCTGTAATGGTTTTTGACACACATAATTATATATAATGCACGCAGATGAACCGGCAATGGATGTACGGTGACAGACGCACCTCCGAGTACATTAAGGGCGTGCATAATTTTCTCGAAGTGGCTGAGGCAAACAAGCAGAATGGTTTTATGTGTTGTCCATGCCCTATCTGTGAGAATATGAAGTCTTACTCTAACCGGAAAACCCTTCACATCCACCTCCTCGAGAAGGGTTTCATACCACACTATAATGTTTGGACCAAGCACGAAGAAAGAGGGGTTATGATGGAAGACAACAAAGAAGAAGAGGATAATGACAACTATCCGCCCCCTGAATACGGTGATGCTGCAATGGGGGAATCTGAAGATCAAGAGGAACCAGACGATGTGCCCGATGATGATCTTTGCTGGGTCATTGTTGATGAAAAGAGACAATGCCAAAGTGAAAAGGAGAAGTTGAAGTTCGATCGCATGTTAGAGGATCACAAAAAAGGTTTGTACCCAAATTGCGAAGATGGCAACACAAAGCTCGGTACCACACTGGAATTGCTGCAATGGAAGGCAGACAATGGTGTATCTGACAACGAATTTGAGAAGCTACTGAAAATATCAAAGAAGAAGCTTCCAAAGGATAATGAATTGCCCGACAGTACGTACAGAGCAAAGAAGGTTCTATGCCCTCTAGGATTGGAGGCGCAGAAGATACATGCATGTCCTAATGACTGCATCCTCTACCGCAGTGCGTACGAGGATTTGAACGCATGCCCGGTATGCAGTGCATTGCGGTATAAGATCAGACGAGATGACCCTGGTGATATTGACGGTGAGCGCCGCAGGAAGAGGGTTCCTGCCAAGCTGATGTGGTATGCTCCTATAATACCACAGTTGAAACGTCTCTACGGAAACAAAGAGCATGCCAAGTTGATGCGATGGCACAAAGAGGACTGTACGAAATACGGGAAGTTGAGAGCACCCGCTGACGGGTCGTAGTGGAGAAAAATCGAAATGAAGTGGGGGGACTTTGTAGGTGACGCAAGGAACATATGGTTTGGCTTAAGCACGGATGGCATTAATCCTTTTGGGGAGCAGAGTAGGAATCATAGCACCTGGCTAGTGACTCTATGTATCTATAACCTTCCTCCTTGGTTGTGCATGAAGCGGAAGTTCATTATGATGGGAGTGCTCATCCAAGGCCCTAAGAAACCCAGCAACTACATTGATGTGTACCTAAGGCCATTAATTGAAGAAGGTTTACAACTGTGGAATGGAAAAGGTGTACGTGTATGGGATGAGCACGACCAGCGGGAATTTGACCTACATGCGTTGCTGTTTGTAACCATCAATGATTGACCTGCTCTCAGTAACCTTTCAGGACAAACAAACAAGGGATAACATGCATGCACACACTGTTTAGATGACACCGAAAGTATATATTTCGACAAATATAGGAAGAATGTGTACCTGGAGCATCGTCGATTTCTTCCGACCAACCATCAATGTCGAAACAAAGGCAAGCATTTCAAAGGCAAGGCAGACCACCGGAAGAAGCCCGCCATCCGTACTGGGGATCACATACTTGCTATGGTCAATGATTTACAAGTAATCTTTGGAAAGGGTTCCAAAGGACTATCTGTTCCAAATGACGCGAGGGACGCGCACCCATGTGTTAGAAGAAATCTATATTTTGGGACCTACCCTATTGGAAAGACCTAGCGGTCCGCTCTACAATAAATGTGATGCACGTGACGAAGAATCTTTGCGTGAACTTGCTAGGCTTCTTGGGCGTGTGTGGGAAGACAAAAGATACACCTGAGGCATGGGAGGACCAGCAACATGTGCACGAAAAAGACGACATTCCTCCAAAGCAGTATGAAGGTCCTGTCAGCTACGCTCTTACCAAAGAAGAGAATGAAATCTTCTTTGAATGCCTGCTCAGTATGAAGGTCCCGTTTGGCTTCTCGTCGAATATAAAAGGAATAATAAATATGGCAGAGAAAAAGTTCCAGAACCTAATGTCTCATGACTGCCACATGATTATGACGCAACTGCTTCCAGTTGCATTGAGGGGGCTTCTATCGGAAAACGTTCGATTAGCCATTGTGAAGCTATGTGCATTCCTCAATGCAATCTCCCAGAAGGTGATCGATCCAGAAATCCTACCAAGGTTAAGGAGTGATTTGGCACAATGTCTTGTCAGTTTCGAGCCGGTGTTCCCACCATCCTTCTTCAATGTCATGATGGGTGTCCTAGTTCATCTAGTCTACGAGATTGCCATTCTGGGCCCTATATTTCTACACATAGGTTCCCCTTTGAGAGGTTCATGGGAGTAAAGAAATATTTTCGTAACCGTGCTAGGCCAGAAGGAAGCATCTCCACATGCCATCAAACAGAGGAGGTAATTGGGTTTTTGTTGACTTCATTCCTGACCTTAAGAAGATTGGTCTCCCTCAATTGCGGTATGAGGGGAGACTGACTGGAAAAGGCATGCTAGGGTAGGACTCAATAATATGTAGGGACAAGCATTCTTGGTCTCAAGTACACTACACAGTTCTACAATATTCTACCTTGGTGACCCCGTATGTCAATGAAGACAAGAATATTCTGTGCTCCAAACACCCGGAGCAGTGTGACGATTGGATTACATGTGAACACGTCAGGACTTTCGGCAGTTGGTTGTAAACATGTCTCATGGGTGACAACACTATTTTTGATGAACTGTACTCGTTGGCGAGGGGACCATCTTCGATTGTATTGATTTACAAAGGGTACGAAATAAATGGGAATACATTTTACACGATCGCCCAAGATCAAAAGAGCACCAACCAAAACAGTGGTGTCCGCTGTGATGCAGCAATGAAAAGGGGAAAGGACTGTTATGGTTACATAGTGGACATATGGGAACTTGACTATGCACATGATTTTAAGGTCCCTTTGTTTCAGTACAAATGGGTAAATCTGTCAGGGGCGGTGTACAGGTAGACCCACAATATGGAATGATAACAGTGGATCTGAACAATCTTGGGTACACAGACGAACCATTCGTCCTAGCCAATGATGTGGCGCAGGTTTTCTATGTGAAGGACATGTCTACCAAATTGAGAAAAGGAAAAGATAAGTAAACGAATACATCATACGATGAGCCAAAGCGCCACATAGTTCTTCCGGGAAAAAGAGACATCGTGGGAGTGGAGGGCAAGACAGACATGTCTGAAGATTATGAAAGGTTTCATGAAATTCCTCCCTTCAAAGTCAAGGCTGACCCAAGCACCCTGTTAAACGATGAAGATTATCCGTGGTTACAGCGCAATAAGCAAAGGACACAAGCGAAGAAAAAGTAAAGACTTTCTCTCCACAACTATTATGATGATCCCTTTGATCTAGACTATCATTGCAGTTACATGTGAAGAAATGAAATGCCTTTTGTAACAGATGAGTTTTCGTATGAAACCCTGATACATCGAAATAGATTGTCCATTTTGTACACGAAGTGCATCCAGCTTTTGCCGTAACCCTCTCAACTTCTTAGCACATGCTATGTGGGTGAAATGATGATACCAAGCCAATTTTCAACCTTTTCAGAGTTCATTTGTAGGGCTTTTCAATTTCAGGGTCATTTAGCTCAAAAAACAGTAAATGCATGAACAATACCAAATGAAGTCAGAAAGGGTTGAAAATTGATGATGTGTCTTTGAATGGTGCATTTTGAACACACAAATAGTCTGGAGTTAAAATAGGTTCATCCAAAATGAAATACCGTTGTAACAGATGAGTTTTCATCCAAAACACTGATACTTCAAAAGAGAAACTCCATTTTGTACACGAAGTGCATCCAGCTTTTGTCGTAACCCTCTCAACTTTTTAGAACATGCTATGTGGGTGAAATGATGATACCATGCCAACTTTCAACTTTTTTAGAGTTAATTTGTAGTGCTTTTCAATTTCAGGGTCATTTAGCTAAAAAAATCAGTAAATGCATGACAAATACCAAATGAAGTCAGAAAGGGTTGAAAATTGATGATGTGGCTTCTAATGGTGCATTTTGAACACACACAAATTCTGGAGTTCAAATAAGTTCAAAAAAAATGAAATCCCTTTGTAACGGATGAGTTTTCGTCTGAAACCCTGATATTTCGAAAGAGATTATCTATTTTGTACACAAAGTGCATCCAGTTTTTGCTGTAACCCTCTCAACTTTTTAGAACATGCTATGGTGGTGAAATGATGATACCATGCCAACTTTCAACCTTTTCAAAGTTCATTTGAAGTGCTTTTCAATTTCAGGGTCATTTAGCTAAAAATCAGTAAATGCATGAAAAATACCAAATGAAGTCAGAAAGGGTTGAAAATTGATGATGTGGCTTTGAATGGTGCATTTTGAACACAAAAAAGTTTGGAGTTCAAATAAGTTAAAAAAATTGAAATCCCCTGGTAACAGAAGAGTTTTTGTCCGAAACCCTGATACTTCGAGAGAGATTGTCCATTTTGTACACGAAGTGCATCCAGTTTTTGCCGTAACCCTCTCAACTTTTTAGAACATGCTATGTGGGTGAAATGATGATACCATGCCAACTTTTAACCTTTTCAGAGTTAATTTGAACTGTTTTTCAATTTTAGGGTCATTTAGCTCAAAGAATGAACTAATAGCAAAAAAAATGAACTAAAAATAATCAATTAAAATACTCTGCTATGATCAACTAAAACAAAACTATAATATTCTTCAATAGAAAAAAATCACCTAAAAAGCTTTTATAAAACTCTAATGATTATATAAAATTTAGGCAACTAAAATTTTCAAAGTATTTTTTATTCAAAACATTAATAGCAAAAAGAATTTTCATAAAGAACTTTTTGTTAGAAACTTTAATAGCAAACTTAAATAACGAAATATGTTTTTGATTAAAACAAACATTTAAAATAACCTAAAAATTACCAAATTGAATATAATGATAAAACACAGTAATATTAAATAGCATGAAAAAGAATCACTGAAAAATCTATTTCTATAGTAAAGTTATTCACAAACTAGTGATTCACACAAATTTCAAAAAATTGAAATTTAAACTATTCAAACTTGAAAACTAATGGCAATAACAGAAAGTTTATAATTTCTGTGACCTAAAAGCAAATGGAATCACTGAAAAACTGTAAGTGTTTAGTTGTAAGTAGAAACAAAAGAAAATAAATAAAGCAAAAAACAAAACAAAAAACTGGATTTGTTTAAAAAAAATGTCGCCTTACTACTTGAAACCCAACCAGCTAGTTGGGCCAGGATTCAGGCTGACAGAAGGCCCAGTAGGCCCACAGGCAGATTCAGTGTGTTTAGGCCCGTAAGCCTGCATTTGAGAGGAGCTCGACAGGGAAAGCGCAAGCGCGCTTATAAACCAGTCGTGATGGGACTAAACATCCACCGCACCGCGGCTGTGCCAGGCACAGACTAGTGGTCCCGGTTGGTGGCTCGAACCGGGACCAATGCCCACCTTTGGTCCCGTTTGGTGGCACCAACTGGGACCAATGCCCCTCTTTAGTCCCGGTTCATGCCACTAACCAGGACCAAAAGTCTCTGTTTCCCGCCCTTTGGGCTGTTGGAAATTGACCTTTGTTCCTGGTTTGTGGCACTAACCGGGGCTAAAGGGGGCATTCGTCCCAGTTGGTGCCACCAACCGGGACTAAAGGGTGTTGCTATATAACCCAAGACTTGGGAAATCCTCCCCACCCGCCATTCTTCTCTGGATGATGCCGCCAGGCTACTGCTGATGCCCTCGACACCGACGCACTCGCTCTATCCGGGCCTCTTCGCTGTCGTCGCCATTGCCAAGCTGCCCCGAAGCCGTCCCCGACGTCGCCGTTGCCGCTCCCCTGCCCCAATCGACACCGTCACTGCGCCCCTGCCCCGACGTCGCCGTGCCCCTACCCCGACATCATCGTCGCCTCCCCGAGCCGCACCGAGGTCGTTGTCGGTGTCAAAACCGGCGGATCTCGGGTAGGGGGTCCCGAACTGTGCGGCTAAGGCTAATGGTAACAGGAGGCTAGGGACACAATGTTTACCCAGGTTCGGGCCCTCTCGATGGAGGTAATACCCTACTTCCTGCTTGATTGATCTTGATGATATGAGTATTACAAGAGTTGATCTACCACGAGATTAGATAGGTTAAACCCTAGAAGCTAGCCTATGGTATGATTGTTGTTGTTGTAAGGACTAAACCCTCCGGTTTATATAGACACCTAAGGGGGCTAGGGTTACACAGAGTCGGTTTACAGAGGAGGAGATCTACATCCGAATCGCCAAGCTTGCCTTCCATGCCAAGGAGAGTCCCATCCGGACACGGGACAAAGTCTTCTATCTTCTATCTTCATAGTCCAATAGTCCGGCTGTCCGGATACCCCCTTATCCAGGACTCCCTCAGTAGCCCCTGAACCAGGCTTCAATGACGATGAGTCCGGTGCGTAGATTGTCTTCGGCATTGCGAGGCGGGTTCCACCTCTGAATACTCCAAAATTAATTCCGAACACAAGGACCGTGTCCGGCTCTGCAAGATAAATTCCATATACCACCGTAGAGAGAATAATAATCCATGAATCTGATCTGCTGACAATTCTTCATTGTGTGACATCACGCCACGCCTCAGTAGCTTATTTGAACCATTTTTACAATCTGCTTCCGCACATATTGCGAGGCGGTTTCTTTGGCACGTCTTGTCAAAGCAGAGATCATGTCCCCTTATCGCGGGATCTCCATCAATACGGGTATGGGTAACCCAACCAACGCCATTAATCGAGGCGCTCGGGAAGATAAGAGATTTCGAGAGGCAAGCGGGGAGGTGCACATTCTACATCGCCTTTATAAAGGGACATAGATCTCCTGTTTTCACCCACGCCTTCCTTCCTCCTTTGCTCATCCGTTCTCGCACCCTTGAGCTCCAGCGCCCAAGGTCTCACCTTCTCCGTAGGATCGCATCATTTCCGGAGCGGGAGGCAACTGGATGGCCTTCTCTGTCATAGAGGAGAAGATCACCAAGCTTCGGGAGGCCGGATACCTGGCCGAGAGTATCGCGCACAGGATTCCGACAGAGGGGTAGATTACCCCCACTCCGAAGTCTTGAGAGAGAGTAGTATTTCTCCCCCATTTCGTCCGCGGACTAGGATTTCCACTCCACCCGTTCGTTCGCGGGCTTATGTACTACTACGGGCTAGATTTTCATGATCTGGCCCCGAATTTGATCCTCAACATCTCGGCGTTCATCGTCGTGTGTGAGGCCTTCCTCCGCATCAAGCCTCACTTCGGCCTTTGGTTGAAAATCTTCTACGTGAAGCCGAAGATCGTGAGCGGCCAACATGCGGAGTGCGGAGGTACCATGGTGGGCAAAATTCCCAATGTTACATGGCTCGATGGCTCCTTCGTGGAGACCATAAAGGAGTGGCAATCAGGGTGGTTCTACATCACCGAGCCGCGCGACGCCAACAAGGTAGCGGCCCCCAAATTCAGACCCGGAATCCCCATGCGGCTCACTTCCTGGGAGAAGAAGGGCCTGGCCTGGGGCGAACCCACAGAGCTGACTGGACTCGAGACCTGCATCAGAAGTATGAGGGACAAGAAGATCAAGCTTGTCAACATGGTGCAGGTCATGCTCAATCATCGGAATCTCCCGTGTCAAAGACGGGCATTTGATATGTGGGAGTTCGACCCGGCTGAACACCAGATGCTGCTAGAGCTCTTCGACACAACGCACAAAGAAATCTGGAAGGTGCTGTTCAAGACCGGCGAAGTTCCTCCTCCCCTTTCCGAAGATCGGGGGCTCAGCGCAAGCTGCCTTGCCAGTCCGGTAAGTCCTCTGGTTATTACAAGATGTTTCCCTCCTAGTACATTCGTGGGAGGATTCTCAGGTCACTACGCCGACCGAACAGGATTGGGTGGAGATGGCGGAGCGAATTCACTGTCCGGCTCCATTGCCTGAGGACCCAGTAAGCGCACTCCTAGCGGAGATGCTGGTTCCAGCGCCTTACAAGGTGCCAAAGAAAAAGGCCGAAAAGAAGGCCGCAGGGACCTGGAAGGGACTCCGGCGCGAGGCCGCACCGGACGCCTCGCTAGAAGATGACGAGGAGCACTCCTCCCACGAAGGGGGGGAGAGGAAGAAGAAGGCCGCCTCAACTAAGGGGGCTGAAGGGTCCAAGAAGGTGGCCGCTGGGACCAGAAAAGG